>PVJI01000264.1:0-136343 GCA_004026765.1 Micronycteris hirsuta | reverse complement strand
TTGCGCGCCCCGCCCCCCAGAACTGCTAAAGCTTCCCTGAGCTCACACAAAGTTGAATCCAACACGTCTTTGTGGAGCAGAGACCAGTGACTTCGCTCACCTCGCCTCTGTCCCCCGCGTGCCTACAGCGTGCTCCCCTCGCCGGGGCTCGGTGGTGTCAGCGCTGCTGTTCTGGGCCCATTGATCGGGATAGAGTGGACGCGGGAGTTCCCTGTACTAGAAACAAGTGACCTGGAATGACCCACTTTCTCTTCTGGTGACAATGTTGCAGGAAGACCGAAAACATTATCAGAGATCAGGGACAGTTCCTACCCTCTGGAATGAACGGACGCTCCTCTTGAGTCCGGCTGCCAAAGTCCAACCCGAGAGAACTTGTGTTGAAAATCCGGTGAGGTCTGTCATTGACCCTCCTCCAGCCTCCCACAGGGCTGTGTCTCTGACGAACCGTATCAAAGACGTGGTTTCCTCTCATTACCTTCTGCTTTTCTGGGTCTTCCTCGAGGGCCTGCCACCCTAAAGCTGCTGTCTGTGTTGCAGCCCCCCTCCTTCCTCCGCTCGTCTCCCCAAGTGCCTGTTCTGATAGTGGTCCCATTAGAAAGGCCAGATAACAGAACTCAAAATAAAATGTTGATGACTTTGATCCTGAAAAGTTTACCTTTCAGGGCCCTTTGCTTTAACGAAAACAAATGGACACTTATGTTAGGATAATCGAGAGACTGGTTAGCATTTCTCAAACCCAAACCAAGCCTCCGTTCCTGCTGCATCTAAGGCTGGCCCTTGTCCCACGTGGCAGCTAAGGACAGCGAGAGTCGGACAGGACTCGGGATCTGAAAAGCAGGAGTCGGAGTCAGTTTGACCGCCGTGTTTCTCCGGCGCGTTCAGGAACGACCTAGACTGTTCTGCCACTCACATCCCGTCCCTCCGCTGGTAGGAGTGTGAGTCCCCGACCACTCACAGCAGCCCCCTTCTCTGGAGAATGGCTCTTCACCTAATGGGGGCTGCTTCACCTCGGAAGGTAGACCCCTGGCAAAGGGAGGTGCATGAGGAGAGCAGCCCGCAGATGCCAGCGAGGGTGAACCAGGATCTTCAGGAAACAGGGTGGTCGGCCGCTGTCCCCTGGACAGCAGGGCTGAGTAGCAGATGCTGTGACAGAACTGGGAAGGACAAGATCACTCCAGGGTACGCAACCACAGTGGAAAGGCAGGGTTGGCGTCCTCTGCCTCGGCCAGCATCACCAGCCACTCACTCACCAAGTATCGAACCTACAAACATGGGGTCTCACAGAATATCGCCTTGAGCAGAGGAACTGAATTTATGGCAGAGCAGGTGGGACGGTGGTCCCATGACACGCACACCGTCCCAAGACTGGGGACCTGCGAGAGAGTGGAACTGCCCCTTCTTAGCTGAGGTATCAAATTGGAGGTGACACCCTGTGAGGATGGGGTGCCATCTTTTGTGTGTGGCGTGAACATGAAACCATGGCTGTCCCAGTGTGCGGTGTGGTCTGGGAACTCAGGGGACAGAGCTGTGCTTCTTCCTGCAGCTACCAGCTCCGTGGGGCTGGAGGTCCTGCCTCACAGAGGGAGGGCTCTTCCTCTGAAAAATACAGTAAGGAGCCCAATAAACCCAGATTTTCCAAAGTCGTGTTGAGGCTTCCTAAGCCAGGAAACCAGCTGGCTAAGGAAAGAGCCACATGATGGTAGGAGAGGTGACCCCAGTCTTCCTGAGGGGGCGGGGCTTCCATGGGGATACAGAGCATGCTTTTGTCACTGCGTGGATTCATTTTGGTATCTTTAGGTTCTCCTGTGTCCAGTTTCAGTGTAAATGCCACAACGGCACCCCCAGCCTGGTAAGGACGTGGTCCCTAGGGACTTAGGTGCTTAGACGCTGGCTGTGGGGGAAGAGACCAGCTGTCAGGACTATGGTCTGAACTATGGACCTTCGCTCTGCAGCCCTCCCTGAGCTGGAAAGTCGTCTAGGTCTCAGGGAAGCCAAGCCTGGAAGTGAGCCCGAAGTGGGTCTGAGCTGTGGGGGGCGGGGGTGGGATGCTGTGGATGGGTCAGTCACCCGCTCAGCTCCTCTTGGGAAAAAGGTGTCCAAGCAACTCCTGCTGTGAATGTTGGCTGCGCACGGCTCACAGCTGCCTCCTTCTCTGCAGATCTGCCCTTTTCCTGGGAGCTGATTCCCCTCCCAGAAGGCTGACACCGGGAACAAAGGTATGGCTTTCTTGTCTTATGATGGGACCGAGCCTGTGGTGCAGTCCTCGCTTCAGGCTGAGTCACTCACCCACTGAAACTACATCTTTTGTGCGTGTGTGTGTGTGCATGCGTGTGCATGTGTGTAGGCTCCTGCCCTACTCCTGGACTCTGCTGTCAACTGTCACATTGACATAATAATTTGTGAATAGCTGGGATGAGGACAGATAAAATGATCTGCTCTACCTTGCATGCTTCGTTTTCCTTCTTCCGACATCAGCTTCTCAACCATCCTCATCACAGGCTTTCTTTCCAGAACACTGGGCCTGGGAGAAGCCAGTAAGCAGATGTCCAAGAATCTTGATGGTTACTAGTTCTGAACACAACACCTCTTAGTGAGAAAAGGTTTGATCCAAGAACTGTCCCACAGATACGTGTGGACACACATACATGCATATGTACACAGACGGGTGTATGTTAGTGTGTGTGTGTAAATTGTTTCTGTGGGTGAATAAGCCAAACCTCTGGTCCCCTCAATGGCCTGGGAGTGTCTGCTTCTCCGCAGCGAGGAGAAAGGAAGGTTCAGGTCCCGAGCGGTGGGCATGCCTGTTTCGGTGACGTGTGGGCACATGAACCTTCTTCTTGGAGAGGAATGTCGGCTGCGTGCCTGTATGGGAGTGCCTGGGATGAATGCATGACTCAACCACATGTCTTGGAGGAGAACCAACGTTGAGTGGAGCGCGGGTGACAGTTTTGATGTACAAATGTACTTTGGGAAGATTTTATAACAGGCGAGAATCAGGACCTTCAAATTAGGCATGGGTCTAGCTGGACTTGGCTAGAAGAAGACTTTTGCCATCAGAGCTGTGACATGACCACAGTAACTTTTCAATAGCTGAAATGAAAAGGAAAGATAAGATCATCTCCCCTGTAGACAGACATGCATGTATGCCTTTAAAGTCACGATGATGAGACAAGATACCCGGTGACTTGCAAAACCAACACCTCAGCAGGAATAAACAAGATAGATCAGAAGATGTGAATCTGAAAACTGTCCCAAAAAAAACCCCACTTTGTTTGCATGCTAGAAGCTTTACTGAAGCCACATGTATAGTGATCAAAATATTTGATAAATGTTGACGTGAATCCAATCCAACATTTTAGTACATTTGGTTTAGTTTCATTAACTATTTAATTTTGAACTTGGCCTTGTCAGCGATCTCTCATGTGCCAAGAATATCAAAAGAAAACTCAGGCAATTGATATTATCTAATCAGAAGTAGAAGTTGCTCAGGCCCTTTCCTACGAAGGCAGGGATGCTTCGCATGCCCTGGGGGATTTGCCCACCCAGTTACGGACAGTGAGGAGAGCAGATGAGAAGAAAGCCAAAGCAGGGCTGATAAGGAGCAGGAGCGCGGAGTCTCCACAGGTTCGGGGAAGGCAAACGAAGATGAGCATCTGAACATCTGCTCTCGACGGTGAGAACCCACAGCACAAACGGCGGGCTGTGGTCTTCTCTGAGTCTGCTCCCCAAGGGTCCGTCCTGCACGTCTATGGGCTCCTGTCCCCGACGGCATCCCCTCCATGTTCAGCTGCACATGGTGGCCCTGTTATTTCCTCCTGCTTGACTATTTCTTACAGCCTTGACCAAGAGAATGTCTCTTGGGAGGGCCACCAGGGCAGGCAGGGCCACTCAGATGGCCCAGACCTGACCTCTGGGCCCGCCAGGACCGGGCGAGGGTCTGGAGCCCAGAGGGGTCTAATCCAAGCGCGCGATGACCTGACACACAGACTTGGGTTTAGGCCTCTGGAAGCCCCTTTGGATGGACCCCTGGTGCTCTTGAGAGCCAGCGAATCTGACCAGAAATCTTCGAGTAAGATGACTTCCGTGACATTCTGGGACGTGTATTTCCCCTCAGGTCATAAATGTCACGAGAACAGCTTTCTAGGTCTGAACTCTACCTTATTATATTTAGGTTTGTTCAGTGCCAGTTTGGGTCTTGGCCCAGAGCCAAATCCTCAGAATGGGGAGACCTTGAAGGACAAGGAGAAAACAACCCCTTTGGAAGAGCTTAGAGAGTTCTATGCAGACTCTCCCTAGGAGACGCTGGGGTGCAAGCGCATTTGTAAGCCGGTCCCCTGGCCCTTCGAGCAGAGGGCGGGGCGGGGCTCCCGCTGGGGGTGGCTCCGAGGGACACCTGGCCGAAGGCTGCCACGGAGTCACCCCCCCGCCGAGCAGTCACCGTTCCAAGTGGACGATGTTGGGCAGTGTTATTCTAGTGAAGAATCCCAACTGGCCCCTGTAGGTTAAACTCCCAAATCTTCAACCACCGGGAAACAGAGAGCCAAAAACACTCTCAAACTGAAGATTTAAATTGTCTTCTGGAAATTGAAGGGCACTGGCCTCAGGGCGGGAACACCCAGGAATGAAGGCCAAGGCCAGGATGGGCGGGGCAACGCTGGGTGGCAAAGGGGGCCGAGGGGGCAGGAGGACCCGGGAAGTGGCGGGTCATGGGGGCAGGAGACCAGTCCGCCCTTGCTCTGAGCCCCTCACTCCCTCACAGAACATCAAAATCCAGTCTCTTGGATGTTGGCATCTCCTGGGATCTCCTTTTATGACTTTTAACTTTTTAAAAGTCTCTGAAATCAATAAAAAAGAATTCTGAAGATGTGACAGTAGCAACCACTCAGTAATTGATTTAATTAACCCTTCATTTCACAGACCAGAAATTCCAAATCAAATAACTCCACATCGAGGGCCCATTCTTACTTCTTGTTGCACACGAATCCCACTTTTCTCTGCAGGGTGCCGTGCAGTCCTAGGGCCTCACTGTTCAGTGGTTCAGTCTCTCCACATACGTTACCAGTGCTCACTCTCAGACGCTGTGCCGAGCCCCGGGGCTGCAAACAGGAATTAAGACTTAGATTGCGGCCATCGGGGCAGGGCTGGCTTCGTGGGTGGGGACCTCTGCAGTGGCACAGCCCCCCCCCCCCACTGCAAATGCCTGACGCTCTGTCCAATGCTCGGGGGTCACTCTCTTGAAATCCTTCAAGATTTTGAGCCAAGTGCCCCCTGCATTTTCATTGGCTCTGGGCCTTAGGAATGATGTCGCTCGTCCTGCCTTGGAGGTTTGTGTGAGGAAGAAACACGGAGATAAATCTCTGCAGGACAGCAATGCGTCACACAGTTTGGTGTAAACAGCTGCCACAAGCCTTCGCTGAGCTTCGCTGTGCTGTGCGTTCCAGTGGGAGGTGTATCGACATGTGGCTGTGGAAGGTCATAGGTTTTAATTTAGAATGTGTTACTTTGATGAGAATTTTAATACAAATTTAGACCTCATCACTATTTCTATTTCGCAAGACGCAGTGCAGTTGTATTAATTTGCATGATTAATAGTCTAGCAAAGCTCCAAGCACAAAGAGCCAGAGATTGTGATCTGTTAAAGAACTTTCCTTCTAACTTGTCCCAGACGATACTTACTTCCCATTGCCAGTTAAATGGAACAAGCTGGGGGGAGGGGGTGGAGAACAGGATGCTAACAAGTGTGTGTGTAATGTGTGTGTGTGATGTGTGGGTGTGTAAGGTCTGTGAGCATGTACGTGTCAGTGTGTGGATGTGTGTGCATGTGTCTGCAACTGTGTGTGAGCGTGAATGTACATGTGCACACAAGCATTTCAACTGGAGCAGACAGACATTTGGTTACTAATTGTTTTGCTTTCGTTGGTAATAAGTACATTTTGGTCATCCCAATTACCCTGTATATGGTAATTCCATGTTTTGTATTCTAATTAGTTTCTTTGGCAAGTTAACAACAATAGCCCTTTGTCTTTTCATCAAGTGGGTGGATTTTTTTCTTTTTAGGAAGCAATTTAAATGTCAGCATTGAGCATTGGAATACCAGAAATTTCCACTCCCTCCTAAGATATCTTTTTGAAGCTGTAGGCACATTCGATAGGTTGTCGTTAAAGACTTTTTTTCACTAGTATATGATGTGAGCAATTACATTTTTTAACACAGGAGTTTTTCTATCATTCAACATTATCCCCCTTTAAAAACTGAGCTCCCTGCTCTTCATCCCCTCAGGGGAAAAATAAAAAAGAGGCAGCCAAACCAAATGCCACACGGAAGGATTTCCAAGCCACTCCGAAGCGAAGAGGACCATCGCTTTCTGTCTGTCTGTCTGTCTGTCGTCATCATTGTAGGAGCTGTGGCCCAGCATTGTGTTTGGTGAAGGAGCGGGACTGGCTTTGGAGAGAGCAGCTGACGGAGCAGGAAAGGCAGAGGACTTGACCATGATTCCATATGACAAAAATGGCCGGGGGAGCACAAACCGGGGGCTCGGGCAGGAGGAGAGAGAGCGAGTGCGACAGCATCGTCACAAAACGGGGGCATCGTCACACGTTAAAGCAATACCGGCAGGTCCAAGTGAGGAGGACAGATGTTTTGCAAAGATAAAAAGTTTTGAGGAAAGGAACATATTAAAAAATCCCCAGAAGTTTCACATCAGTCGGCCCTACGGCATGTTATGATGGGACACTGAAGGGCGTCTGTGCAGGCAGGTTCTTGGAAAACAAACCAGCAAGGAGTATTCCCGGCTCTGCATATCGGGGAAGTGACTGAGGAGCGTGCGTGTGGCCGCGGACGGACCAGAAGTGCTTGTTCTAGTTCCCCAGATAAGCAGACACAGGTTTGTGGTTTCAGAACCAAGATGCCCCAAGGGAGGAGCACGACTCTGGGCCCGTGGTTCTGTGACCTTTGTCGTTATCGCCGTCGTCATCATTAGGCAATAAGGACGCTGTGTCTTCTGGAACATTGAGCGCAAGGGTGATCCAAATATTAGCTGCCCGTGCCCACTTCTCTGGACGACGGGTCACTGCGCCTGGCCCCAGCGCCCACCGGGAAACCAGCATCCTCAACCACATTCCTTATCCCCGTGTCTCTGAGGACGTGGGCAGTTACTTCTCATCACGCTCAGCCTCTGCTCTGTATCTGGTCTTACGGGACTGCCGCTCTCTCTTCTCCGTGCCACTTTGTCCCAATCTGGACACCACCAGACTGTGTCCGTCCCCCCAAGCACCGAGGACACAAGGCTGAGTGCATAGCAGGCTTTTACCTAGAAAATACTTGCTATGGACGTAACGTTGGTGCCCCAAATTCATAGACTGAAACCCCAATCCCCAACATGCCAGTATTTGGAGTTGGGCCTGCAGGAGGTGATGACGTCATGAGGGTGAGGCCCTCAGGACGGGCGCAGGGCCCTTCTGCGGAGAGACCCCAGAGCACTTGCTCCCTATCCGCACCGCCCAGGACGAGTCCCATGAGGACACAACCAGGAGGCGGCCCCCCCCCCCCCCCCCCCCCCCCCCCCCGGAGAGCCCGGCCTGCTGGCTCCTTGGCCTTGGACTTGCGGCCTCCAGAACAATGAGGAATCAGCGTGTGCTGTCTCAGCCACCCGGCCCGTGGTGATCTGTCACGGCAGCCTTTCCACCCTCAGACAGTGACGGAGTGATCACGTTTGGGGGATCGTTCATCACCACCGCCCTAACGTTCATTACCAATTTCCCGCCTTTACATATTTTCTGTCACCCACACGACCTCCTTCAGTTTTGTCTCCTGTCGCGCTCTACCTGCTAGCCTCCACCCCCCAAATTCCCATTAATTTTTTACGCACTGGGACTCAGCGTTCTGCCCCCTACCCAGAACTAGGCGTATGACTGAGCGTGTTTGATAGAAAAGACCCCGTTGAGGGTGACTGACCACCGCTTCACAGATCTAAAGCCTTAAGGAGCTCCGCTAACCTCGAAGGCTTTCTAGCCGGGGCGTCTGGCGTTGCACAGTGAAACAACATCAGCAAAACCTGGCGGAAGCTCTGAAATCTCATTTTTTTCCTTTTAACTTGATGAAAACCTTAGGGAAGGTTTTCTCTCCCTGAATAGAGCACAAAACATGCAATATTTTGTTCTTCCTTTACAGACACAAATAAAACACAAGTGATCCTTATAGTCACGATAACAAACGGAAACAATTCAGGGTAAGCTGGATAATTGGAAGACTCTATTCATACAGAAACCACTTTAATGAAGCAACCACATAGGTCAGACTTTGTGCTCGAGACTTTCACAGACGCTACCACTGTAGTTCTTACGACGCAGCCATCTAATTTCACTTATGACTAGGATACGGAGTGACATTCAGTTGAAATGCTGACCCACAGCCGCTACCTTTCAGGGGTGTGCGGTCCTCCCTTACCCGCGCCGCCACTTCCCGCGGTTTCGGTTCCCTGTGATCCAAATGATTAAATGGGAAATTCTAGAAATAGATCACTCATCAGTTTTAAATCATGCGCCATCCTGAAGAGTGTGATGAAATCTCACGCTGTAGGACATGAACTGTCCTGCCTGGGACAGGAACTGTCCCTTTGTCCATTGCGTCCATGTGGCACATGACACCCTAGTAGCCGCTCGGTCATCCGGCCAGCTGTTGGGGTATCACTTGTGTTCAGGCATCCTGGTCTTCGTTAATAATGCCGCAGCCATGTAACCTTTATTGCAGTAGAGCGTTATAATCATTCTATTTTATTATTAGCTATTGTTGTTCATCTCTTACCGCACCTCACTGATAAAGTAATTCATCATAGGTACGTGTGTATAGGAAAACACAGTGCACATGGGGTTCGGTACTCTCTGCATTTTCAGGCATCTGCTGGGGTCTGGGAACCCAGTCCTTGTGGATAAGGGGGGAATGACTGTACTCAGCTTAACAAGTTAATAACCCACATCATTCCCAGTGCTCTGAAACGATCAGCAATGGACTCACACTACCGAAGTCCACAAAACGCTGACTAACAGTCCAGAATTCCAGAACTTTAATTTCCAATGGGACATACCCAAGCGCACTGACCATGATTTTTGTATATTCCATCCCAGGGGACTACTTCCTTCTTCCTAGAACGAATGTATTTGGGAGCCAGACCATTCATCAGAGACACATAATTGGGAAAAGTAGAAGGGTTGTTTGGCGATAGTGTACCTACATTCAGAAAACCTGGATGAACGCTACTACCCTGGCCTTTCTTCCAAGGAGGTGTTTTTAGGGCGGGCCATCCTTTCCTCCCTGCTCCCTATTCTCCTAAGATCAGTGAATATCACTCGTTCTATGTAATCCAGCCATTAGTTCACAGGACTGAGAGACAGAGTCCATTCCAGGCTGCTGGACTGCCCCCAAACCACAGTTTACACGCACGACAGAGGAAGCGGAAAGCGGAGATTAAGTGACTCACCCAGCGTCACAGGGCTGCAGGTGCCCCGCGCGCTGCGCCAACGCCCAGCGCTGGGCGTTCACCCTGCGCTGCAGCAGGAAGGGCTGCTCGGGGGTGAGTGAAACCAGCCGAGTTACAAGACAGATAACATGCTGATGTGTCATCGGCTCACAGACGTCGATAGAGGTGCCCTCCCCTCCTTCTACGCCCATCGGGGGAAAGATTCTTGCCCTCGGGGTGCCCTTTTGGGGTAGAGAAATTTAGTAATGGGCAGAACAGAGAGAAAAAAATTAAGACGTGAGAAGCAGTCCGGCTGAGTTGATGTGCACAAGGACTGAGGGGTAAGAGCAGCAGACAGCTGTTGGGGCCTGGTGTCCAGGAGAATGCTTTCTGTTGCAAACGGCAGCTGAGAAGTCAGGAAGGAGAGGCTGCACAGCAGTTTGAGGAGGGGAGGACGGGAGAGCAGAAACCAGGGGTGTAAGCGTTGTTGCTTTGAGTTATGAATTAGAGTCTTTTTATTGGTCTTTGCATAATGCCAGCAAAAAGTGGAATTATTTTTAATTCCTCTTGGGTACGTTACTGGGCTGTTTCTCTGAGTGAGGGGCCCTCCCACGGCGGGGCCCCTTGGAGCCCCCGGTTTATGGAATCACTGGTGGAGGAAGGACCCTCGGTCCTGACCAAGCAGCGTTAGGGCCGTCTTCGTGGGCTGGGACCGCACAAAGGCACAGAACCCTATGTTTGCTGAATGCATGCCTGGCATTTTCTGAAAATTAAATATATTGGGGAAACATTAGTGATTATCACCGTATGATGTTCAGGTGTTGAAATTCTTGATCATTTTACATTGAACTGTTTTGTAAGTGGAGTCGGCGGGGCGCAGAGGAAGGTGGGTGGAGGCGGGCGGCCTCCAGCAGTGGGGCAGGCTGCCGCTGTCCCAGCACGGCTGGTCTGGAGCCTCGGGTGGCCCTGCAGAGTTGAGCCTGTGGCCCACCCCCATGCAGGAAACGAACGATTCCTGGTTCCCAGGGTTAAAGACTGTGGGTGTCACGACTGCGCCCAGCCTTGGGCCCGTGGGGAGGACAAACACCTGGCTTCACTTGCCCCCCAGCAGTGCGCATGGGCTCCTGGGGGCCAGGTGTGGAGAGGCGGACTCCTGCCGCCCAGGTGCCCCGCTCGCCGCTCAGTGCCTGCCAGCACAATCTTCTCCGGCCCCCACTGTCCCCAGTGGGACTTGGGTCTGCGTCTTATGGTCGCTCAGACCGCCTCTGCGGAGGGAGCGCTGCGCACCGACGGGGTGATAGTCCCGCACCAGTTAAACACGCTGAGCTTTCCATTGGAAACCGGCGCCGCACATTATCCATTCATTCAAGTAACTTAAACGTTTAAGTTTTCTTTATTTAGGATGGCATTAAATAGCCAATGGAAACAACAAGTCGAGAAAAAGAGAGAGAGAGATCGTGGGAAGAAAGCACGAAGCTTTAGACCGCTCAGAGCTTTCTCCCTGCCTTCAGAAGCGGGGCCCCCGTTTCCGGTTAGCGCTGGGACTCACTCCGGGGTCGCGGGCTGCAAGGCGTCCTTGCTCAGACGAGGGCGCGTGCTGGCTGCACGGATGGGATTCCGGCGAAGGTGCAAACGCGCTCCACCGGCTCTACCGCTGACGCGAGGGAAGTGGTTTGGGTGGACAGCGCGCTGCGTACAACGAGAGGGAGAACCCGGGTCCCACAGTGGGATTCACAGTGTGACGCGTTACGGCTCGAAGCCTGACTCCTGCTGTGGGTTGCAGGACTTCACGTGTTCTGGGGCATCAGCCACGCAGCGACTGCCTCGTGGGACGACGGTGCTGGAGCGCAGCGGCCGTTTCAGATGTCAGAGTCCAGCGAGTTTCCCCGAGATCTTTACGGCCTTGCACAGAATCCGAGACTCCGATTAGGACGGTGTGTGGGGGGCTGCCAACCCAAACCTGTGCTCCAACTTCCCCGACGGAGATTGTCACTGCAGAGAGACAAGCCTGCAAGGGACTACGTTTTTTTCTTTTTTCTTTTTTTTAAATCCTCACCCAAGGATGTGTTTATTGGTTTTTAGATTGAGTGGAAGGGCTCAGGGAGAGAGACGAACATGTTGGGAGAGAGAAACATCCATCAGCTGCTTCCCACCCATGCCCGGACTGGGGCTCCAACCCGCACCCTGGGGAGGCGCCCTCACGGGGGATGGAAGCCGCCACCCTCTGGTGCGCTGGGCCACCCGGCCGGGGCAGGGACGACGTTCTGTAGCCCCTCTCCTGCATCTGAAAGGGACCATATGATTGGTCCTGGCCAATAGAAAATAAAGAAGTAAAAATACGGGTGTCATTTCCAGGTACGGACATTTAAAAAACGGGTGCGCTGTCCTTGCTTCTTCGGTACTGTTTGGTGGGTCAGGTGTTGAGGAATCCAAGGCCCCGGGAGTGGCTGAGCCACCAGAGGGAGCCAACGCCAGTTGCCCCGTGGGTAGGTGGCAGAACACGGCCCGGAACACGCGGACTGGATTTGGTCAAAATAAATTTCTCGTTGGTGAAGCCTCTGAATTTGGGAGATTCCATTATAACTCTCACAGCTTTCATCAAAATCTGTGATTGACTGATTTAAGTGTCAAGTAACCTTTCAAAAAATTGAATCTATGATCTAATTTTACAGACGAGGAAATCGAGTTCTGGGAAGTGAAATTAGTTTCTCATGTAAATGTCAATAGCCGCCAGCACAGCCAGAGTCAGATACCAGAGCTCCTAGTTCAGATGGCTTTTGACTTTTTGGCGATAAATTCTAAAGGGAAAACTTAGTAAGTATTTACCTGTGGCATACTTTTGGAAGCATTATTAGGTAGAGAACTGGAATAGCTTTTCCTACTCAAAAAATCCTAATAGAACTCAACTCATCAATATACATATATCTCGTATGTTGTTATGTTGAGTCTTATTCAATTTCTTAAATCACAAAATCAATCTTTTTTCTTTAAATGCAATTTAAAATGTTTCATAAACTTCTAATCTTTTGCTCTGTATGTTTAACTTTAAATGAAAATCTGGAGAGAGCTTGATTCACTTACCAGCAATTTTCTTTATAGCAAATGTTGTTAGAACATATTCATTAAAATCTCCGAAATGAAAAAAAAAGAAATGCCAGTTATGAATGCTATAGTTTAAAATTGAATGGCATTTTTGGAGAATGCCAAGAGATTTCTGTGAACTTCATCAAACAAAGAAATCAGACCAAGAAAAAAAAAATCACATGAGAAAGAATGTGGATGTTCTCTCTCTGTTTGAAAGTTGAGTGGGGAAGGGTGCTTCTGGTTTGGGGTAAAAAATCTTGGTCAAAAACATTTGTAGAGAGAGAATGTAATAACATATGTTAGCTTAAGTATAGAAAAATTATTTGGGGTAGGAAATAGTGATGTATGGTGCATGCTGAGAGAGGGTCCCTTTGGGAGGATCGGGATATTTTCACCTTCTCTGTTTGGCATTTCTGTAATAATATAATCTTGAGAATTAATAACTGCTTTTATAAACAACAAACCTTAATTGAGGCAGAGGCCTGTCTCAGACCACACACCATGTCAGCTCCACCACGTATCGATCGGAGGGTTCTGAGAATCTGGCACGTCTCACAGTTAAGGAAAGTACTGAAGTCATGCTTCCGTGGCACGAAGTTGTCCCTTTGAGAGAATCCACGAAGCTTCTCTCCACATAAACACAAATTTGTTAGGGTGGCATCTGTGATGTGGACGTATTCTCAGGCCCTTTCCTCATACCTCTTTTTCTGGTTCTTCAAGCTTTCTCATAACGATTTTAGAGTTAATGCCGGCTTTGCTACATTCTTGGGATGGGGGTGGAGACGCAGCCAGGAAGGAGGGGTATTAACGGAGAGAGAGGAGCATTCTTCAAGGCAGGCCGTGATCTGCAGAAATATGTCAGAGGTGTATCCATGAGGCACTCCTGTTCTTAATTTTTGTTGAAACCACACACACGCCTTTGATGTCCTGGGCCTAGTAATACACACCTTCTTCCTCTGCAGCCCACGATGTGGGCTGATTTACATCACAACCCTCGTCAGAAGCCAGGGGAGAGATCACACAGCGATTTCAAACACGGTCAGAAAAGGAAGTGACTCCGCAGTGTTCAGAAAACTCAGTGACACCGATCCAATGGCATTAGAAGTATTTAGGAAGGACTCTTCCCAATTGCTTCAAGCTGACATGACGGTACCTGTCTCAGAGGAAGCTGCACATTAGGATGGTCTTTGAAACATGCATCCGAAGTCATGCGGTTCGGAAGACAGTTTCAACAGCCCAGGAAACCAGATGTGAGGTGGTGATTGGGCTTTGAAATAGGAATGAAGTCAAGGGCCTTCTACTGCTGTTGAGTAAGTCAAGCTGTCTAAAAAGCAAAACAATTTAAATGAAAACCATTCTTCCATGTTGTGTTTTCCTTTGCTCATAACTCACACGGGGCTTGCGTGTGCGGTCCTCTCTCTTTGTGTAGTTAGAGGAGAGCAAAAATTGTAAGTGCAGTTGCTGGTAAAGCCAGCTGCATGGGCCTCCCCCTCGTTCTGTTGTGTTGTAAGTAAACTGCTGGTTCTGAAGGCAACGGTGTGCTAGGTGGGCAGGCATGAGATTACCACTTGTCCAAACAATCAATGAAAAAATGACACGTCCTGCTTGGCCATAATACATCAGACTTTGATGACTGCTTTTTGAAACCCATCTTTTTCTTTTCTTTTATCTAAAGAAAGAAAACTTTGGCTTCTCATCACAAAATTTTCCTTGTAAATTGCGTCATCAAATTTTCCTTGTAAGCTTCATCACTCATTCCTGCGTGTGGAATTCAGATGTGCTCAGAAGTCCCGGGGAGCAGGTGGCTGTCAGTCACTGGTTTTTGCTCCCTCGCGTTCTTCTGGCGGGTGCACGCGTGCAAAGGCGATTGGCTCTCAGAAGCGGCGTCCCGGCAGTTGTTCTGTCCAGCAGCTTGGTGTGTCCTCCACTGGCTGTCTGGGCAGGAAGCACCTCCAGGCCCCCCTCAAGGGGAGCAGCAGGCTCCCTCTGCCTTCTCTCCCTGCTCTGGGACAAGAGGGACCTTTCCTCACTGTTCAGGCGCGGCCCCAGCTCACCAGTGAGAGGCGCTCTACCCAGGATGGAGGAGTGAGGTGTCGTTCTAGCACTGATTCTCCAAGGGAGTTTCGCCAACTCACATGGGTACATGTACGTGTGTGTACATGCTGTGTGTGTGCATCTGTATCTTTAGAGGAACAATATAGATTTACATGACATACTCGTTTCAAAGGATGGATTTGTAAATATTAATGACTTGTGAATATTAATGACTGTCTTCTCCACAAGCACGCAACCCGCTGAGGTGCGGTTCAGCCCAGTGTTGTTTTGGCAAAGCGCTGACAGCCACGGCCCTGCTGTGCAGGGCGTAGCCTGGGCTCACATGTTGCAAACAGGATTCTGTATTTAAAAACTAAATCAGGGCACTTCTTACTGACTGTGTTAATAAGACTTTCAAAAATTTGAAAACCAACAATGTAAAATAATCAGCCGAATATATCCAAACACCCAGATGTTCGGCATTATGTGCCTCAGTGCCTGGATGTTTCTGGAAGGAGCCCTCACCCTCACGTCTGAAGTCAGGTAGCTATGGTCTATGTCAAGGATGACAATGAGCCGTGGCTCACCGTGGCCTTGATTCTGCCCAGAGCGTCCGCACGCTCAGTGTGTGCTCACAGGCATCAGGCGGTGTGCTTCATGGAAATCAGGTGTCCTGCCTCGGATGCTGCATAGATTCTCTTTGTTGCCTAAACTTGGGAGTTTATGTTTGGAAAAAGCACAAATTACTGTTTTTACCCATAGGTACCCGTATTTTCTTGGACTGGGTTCCATTAAGTGGTAAATCAATGATGACTTGTCTTACTTTTTTTTCACAGCTACCTTTCTCCATATCTCTCCTTCATCAACTGTCACCGGCTATTTCTGCTCTGTCCCAGCTTCCAAACTTACAGAAGCAACCAGAGCAGTTTCCTCAAGGACCACCTCCAGGGCCTTCTGCAGAAACGCAAGCTGATTCCTTTCTCCACTTCCATCACCAGAGCAGCGACCTCGGCTTCCGCACCGGCCGCCTGGCCCGGAGGCAGGGGTGTGGGCGGATTGAGAGAAAAGGACCCTCAGGTCCATAGCTGCACCAGCATTTATCCATGGGTGCAACAAATACTTTACTCTGTACAAAAAACAGCTAATATCTATGAATTGCGTACAGGAATTTCGTAACTTAACTCTGACAAGTCTGGACACCACGCCTGTGTTGTAAATGTGGGTTCTGGGACCTAGCGTGACGCAGGGACCTGTTCAATGTCAAGCAGGGGTCTGAGCCGGGACTGCTCGCCACCAGACACCCCGTCACTTCTAGGGGGGATGTTACCTGTTGGCACCATTTGAAACTGCCCCTTCTGTAGGCTGAGGACCCTCAAATGTTAGCAAGTTCGTGAGTCAGTGTTGTTTTTCACTATTAGCTTATATAACATATCAATGTACTTAAAAACACAATGGAATCTAATGTATTTTAGCAACCTGTATTTTTGCAATACGCAGAAATTAAAAATACAGCGCCTGTCTTATGAGAAGCATCTTAGCCTGGATCTCCCAGAAAGCAGAGCTGGAGAGAAAGGTTACTGTATTTGACTGTGGATAATACGCACCCACGTTTTTGGCCCAAACTTTTAGGGGGAAAATCTTTTGTTTTAATTCAATTATTTATTTATTTATATGTAGATACTTGTTTTTTGTATTATAAGGGAATTTTAGCATTTATTTTTGAACATATTATGGTACAAGAAATTTTATGTAACAAGCAATTACGAAACAGAACAGATACGAGGTATTTCAGGCACTGCCCTTGTATCATGCGTACCCTTAATTTCCACTCAAAAATTTGATCAAAAGCACACATTGTACATGGAAAAATATGGTAAGATTTTTGGTGATATTGGGAAGTAGACACAGAGTCGGGGACAGAGACAGGGAGTAGGAGAGGAAGAAAAGATCATGGGTTTCCGAACTGGTCACAGCTTCACACACACACGCACACACAACACGCACACGTGGCTGGTCCTCAGACACACACAGCACCCTCTTGTGTGCGAGCACCCAGAACAGCCTGCCAGGGGAGCGAAGACAAAGGGCTCCTGTCCTGGTGCCCTCCCATCGCCAGACTCCCTTTGGTTCAACCTTTAAGTTGTCTGGTCGCCTTGGGCAGCTCCCACCCTTGGCATCGGGTCTGGAAGCTGCCGGAAAAGCCAGAGCCCACCTCGGGCTCCGTCTGTCTGCTACGGGCCCTGACGCGGCGGGGTTCCCACCCCAGCGCACCTGAGACAGCCCAGGGTGGTCCTGTGGGGCCAGGGCGGCAGCCGCTGGGGCTCCATGCTCAACTTACTTCAAGGTTTGGAGAGTTTCTGGAAATCTAAAAAGCTAAAACAACAGTCTTTTTTTCCCCTGTTACTGTATTGGTAATTAGTTTCTACTTCATTTCTTGGGGTGCCTTATTGTCAGCCCTCCCAAATGAACCCACGAAGTTTTAACACCATGCTTTTGTTAGATAGGAGGGGACTCCCCCCAAAACAATGGCAACTGAAAAACTCATCGGCAATGAAGCCAGATTCATGTCGAGCCTTATCCGGTACACCAAGGGGGAGCAGCTTCCTTTCAGAGAAGAGGCTGCGATCTCTAGAGCTCGGCAGTGACCGCGACTTTGCCCCTTGCCCTCCTTGGAAGGACAGCGCCTTCCATGGCTCCGTGCCCCAGACACCGTGGTGGGGAGCAGACCCCCACAGCGCCCGGCTCCCCAGCCACTGCTGGACCGCATTCCTCCCGCTGCTGGACGGGTCCCATCGCAGCTCTGGCCAGAGCTGACCTTCCTAGCTGATCCGGTCTGAATAGCCCATGGCTTCATGGGTTAGGATGTCCGCCAAGTGGAAGGAAATTCTATCCTAGAACACAGTGTATTGCTGATTTTTTTCTCTCTTTAGATAGATTTTCAAGAAGAGCCCAGGGACAGGAAAGTGGAGGATGGGGAGGAGCAGACAGGGGAGGAGGGAGAAAGGCATGTCGCACAGGGCCGTGTCCTGGCGTGGCACTAGCGTGAACAGCCGTGAGGACAGCTGTTGCGAGCACTGCCCAGACTGTCCGGCTCAGTGACACCAGGACACTGCCCTCATTGAGGTGGAGGAGAAAGGACAGGTGAGGTGTTTCATCTGCTGTGTGTAAACACAACAGAGCTGCCCCTGCTTAGACGATGCTTGCCTGTTTCCCTTTTGTGAACAAAACTCATCTTTGCACCCGACACCCACCACAGGACACGGACGGGGTGAAAAATTCCCGCACCTGGGGGCTGGGCTACCTGGGAAGCTCACTTACTCAGTACGTGCCTTCCAAAATGCCCAGGGTCTCTGGTTTTAAGACGCTTCGTTAACTATCATTATAATTCACTGTGGAGCTGGCTAAAATTCAAGAGCTAAAGGTCAAAACACAATTACAGGAGTGGGCAAGCTCAATTAGTTTGGAATTGGTTAAGATTTTCATCTTATTCTTTCAGGGCTGCAGGGTTAAGTAGTTCTTAAAGTTTAGAGCAGAAATATATATATGGAGGAAATGAAGTTAATTCCCAGTGTTCTGCAGTGTTATGGTAAGCTACAGCATGATTTTAAATAAAAGGTCCTAGTATAAACTTGGCCAATATATTGTTTTCCCTATAACCCACCTCCCAATTACACTGCTTACCTGAAGCCTTTTTAATTCTTGTGTCCATTAATCTTTGAAATATGGGCAACACAGAAATAGTCTAAGTGCACACAGGTTGAAGGAAAAGACTGAACCACGAACATCTGGCTCTAGTTCATTGATCAGTCTGTGGCAACGTTAAGTCCCAGCAATAGCTTGGGCCAAAGTACTGGAGATTTGATATAAAATCCCAAACAGTTAGAATCACTGAACTCAATTGAACATTACTTTTATTTTTTTTTGGCACCCGATGCCTGGCCAGTGATGGGCAATCAGGAAGAAGAGAGAAGGACGCCACTGTCATCCACGCTACTGTTGTCTCCCTGTGAGTTGTTCTTCATTTCAATCAGTGCACCCTTCATTCCTGACTGGGTCTCTTTTATGCTGCTGAGGTCCTCACTAAGTTCCTTGAGCACCTTTATAACCAGTGTTTTAAACTCTGCATCTGACAGATTGCTTATCTCCATTTCATTTAGCTCTTTTTCTGGAGTTTTGATCAGTTCTTTCATTTGGGCCCTGTTTCCTTGTCTCCTCATTTCAGCAGCCTCCCCATGTTTGTTTCTATGCATTAGGTAGAGCTGCTTTGACTCTGTGTCTTGGTAGTGTGACTTAAGGTAGTAGGTGTTCTGTAGGGTCCAGGGGCACATCCTCCACTATTACCCAAGCTGGGTACTCTAGGTGCGCTCTTTGTGTGGGCTGAGTATACCCTCCTACTGTAGTTAAGCCTCGGTTGCTGTTGGCACATCAATGGGAGGGATTTACCCAGGCCAGTTAGCTGCAAGGACTGGCTGTGACCACTGACCACCAACTTCAACCCTCCATGGAGGATCAGCTGTGCAGGGGCAGGGTGGTAGTGCTCCGACATGGTCTATAGCTGTCCACTGGGGGCCCTGGGTCTGGGGTTTCCTGGGTGGTGCAGGCCAAATCAACCCTCACTTGTGTTTTGCTCGGGGCCACCCTGCCTGCGCTGTAAGCCAATCTGAGGTGGCTGCTACTTGTGTTGGACTCGGAGATTCCCAGGTGAAGCCAAGCTGTAAATCTAGGCTGGCTGCTGCTAGTTCTGGGCACGGGACTCACCGAGGCCAGCTGTTTCTTGTTTGATTGGATTTAGGAAGTTGTGAAACATGAGCCAAGACCAGCCATTCACATGGAAAAGCAGCTTGGGTGGTCCTGTAAGTTGGGTGGGGCAGAATCTCTGGAGATCACCAAGGCAGGTCAAACAGTGTTAGCCAGGATGATGGAGTCTGAGATATGGCACCAGTCTGCCGGCTCTGTGTGAGGAGGGCTCAGGAAAGGGAAAATGGCCTCTGCTGGCCTTGATTCCAGACACTTCAGCCTCCCCCTGCACACTGCTGGAGACCTTCGAGCAGCCACCCCAGCACTGGAGCCCAGAGGGAGTGAGTCTGAGTGAGTTTGTGTGTGGGTTCTTTAAGACAAAATTCTTGGGCCTCCAGAAGTTTCTTCCACCAACTCAATCCTCACTGGTTTTTGCAGCCAGAAGTTGTGAGGACACTAGAACCCTGGCATTGGCGGTGGGGGCGGCTGGTGCGGGTCTGGGACCCCTTGCTGCTGAGATATCTCTTCCAAATTTTTATTCACTACACGTGGATGTGGGACTAGCCCATTCTGCATCCACACCGCTCCTATCAGTCTGGATGGATGTGGTTTCTTTATTTCCATAGTTGTCAGACTTCCATACAACTCTAGTTTGGTTCATTTGGAGTAATGATTGTGCTATATTTTAGTTGTAATGTTGTTGTGGTTGTGTGAAGATGTGAGCCATGTCTGCCTACACCGCCATCTTGACAGGAAGTCTCTGTGATTCTAGTTAATAAGACTGTATTGTATACTTGAAAGCTGCTAAAGAATAGATCTTAAATGTTCTCACCACACGCAAAGGTGAAATGATAGAAGTGTTTATTACCCTTATAGTAGTAATCATTTTACAGTATATACCCAATATGATCATCAAATGATCATATTGTACACTTAAACATATGCAATGGTATATGTCAATTATATCTCAATGAAGCTGGAAAAATAATACTGTATTTTGGAGAGAAATTTATCCATCAGAGGCAAAACTTGATAAACTCTGAATGAAGTATTTTATGTTGGGAAATATGTGTTAAAAGTAGAAAGTGAGGATGTCTGTGCTTTTGGATTCATTGAACCAAATAGCTTGGAAATGCTCAAAAGTTAGCAAACCCAAAATGCCTACATAAAATGCCTTTTATAGACATTATTTTACATAGGAACTGCTGTAAATGAGACAAGTGTTCTTTTAAGTATGGATTTGCCACCTAGGAGTTTGTAACCAAATGATCTGATCCACAAACTCAGGTGCCATCAGGTGGACAAAAGGTCATTTGTCCCTCAAACAGGAAGCCTGTCTGTCCTGCTTCCCGACATCCAGTGAGAAGTGAGCAGCTGGCTGCTTCTGGCGTTGCCTCCAGTGCTACCGCGGCCACACACTGTTTCTCATGATGGCCAAGGGCCCATGCTGGCCGCAGCACGGCGGTCCCATGCAGAGTCCCAGGCACACAGGAGCAGTAGTGTAGGAGGACACACTGTTTCCCCCTGTCCTGGTGAATCAGGCATAGAGCCCCTTCCTTGCTGGAGAGGCTCCCCCCCGAGTTCAGGTGGCTGCTCCCCCTGCAGTTGTTTTCCTGCAAATCCCACTCACCTGACTCGGGTGGGTGTTTGCAGAGAGTAGCCGCACCTGTGAATGCTGCAGGAGGCGTGTGACCCGGCTCCCAAGCCTACGCCCCTCCCTTCCCAGGCAGAATATTCTTCCAGAGATGTCGTCGCCACTCTTATCGCTACTGGGCCCATGATCTCTCTTTTGAAGTGGTAAATTTTCAGATGTTTACAAACTAAATTTATTGGCGTGACATGGGTAATAAGCTTGCATAGGTTTCAAGTGTAAATCCATTCTACGATCTGCCATCTGCGTATTGCACTGTGCTCTCGAGCCACTCCAGTGGGTCTTCCTCACGTCCACACCCCGTTTTTGGAGATGACCTGGCCCCACAGAACGAGGTCGGTGCTCTGCGTAGGGTGACCTTCGGTGTGCTGAGTATCCTCTGTCTGGCCGCCCCCCCCACACACAGACGACAGACACATTTTGTATTTCATACTTTAATATTTTCATCACACATAATGTCATCACTTCTTTCAGACTGGCCTCTCCAAGTCGTCCCACTATAATGCAAACACTTTCTTCCTTTTTAAAAAAGAGCTTATAAAATAGGTAAACCTTTAAGATCACTTATTGTCATTCATTTCTCATCGTTTCCATTAAATACTGAGGTTGTCGTGATTTAAAATATGACACTATTTACACCCCTTGGCTGGCTGTCCTGCAGGACACAGCTGATGAAAAAGTCACTGCTCTGTCATAATCGGGCTCCCGAAACAGGCCGTGGACTGGCAGCTCCGCAGCAGCTTTGGGCCTGGATTTGCAGAACGTTTTGTAAATTAAGAAACTTTATAAAAACTCAATGCCTGCCTTCTCGAAAACAAGTGGAAAGCCTGGCAGTGCCAACTCCATGTTCCTCCAGGAAAACAACAGCCTGGAGCTAGAAGCAGCTGCCCCTTTGGAAGACGGGGGTGGGGGGAGGGGGTGAGGTGGGGCGGGGGGGGGGGCGGAGAAGTGGGGGGATGGTCTGCGCCCCTGGGCCTCACTGCCCGCCCCTTCCTGCTGCATCTCCCATTCAGCCTCAGGTCACACATTTGCATCAGTTCCCTGATTCCATGGACATGAGTTCGTGACTTCTTTTGAAAGTTTGAGTTTATCAGGATTTTTGGTATTTTCTTCCCCTTCCATTTGCTTTCCTCCCTCCCTCCCTCCTTTCCTCTCTGTCTTCTTGTGCATACAGACTTGTGATTGTCACCATATTGGCTCCGACTCAGAGACTGGCGTTAGGCTCATCAATCCCTGTATTTTCAGTCAGTATAAGCCACCTTGGGGGAGGCCAGGCGTACAGAAACTCTGCAGTACAGCTTCCCGAAGAGCTCAGGGACATCCACCCCTTTCTCTAGTGTATGAAAATACTTTTATTATTAATGGTGGCGCTGATTATGTTGTCTCCATTTCCCCTTCCACTTCCACCAAGTCCGTCATGGTAATGACTCGCTGTGACATTATCCAAGCAGAAGCTCTGCACGGGTACTGAGAGCTGGGAGCAGCCGATAGCTGAGTCTATTGGATGCTTTTCATTGGGAACAATGGGCTGCCCTTTCCTTAAGAGAAACATTTTTTCACCTTGTCTGGTTCCGTAAGACAAAGGACACTTCAACATGAACCTGACAGGGTTGCATACTCAGGGCGGAGTTTTGCAAGGGGTTCGTTTCCTGAGGCATGTTGGGATGGACACCCGTGACCCCCAGGAGCTCTGGAGCTAGACTGGTCCTTTAGGGGTGTTCCCCCTTGGGTCCAGGATCGAAAATCCTTTATAGTCCCACATCAATAAAGTACTAGATGTCAGCTGTCCCAAGAAAAGGTTTGGTGAGGAGACATCTGCCTCTGAGACAAACTCTGGAAGACTGACAGCTGCAGGCATTTTTGATGGGACCACTGGCACCTGGGCCAGTAGGTCTTTCATTGAAGGAGCCTCTGGGTGGCACACTAGAGTCACCACCAGGAACCACGTACAGAACATGGCGATCAGTTTCAAATCACCAATGCATCGATCGATAGGTGCTTCATGTACACAGGAGGTCTTTAAGGGAATGGAATTCACTTTGCTTTCAATCACCTGAAAGTTGAATTTTCAGTCTGTTTCTCCATCTCTGTCTCCCCCTTTTTCATTTTTAAGCTGGGAGTGGAATGTCTAGACTGAAATGCCAGCACCTTACACGTCAACTCTTTTGAAATCATAATTAGCCCGTCCCAGAATCCTCTCACCTAGATTCTAGCACCCTTAATTAGGGCCGGAAGGAAGAGCAAGTGGAAGCCAAGGCAGCCGCTCTGGGCACTTCCCTGGTCGCAGGAAGCACAAGGCCTTCCGGGATGTGTCTCATCGGTGATGCATCTGCTGTAGGTGTTCGATAGCTAAGTCCTCGTGAGTCTGGGTGGCACTGACAGGCCACAGCTCTGCTGGCTGAGGCCCAGACCCACTGAGGCACAAAAAGCTGAGTGAGGACCACTGATTCGAGCTCCATCACCTCTCCTCGCTCGTCTTGTTCTCTGCTGCCATTCCAACAGTATGTCCTCACGTTCTTATGGCATCTGAAAAACTCAAACAACAATCACGAATTCTGACTTGTGTAGTTTCCAGAACATCTTTTTTTAAAAAACCCTTAGGGAATGCCAAACCAAGTGAGTTTTTCCCTTCTGTGCTTCATTTGAAATGATTTCCATAGAATCTCCTTCAATAGTAATCTCTACGCTTCAAAGACTGACATATTTGTTTTGGTTTCAAATTGGTCTCACAATCTTTGTCTTCATAACTACACTTAATTAATGTTTTTGCAAATGTCAAGTCTTTTAAGTAAGGTTTTTTCCTTATTTCATTAAACACTGAATAAGTATGAATGAATAAAAACTTTGTATTGCACTTTGAAGTATTATAAAGCTGTCTAAAATCTTATTTCAAACATTAGTAGGCTCAATATACATGTGGTCATTTAAAATAACCACTAAAATAGAATTATAATCATATCCAAGACTGCCCAAACCACAGTATGAACTTGGAGTATAAATTTAAACCTGATAATCTGTTTTGTACACCTTCTCTTCAGTACATCTTCCTCTAAATCCTTTTTCTTATTTTATCTTTTTAAAAAAGATTTTATTTATTTATTTTTAGACAGAGGGGAAGGGAGGGAGAAGGAGAGGGAGAGAAACATCAATGCGTGGTTGCCTCTCACGCGCCCTCTACTGGGGACCTGGCACACAACCCAGGCTTGTGCCCTGACTGGGAATCAAACTGGCGACCCTTTGGTTCGCAGGGCAGTGCTCAATCCACTGAGGCACACCAGCCAGAACTTCTTATTCTATTTCTTTAGGTGCAGACTGTATATGTCTTTGTTTTTAGTTTGAATGCCTCTGATATTTAAGACAAAGTCATCCTCAACAGAAAGAAAATGTTATATTTCCCTTCGATGGGTCACGTGGATCAGCTGATTCCTCTGTATGTTTGTTACGTCTGCAATCTAGACTATTTATGGACTTTCATTAACCAGCCGCCTGTTCTCAGTTAAAATATTTCAAAACTAAATTCAATAAAAAAGTTTTAAACCATAAAAAATTAAAAATAATAAATCACTGTGGACCATACGTTCCTCTTTGTGCTTGGAACTTTTCTAAATATTGACGAAGTATACGTGAAGACAGTTTTGTCCACTATAAACTTAGTTCCTTTCATCTACTTATGATACATGCGGTTGTGATAGCCATAAATGCATCAAGACAAAGAGAATGAAAAGGTAATATTGATTAAATACAGATCAAAACTGCCCGTGATAGCCTGCATTCCATTGGACATTTGGAGATGATTTTTATTTAAGTATTTGACCTAGATTTTGTGAGTGGGCTGAATTGTAACGAGAGCATGTCGCTTAGGGGTCATGGAAAGCTTATCTGAGAACAGTCTGAGAGTAGAGAATTTCAATGACAAATAGCAATCACTCACTGATTAAGCTTTCTCACGTACAGAAGGCAATCTTTAAAAATATAGGGCTTTGACTGCATTTGCTAAGTTAAAATAACTTATTTCTCCACCCAAAGTCACAGTAGCACATCTGTGTCGTTTCTTTTTTTTTTTTTTTTTTTTTTTGGCTCACAGGGAAATGCCAGCTACGTTGGGGGAGTGAACCTCCTACCCTCCATAGGCAACGCTGTGGAGGGAAGAGGAAAGAAGATTCACTGATGACTATACTTCTACTTCCAAATCACTGAGGAAATATTTCAGTTCCGGGAACAGCGACAAAGAGAGCAACCCACACGCTGGGATGAGTGTGTTGGCAGGCAAGCCTCCGAAGGCTTTTCTAACAGTGAATCATGGGGCTGTGTCATGTGAGGTGGCAAGCCTTAATTACCCTGAACAACGTACAATTCCAGGGCTCGGCTCACGTGTGGCGGGCGTGAGGTGCACAGAGACACATTTCACATCATCACGCAACATTCTGAGTTTGCTTCGTCTGCAAACCCGATGTTCTCTGTCTCCCGCGCATGAGGGGTCAATTAGAAACGCCCACCACTTTCTCAGTGCTCTGTGTCTGTCCACCAGACTGCTGGAATAAAAGCATCCCAGGCGACCCGGTGGCTTAAACAACAACCATCTATTGCTTGTCGTTCTGGAGGTGGGAGCCCCTGTTTGGGGGTTGGCAGAGCCTGTGCCCGCTGGGGGTCTGCTGCCTGCTCCACAGATGGCCGTCGTCTTGCTGAGCTGGCCCAGGGCAGCTCCCTGAGCCCTCGCTTACCAGGGAACTAACCCCATCACAAGAGCGCCACCCGCATGACCTGGTCACCCCAAAGGCCCCGCCTCCAACTATCACCTTGGGGATTAAGTTTCCACACGTGAGTTTTGGGAGACACAGGGATGCTGTCTACAACAGTCCCCTATATCACATCCACTGTCTTTCACCGTTCACCGGGAGGTATTTCCTACAACCACCTCGGGCTGCTGTTCCCCGAGGCCCCTCTGTAGATGCGCCAGCCCTCCGATCCGTGTTTGGAGCTCTGTTAGTTGCTGTGAAAATCTAATAGCATGAAAACAGGCGTTTCCCATCGGGGCTGCCTATAAAGAGTCTTCGTGCAGGTGTGACAAAGGGGCCCCGCCCTGGCACCCCCAGCCGTGCACCGGGGCCCAAAGCTGAGGGCAGCCCAGGCCCGATTTCGGCCACATCTGGGCAGCCATGTGGCGGACCCGGTGAGCAGCTCCCAGGGCCTGGTCCTGCCTTCCTCTCCGGAGTCCGCACTCGGGCAGGGAGGGTGGCAGACCGGCCACGGCTGTAACACGGTGTGGTGTGCGACTCAACGTGGGTGATGAGGGCTGAACTTGGAGTGGAACCCAGAGAAGATCAAAAACACAGTTTTTCTACCCTAAGTAAGAACTTTTGATTTTATTTGACAAGATACAAGTGCACTTGGGCCTTGGGAAACATGGCTCAAGGTCAGCCCGGCTCCTGTTCGTTGAGCAGCAGATGCCTATTCTGATGCAGGCGAGCTCCCGAGGTTCACGGAGCTGCTGAGGGAAACGCAGGGGCCCTTTCTCGCGCTGGCTATGGGGTGACCCACTGCATTTGGCAGATGCAGGCCAAAGCCGGTTCTAATCAAACCTGGGAAAATCAAGCGACATGCCAGGCGTTATGCTAAGTGTTTAACATACATTCGCTCAAGTGATCTTCAAAACGCCCTCATGAGGAAACTCCTTTCACATCATCTTCTTTGACAAAAGGAGACTGAAGTCTCACGTGCTCCGTGACTTGCCCGAGGTCCCCAGCTCGTCCGTGGCAGAGCCTGGATTTGGGCAGAGGCAGGACCGGCTGGTTTTGGCCAGCACCTGGCCACGCAGCCTGGCCCGATCAGGTCTGACTCCACACGCTCTGAGGTCCCAGAGGCCTGTGGGTCAGCCAGCACCTTCACGAGCGGCAGTGCTGGTGCAGATTGGAATGGCTTACGTTGGAACACTGGTGTCTTGAACAGAGTAAAACCTGCAGTCTATCAATATCCATCATGCGCTTGTTTTTTCTTGCGGTGGGCTGACGGTAAACTGGGTCTAACTGCGGCGTATAATGCGAGAGAAGCTCAGGCTCATGTGACGAACGTGTGGCGTGTCATGCACACCCGCTAATGATGACATCCACAAAAACAGCGCAAGTGCTATTCAGAGCCCTGGGAGGCTTCCCCGACCCTATTGCTCACTGGACAGCTTTTGAGTTCATGTTCATTGTATGTCTTTCCCACGTGCATTTGCCCTTCGAGTCTCCATTTCTAAGCAGGAGGAAGGCAGGGTCATAGGCACGAGTTAGGTATTGAGTCCGAGCCCGGGAGACGGGCACCTCAGCAAGGACCCTGTTGGCTGCATAGGCAGCCGAGGGAGCAGCTCAAGGGCACAAACCCATGACGTTCTCGGACTGGCCAAAGCCGGAGGGGAGCCTCTCACGTGACAGGTGCTGGACTTCACATCAATTTCTGGAGGGTTCAGGTTCAAGCTGGTTTTCATTAAATTCAAGGGAAGAAGGAAAATGAAGGGATGTGAAATTACTGGCATCCTGATGTTGTTAGGAAAGCAGGCCCCAGAATTTGTCACCCGAGCTGAGATCCTTTGCGGACACAAGGGATTGTTATCCGAGGCATGCCCTGCGCCCGCCCCAGGCCGGCGCACCCGCCATTCCGGCAGCTATCAGCCTCGGTGCGATGTTTGAGGACTCGCGGTGCAGCCATTCCCGTACGTGGAGTAGGAGACCTGCTTCACCGTGCGGATCTGTGTAGTTTATAAAAACCTTTCCCTGAGCATCAACCCCGTAGGCTCAATTCAACATCTGTCTCCTTCTTTCTGGGTCATCGTTTTTAAAAATACTTGTTTGAAGTTTACTGAGTCCTTCAACCTCAACAATAGGTATTTTAGTCTAGTGTATGAAGTGGGTTATTCAAGATTTGGATTAGAAAGTCAAAGGTGAGAAGAGCTAGTCCTCGGGGAGGTCTTCCAAGTATAGCCAGCCTCCTCTGCCCTCCCCGCCCTTCACCCCACCCTACCACACCTACCTGAATCTGCCCACTGGTCTCCAAAATATCCTACTCACGTCTACCTTGGACCTACAGCCAAACGGGGAGCTGTTGGAATACCCTTCACTCCAAACCTCTCCTGCTTCAATATATGCCTGCCAGAACACTACATTTTCTTTTTAAAGTTCAAGTTCAAATGACCAAACCTTTTAGGAGGATTATCACCTCCCTCCTCAGTGCCATATTTATGTGTCTACTATGCTATTTATAATAGACTTTCTTCTTTCTATACGGGGACCATCTAATTTATCATCCAAACCAGTGGACTCTTGAAAGCGAAAGGATGTGCTGAGAATAACGAACAGGTCTCCACTGATGTGTAACAGGCATGAAGTGGACAGGCGTGTCATGCACTGCCGGGAGAGTTCAGGATGTGCACGTACCTGCTCCTACTAGAGAGACTGAGCTCAGGAAAACAAGTACACTGAAACAGGTCAGATTTACACTTCAACAGCAACTCCCAAATTCCAGGGCTTAATGCAAAGCATGTTCGTCATGCCTCATGCCCGTGTGAAGCAATGGGAGCGTCCAGTCCACTCGGTCGCTCAGGGTCCCAGCCAGTGGGGGCTCTGCCACGTGGCACTGCCCCACCCCACACGGCTTTCTGTGGTGTTTACAGGGCACTGTCATCTCTATCAAGGGGAAGAGCCCGAGGGCTACATTTTATGTATTTATAGCCCCGCGGTGCCCAGAACAGGGCTGTGTATGCAGCGAGCACTCCATGAGTGTCTGTCACATTGGATTTGTTGAGCGGTTTGACGCAGGCCGTGGTGCCTCCCCTTTGTATACTGTTCTCCTACTTTGAGAGGAAAGCTTCGTTATCGAAAGCCAGGTTTATGTCTGGGAAATTTACCTCGGCATATCAGAAACAAATGTTTTAAAATGGAAAACAAAATGAGGAAAGGGTGAGATACCACCACTCACGGACATATGGAGGCTCCCCTCTCGGCGAAAACATGTGTTTGCTTCCGTGTAGACATGGCCTCTCTGATGTGATCTACATTTCAAAGGATGCTGCACATGGACCTATGACTGAAGGTTGCACGTGGGATCTTGTGAAATTTACTGATGGCTTTATCACTGGGAGGTGTAGCAGAAAATCCATCAAGTAACCTTCAAGTTGAATTTTGGAGATTGTGGGCAAGGAGCTGGGGATAGGAACACTTGTTTTATACACACGGGCAGACGTGTTCCATGGGGGGTGCAGGACTCTTGGTCATCTGACTGTGGTCAGGCTACCCCATGCCCACTGTGGGTGGACTGGCATGGGAAATGGGAGGGATTAGGGAAGAAGCAGTCTTGGATAGTGTGGACAGCCCTTGACTTCTTGGTCTTTGAATCCCTTCTTCTTTCTGTGACCTTCCCCCTGGCTGCTTCTCCCTCACTCTCTAAGCCCCTTTCCTCTCTCTACTCCCCCAGCCCCTCTCCCGCCGTTGCCCGTTTAAGAGAGTCCCCAGGGCGAGCCCGTCAGCCCACGTGGTTTCATGGGTCAGCTTCCTGCAGCAGGTCGGCCTGCACCTGCAGTCCGTAGTAAAGCACACTCCTGTTCCCCGGTGCTCAGGGTCTAGGAAACAATTGCAGAAAGTGGAAGTCTGTTTCTGGCCTTGACGTTATCTCCAGATGTGGCCTTGGGGCCAAGTACTTAATGTCTCTGGGTTTTGTATTCCTTTTACGTGAAATGGAACCGAGATTGGCACTGCAGAGCCACAGTGTGGGCGAAGGTGGGGAGAGAGCACTTTGTTTGGTGTGCAGCACTGTTAAAAACATCACCCTCCATACTACCAGGGAAATCGAATTTAAAACTGTGATGCTGACCACTTACTTCGCCAGCATCAGTTCTGAACGTCCTCCTACTTGCCAGGCATTTCTCTTCATACAGTTGCTTCCCAGGCGCCTCGGATTCAACCGTTTCAGAAGCAGATACTCTCTCCCCTCCTGTGGCACTTTCCCTCCCCCGGTCCTCTGCCCTCTGCAGTTCTTCTGCTCCTTCACAGCCTCTGTCCCTGGGGGGCGTCTCTCACTCGTCTCCCCCCTGAACTCTTGTGCTTGCTTCATCCAGCCCAGTCTGCACAGCTTGTGGCTTCTTCCTGCAAAACGCCTCTTGAATCCACCCACCACCCCATTCAGACGCTGCTGCCGGTCTTCCTCCCTGTTCAGGTCCTCGGCACTCTCCTTCCCCCATCTACCACCACGGCGTTATCTCTAAACCTACAGAGGCCCATTGTGGGCTGTTTCCTGGCCTTTCCTTTTGGCAGGGCCTGGGGCCACAGCCCGTGGGATATAAGGTAGACCAGGTCTCAGGCCTTTCTGATGTGACGTGTGCCTTGGAGTTTGCAGTCATGGTATGTCCCAGCTGACCCCAATGTTTTTTCTCACATAAAACACAGAAGGCTCCTTAAGGCCCTGGTCCAGGATCTGGGGCATCTACTGGGGGAAGAAATGGGCTGGTATCGACATCTTACCTGCGACCGAGGACAGCAATGACGGGATAGCAGCAGAGTTGCGAAGCCGCGCTGGTGTCATCTGTTTTCCGGTCCCTAATGTCTATGAACTGCGGTGGGGATTTGGTTACTGAAGGGCAAGCCATGGTCTCTACGTCCTACATCTTTGCACCGAGCGAGCATGAGAGGCTCGGCATTACAGCCGATACCCACGTGGAAAGCTAAGACTACAAAGTACCGTTCAGTGATTTATGACAGCTGGGGACACACTGTCACAGGCCATGTGGAAGTCATTGCCAAAGAAGTGGTGGAGACAGGAAGTATTATTTGGGAGTTCACTGTAGAGCCCTTCAGGACTGGGTGTTCAGACAAGCTGAACTGAAAAGAATAGGTTCCAATGTAAGACTTGGAGGAGGGGTAACATAGTGAGCATCAGTTCTGTTTACTACTCAGCATCCATTTGCCCTGCTCTCCTGGTCACCAAACCCAAACCCCTCCAAAGAACGGCTCTTCCTGCACCCTCAGCCCACTGCTGCAGCTTCCCCCAGCTCCAGGGGGCGGCCCGCGACCTGACCCTATGCAGACGGGCGCAGGTGCTTCTTGGCCACTGGACTGGCACAGCAGAGCCGTTGCAAGGCAATGAGAGTTTTCCTGGAATTTCTGGGCAAGAGACTTGCTCTTATCTGCTGGGTGTAAAGCAAAGGGCAGACCTGCTGGAGTTCTCCTGCTGCCTTGCGGGTTGAGGCAGCCGGAGGAGGAGGATTCCAGAAGCAGAGAGAGAGAAGTTTGAGTCCCTGAGAGGGGCAGTGCCCGAAGCCAGAAGTTCCCTGGACTTTTCAAATCCATGAGCAATCATTTCGCTTTTATATTTCAGCCTGTTTCTAACGGGTCTTCAGTTGCCTCCAGCAACGAAAACAACCGTAAATACGACAGTGGAGGTACATTTTAGGCACTTTTGTCTTCTCTATAACTATTCAATTTTCCTTACTTTGGTGTTGATGATGCCAGCATGTCCTTCCTTACCTTTCCCACCCGAGAATGAATAGAGAGGAGATGCGTACCAACACAAAGAACCAAAATAGGGGAACGGGAGTGAGGTGTGACTGTGTGGGGGTGGCAGACAGAGGCGGGTGCATGACATGGTTACACGTTATCTGGGAGCTTTATCATGTAGATGAAAAGTCAGTGGGACTATGCTGTCCCCCGCCACCCACCCACCCTGACCTTACAGATTTGTCACTGGCTTTAATGAAGACTGTGAGGATTACAATGCCAACTAAGAGTCTAAGCAGACTGCCTCTGAAGGACCTGCAGTGACAAAGCAGGACACAAGAAAAGTGAAGATGAATTGCAGAGAAGAAAATTTAGCCTGGATGCCAGGGAAACCTTCTAGACAGTGAGGTATGTCCTTACTTTTCATATTGGATTCGCCCACCACTCGTTAGCTTCTAGGCACAGTTGTGATCAAAACCCTAACATGTTGCATGGCCATGACTGACGTGATCCCTCACAGTCTATAGTAAACACCAAAAGTAGAGTTGGGTCGCAAAGAGTATGTCCAGTGCAGCCCAGCAGAGGCAGGCGTCAGGTGGGAGCACGGCAGAGGAGCTTGGGAAGAGCAGTGCTGCGTTCGGATGCCCAGCGCAAGGCAGCTCCATCCACCCACCCTTGCCGGGAGGTCAGATCCCAGATACGAACCGGAAGCGTGTCTGCCTCTGTGTTCACACGTCGTGGTTTCACACGTCCGAGTCGATTAACACGCAATAAGTGATGACCAGGCTTCACGATCCTGGCCTGTGGCCTCTGTCACAGATTTTCGCCCTTCGTCTTATGAATGATTGAAAGCACTGAGCAGCCATTGGGCAGCTCGCATTTACAGCCTCTGTCTTATGGGAAACACGTGTTGGATGCTCCCTAGTTTTGCCCCAAGTCACACGAGAAGCAGAACTATGATATTTATCTGCGTACCGAGTAAAAGTTAGATTAGAAAATTGGGACTATTATCTTGGATTCGTGGCCTGGGAACAACCTGGTTTGAGAGCTTTAACTAAATGTCCAAATCGGTCTCTATCCATCTCTGCTCTCAGGCTCGGCACGCATGGCTCCAGTGCATCCGTGATGTAAAACGGGAACCTTCTCTCAGTAGCAGAAATGCATGTGGTGTCTGAGCCTTGAGCAACGCACTTCATATTTCATTTCTGTTGTGTCTCAAAACTAGATGACAGAAAGGAAGTTTCAAGAAAATATATTGACTCCTCAAACCTGATGTAGAGCCATTTAATAAATCTCTAATTATTCCAATATGAAGCAAGAGAGTCTTCAAAATCATTTCTGAAACGGAGTACAAGTTATTCTTTAAAAAGGAATGACATGCAGTATTTGGCAAATAGTACGCCTCCCCTAACAAAGCAAAGAATGATTGCTCAGACCTCGCGAGGAGGTGGCTTAGTTAAACAAAAATATTTGGGTTTATTCTGGCGTGGTTTAGGTTCTCAGGAATACCATGTTAACATAGGGAATCATTCTGAAGAAGATTTGGGTACTTAAAATGGCTCACTGAATGACTTTAATCTTTTCTGATGGGAGATTTCACTCCATCTGAGGCGAGCTTGATTGTGTTAAACTCCTAAGTCCCTTGTTTGGCCACAGGAAGCTGAGAGCATGATTAGAGTTAGAAAAGCGACTCGGGGAACAATGTCACCTTCCTACTGAACCATATCTGCATGGACCATGTGTCTCTGGATCCCATCTGTTCACTGACAGAGGTCCAACCAATGTCCTCATCCACTCACACGCGACATCCGTGGGGGTTGCGTGTGAGTCCGGACTGGACGCGCTGGCCACAAGCCGCACTCCTAGGAGTCTCGTCATCCGTGTGAAGTGACCTGGGTCCTCTCTGCGCCGCTCTGCACAGCATCCAAAGCACTCAACGCGGCCCCCCACCGCCCCCCGCAGCGCCCCCTCCGTGGTGGTAGAAACAGCAAATGCTGCATTCCAATTTGATTTGAAGCTGGCCGAAATAACAAAGTTTATCTTTCTAGTAACGTAAGCTCAAATTGCTGGTTAAAGTTAAAAGTCGTTTTCCAAAGTGCATAGATGTATATTCACTTACCTTTGGAAGAGAAGTTAACATTTGTTGCTTAAAATTAAAAGTCTTTCTCTAAAATGTATAAAGGTATATTTCTCCATACTTTTCCCTCCACCAACCCATAAGTCGAGCTAAATTGTTTTAGTTTTTTTTAAGAGGGAAGTTCCCAAAGTTTAAGTGAGATATGGCTTCAGGTAATCTCAGCGTATTTTGTAGAGAAAGTCTGTGGGAGTGTTTGAATGATGACAGAGATAGACTCTACCCTTACCTTCAAACAAGTAGTTGGGTTTAATGTGCTTTCTTCATGATAGTGGAAAATAAGGGGACATTTTTTCTTCCCAGAATGGCACACATTTTCTTTGCTTCGGCAGCTTTTTCTCATTTTAAAAGTCAGCTCTTTAAAAAGACTATGAAAGCATGAGTGTATAGCATTACTTTTACTTAGAACATAGCCCAGCAGAGCCGTGTGGACGCCCAGTGACTAACCATACGGTGACCTGGTTTGAGCCATACCCTTCTCTGGCTTATGACCCCTGGGCAGCGGCCGGCCGCAGGAGTCCAGCGAGTACCACCAGCGGACATCGGCCTCACCCTCTGCAAAGTGCCAGTCAGGGAGAGAGACTTCAGGGGAAGCGGCCCTGCCAACACCTTGACCTGGGCCTCTGGCCTCCAGAACTGAGACAACCTTTCAGCGTTGGGGGCACGTTGGGAGGGCAGGCCCGGTGGACAGAGCCGGAGGGGAAAGTGAAGTGGACAGAGTCAGCGATCCTAATTATTTGGATTAAAATGTCTTAATTCTGTGCATTTCACAAAAATAGAAGTGGAGGTCCTCCTTACACTTAGAATGTAGGAAGATGCAAGGGGACACAGACCCCATATCCCAACAACCAGAAAACTCTGTACAATCGACCAACCCACGACTGCTCGTGAGCCAGTCGGACAGCGGAGTGACGAGGCAGCCAGGCGGACCGAGTCCCCCAGGGTGACCAGCCCCTCACATGAGCGACGGACACCTTTGACGGAAGACGGGGAAAAAGATGGAGCCACCATAGGAGCGTGAGAGGAAAGCATCTGACAGTCTGGAGCAGGAGTCAGCACACCTCTGCCCATGGGCTACATCTAGCTTTCTATTTCTAACACTTTTAAAACATTGGGGAAAACTCAAAGAATAATATGTCGTGACTCATGAAAACCCTATGGAATTCAAATTTCCGCGTCTACAACACTGAGCACAGCCACGCTGACACATGGCTGCCTCAGCAATGGTGGGGCTAGCACGTGCAGCTGAGCGGGGGTCTGCAAAGCTCGGGACACTCGCCCCTGGCCCTCCTCGGCAGAAGGGCTTTGACCCCCGGCCGAGAGCACAGTGACCCCGGGGCACAGGACAGAGGCACTCGCCTACCAGCTCTTTTTTATGCCAGACGTCTGCCACGTTCCCCTGAGGGTCCCTCCGTGAGGCACGGACATCAAGCCACCTGTCACCTTCAGACTTGCATTCAAAGGTCCTCCACCAGCACTTGGCATCGGCACACGGGTGGAAAGGTTCACAGAGAACAGACTAGTGACCTGGGCAGGTCAGAGCAGCAGCTTCATTTCCAAACCACAGCTAACACTTCTCCCTGCAACTGGGTCACTTAAACGCCACCTCAGCGAAGGATGACTTTGGGGGATTTTTACCATTAAGTAGTTACCAGCCGTTTGCCTGCTTGATTTGGAAGCATTTGCCAATTCCACCTTGAAGGAAGACGCCTCAGAAAGCTCTAACGGTGCACAGGCTGGTGCAGACGGAGACGCTTAATCTCAGTCTTTCTAAGCCAACTGAAAACATTGGACCTCCCGTGTCAGCAACGACTTCTCGTGGGCGCGGGTGGCAGTCTCGGGGTGGCTTCTATGGGTCCCTGGGAAGCAGCGCGCCCCCAGCGCTGGCTGAGATGTGCTCCACGGAGGGGTGGGTGTCGGGGGGGTGGGACGCGGCCTGTGGGGCTCGGAGACCCTTCCCCGAGGACTCATTCCACCGTTTTCCTGACCCTGCCGCGGGCGGGTGCTGGAGGGACCGCGGTGGGTGTGGTGTCTGCTGAGTCCATTTCCCTCCGCAGTCTTCCGGGGGCACCAGGGGTGGGCTGTACTCTTGCTACCCCTTTGGGAGAGTGTCCCTGGTTGGTTTCCAAGGATGACGAACATTTCACTTCCTTCACGTTGTATTCTGTGCTGACTCTATTGCTACGAAGGATAAAGAGAGCAGGGCTGGGTTGCTGGTCTCCTTTTCTGTGGTTTGATTGGCACTTGTGGGTTAATTTAACATTAATTGGGCAAAACTGGAAGAGGCTTTTAAAAATACTTCTGGAAATTTGATTGTAACTATTACTATCAAACAGAATCTTAACATTTCATGCCTGTGATATGTAAAAGTATCTATTTACCCATGAACATAAACTTTTAAAATTTAAGTGTATATGCTAAAATAATACACATAGTTCCATTAACTGAGGTTCTTTCCAGTGAACTGTGATTTTTCTGTCTATTAATGTCATTAAGAATCCCTTAAGCAATTATTTAGTGAGACAGATTACCTTAAAACTACTACTGTGGATTGACCAATTTTAAAAAGTGCCGATTATTTAACTGAAAAATCCACTTGCTGTAAATGTTTTCAACAAAACCTGTATATTCTTCTTGATTTTCTCCAAGGACCAATTTTTGGATCTTTTCGGTTTTCGGTTTGTACTAATAATCTTTTTTTCTTACAAATAATTCCAAGTTTACTTTATTACAGATGGTATTTGTCTATAGCCAAAAACACTTTCCAAAATGCACCCCAGCTCCATAAACTAGCTTAAAAAAGTATTTTTTATGAAAATAAACAGTCAAAACAGAGCTCAACAAGAATCAAAACCCATAAGAGAACCAGAACTGGCTGTTTTTACCTCCCTGGTCCTAGTTTTTACAAAGGGCAATCTAGACCACGAAAACGGAAGAAACAGAAAATCGATTGCATGACTACATGTGTGAGGTAGTGGGACATGGCGACCCGGACAGCTGCCGCCTGCTCTGTATTGAAAACAGGGTCTCGCACACCTCTCTCGACCCGGCCAGATAAAGAAATGACCCCTGGGTTTCACACATGTGGGCGGTCGTTTTGGATGAACCTGGACAGTTAGTTTTCCTGAACTTCGCATTTGTCTTCAGATGTCTACATTGGCGTAAAGTTACTTAAAAGCAAACCCGCACCATCTCAGATGCCTGCCACTGGCCAGGCACTGGCCTGGCCGGTGTCCGTGAACCAGACACACGAGGTCCTCCGCAAGCGACGCCCCTGGTTTTTATCCCAGACCTTACAAAATCATCAGCTTGTCATGCTGTGACATAACAGTACCACACTCAAGCACACCGTTGGGCATTTTAGGTGGAATGTTCGAGTTAAAACTATAAATTGTTACCCCCATATTTTGACCCTACCAACCACAGTCCAGCAGGACCTTGTATAATCTCTGCAATCATTAAGCTATATAAACATCTGAAAAATAGCTTCATTCCTGATCATCTTCCATCAGTTATACGACCAAGGAGTTGCCTTTATAAAGAGATTGCTTTTAGAATATAAGGAAATGAAAGATAAATTTCATTTCAAAATCAACGAGTTACACTGACTACGTCGGGTTGCTCTGGACACGCACTGCCCCCCAGTGGCGACACGGTCCAATGGCACCGGATTGCAGGCTCGGAGCCCCGACACCCTTTTGGGGAAGCGATACCTCTGGGCAGCTCATTCTCTGGGGCAGGTTTCCTGGTCCGAAATGCACTGGATTGTCCTGTGGGAAGGGGTGGGGGGCAGTTCAGCCCTGAGTCCGAACTGTTTTCTTCTCTAAACCCAGCAAAACCCCACCTCATTCAAAATCGAATCTGAGGAGGCCAGGGTGGAACGGGGCCATCACAGCGGCCTGTGGGGACCTTCAGTGACGTCACATAACAGAAACTGCCACATTACCGGGGCGCTAAGACCCCTGTTCCCGCCAGGTGGGAGAGGCACCATGAGAACTGCGGCGGGGGAAGTGCAGGAATAGAGCCAGGTGTTCTGCTCCGCAGATGTCGACATGTTCAGCCTGACTCTTAAGCATCAAGGGAAGCTGGCAGGGGCCTGACCGAGAGAAGTGGATGAGGCAGTTCCCTGGGGCGCCTCCCACCCTCACGATTACGTTGTCACTGTCCCTGTTCAAGCCTCTGACCGAACTGCACAGGAGGCAAGTGTCACTCCCCTCAGAAGTTCTGAAAATCACGGGTATGTGGGGTGCTTTTTAGAAGACGCGGAGCAGACATTGCGCATTCTCACTGATCGAGAACTCGGGGAAACTGGCCTGCTGCTGTCTTCGGAGTGTTTAAGCCAGGAGGTGCTTGGTGTCAAAGCCTTGCTCTGTTTGGAGACCCGTCCCTCAGGAAAGGTCACGTAAGGTCCCCTTCAGCTGGAATGTCGCTGTGGAGGCGCTTTCTGCCCCAGATGTGACTTCTACTTTCCGCCGAGGCCCAAGTAGCCGGTGTCGGGGTCTTGCAGTTGCCCCAGCACGGAGGCGCCGGAGCTGTTTTTTTCCACGGTCGCTTTGAGAAGGCCTGGGTTCAGTAATGTCATCTGGGCCGTGCCGGAACATTCTCCAACTCAGCAGCTGCCTCACGGAGGTCATGGTTTGATTACCTTAACACCCTGGACTTCAAAGGGAGTCGTTACTTAACCATGTGTCACGTGGCCATTCGAGTTGTACTGTGACATGTGACAAAGATTAAATTGGTTTCATGGAAAATGTTTTGGTACCGTTCTTGTCTAGATTTTCCCAAACAAGTGACGAAAGCCATGCCTCTTGTAGGCTTTGCAGAGTTTTTCTGTTTATCGAAGTGTCAGAAGGGATCAGCATCATTTAGTCGTTCAACACACATCAATGGCGCACTCACTAAGGGCTCCAGGTGGACGTCGCGTGGCTCTCGAGATGTACACGTGGACAAAATGGGAAGTAACAGGACAGATCTCTGTCCAGTCAGGGAGGAGCAATACTGTGACTTGGCTGGCCTGTGCTGACTTGCAGCCTAAGACAGAAGGCATTTCAAAATATGAGTCCTATCTCCCGAATGCAAGGGTGACAGGACATTGTGCCAGCTGACCATCAAGTGAAGGCCCATGGTTGCTATGGTTAGAAACTACTCTGTCCCATCAAAAAATGACTATTAAATTTGTAACAAGAATTGTGCCAAGGATAGCATCTGTTAGCCAGAAGAGTTCTTCCCTGATCAGACCAGACGACCGGAAATAAAGGACGGTACTAAGAAAGATATGTGTTGCCGTGTGTAAGACACGTAGTGACACTGTCATGGCCAATGAGACACATCGGATGTAATTGCCCCGCTGGGTCCTCAGTGATGGACTTGCCTCGAAGGAAGTGGCAAGAACAACGGGAGACCTAGCTGCCTCGTCCAGGTAAAGGCCCCCCTGTCCCTCTGGCGGTCCACGGGCATCTGGGGGGTCACTGGAGAAGCTCATGGAAATCTGAACTCTGCTCTTGACTTGCCCAAGTCACAAAAGGATCTGTCCCACCTGCCATTTATCTTACTCTTGGCAAAATTCTCCAAATGCAGATGTCACTTGCATCTTAATTCTTACAAGCTCCTCGGGGTGCCAGCTAGCCGATCCACTCTTTCATTGGTAGCTCTCCAACCTGGGAGTTGAAAACGGTGTAAAATGGCCCAACTAACTGCCAGGGTGTGATTTGTGAACTGGAAGTCACTGGTTTTGATCTGTGCAGTCACCTCACCCTTCCTTTTGATTCTGAGGGATTTCGATGTATCTTCAAGACTGTGTCACCTGTCCTGTCTGCCTGTTCCTTCCCCCGGCCCCCTGCCCGATAGCACCGGGTCTAGCTGACTTCCTTCCTCTCTGGAGCCTGGAAGGCGAGCGGACTAGTGAATGTCGGTGTGGACTGTTCCTATTTCGACCTTGACTCGCAGGGTCAGAGTTAGCTTCGGTTTGCCTAATTTCATTCCTTCATCTCTAATTTGGTCATTCATCATTACAACATCAACTCCACATCCACTGTTTGTAGAACCCTCTGTGTTTCTGCTAGCTTCTAACCCCTTTTAAGGGAGATATTTTGTTTTCTTTTGACAAAATTTATATCTGTTCTTCTCCCTTCCAGTGGACTGAGAAAACAAAGTGTTCTGGGGGGAGGGCGGTAAGGGAGCGGGAAAGAAATATTTAATGTGAAAAGATTTTTATTCTATGACCTCATCTGGACTTTCGGATTTGGACAGTATACAGTAAAACTTGATTATTTTGGAGGATTAAAAAGAATGTGTTTGGATTGACTTCACTTATAATTCAGGGCTTTATGAATGGACAAAAGCCACAACTTGTTGATGAAGATGTAGCAGTGCTGGGAACACCGTGCTGTGCCTCATGTATAGCCTAAAAATACCATTTAGAGTATCTGAGGTTTCTCCAGAGTCACCATATCCTTGCTGCAGACCCGCTCGAGGAATCAACGTGTCCCTTCGGTAGACACTGAGGCGTCCTCTGTATCTTTAAGACCGTGTCACGCTTCTTGTTTGTCTGTTCCTCCACATGGTCACTGCCCCATGACACGGGGCCCAGCCAACTCCCATGCACACGGATCCGAGTTTGCCCACAGCTATGTCTCCCAGCTCTGTCCCTGATTCCAGTTCTCTGTTCTGTTCTCTGTGTCCTCAGCTGCAGCTTGTCCCTGGAGCTGCTCCAGCGTGAGGAACTGGCCAGGAGAAGCTGACCCACAAGGCGACAGGGATAGAAGAGGGATTCCGCAGCTCTCCCCAGCATTTTGGATCCGTGAGGCCATCGCAGTAGGCAGGGGGCCACGTCAGCCCCCAGCAATGCCCTGGCACCTGGCACTCGTGTGATGGACGGCAGTCCCTCGTATCTTCACAGCAACCCCGTAACGTAGACCGTCCGTCCAGAGATAAGAAAACGGGGATTTCAGGGGGTTCGGCTGCATGCCCAAAAGGGCATAGCAAAAAAGTCGCAGAGCTAGGATTTGAACCCAGGAGCCCCTGACTCTAGGAATCCTGGGTCCCAGATACCCTGTGGGATAAGCAGCCTCGACAACATTCCAGTGTGCCAGCTAAGATGAATGAAATGCAATCCAGATGTTCAAATCAATTTTATTTAATATATTTGGAGTTCAGGGCCTTTGGAATTTAACATGCGAGTTTCTAGTAGCTGATATTTTTTGAGTAGTTATTACGTGCCAGGCACTGGGGCTCCCCACATATTTTCTTATTTTAAGTCTCAAAGCCACCGCGTAGAAAGGTCAGTACTATTATTCTTTGCACTGAAAAAAGAAAAGTGGAAAACAGAGGCAGAGCAGGCTTAAATACCTTGCCTGACACCAGAGCATTGCACCAGGTATTTCTCATCTCCTGCACTGACCTCTTGTGGTAGAATTTTACGGCTTCCTTGGGAGCCCTGCCTGGGGGCAGGCAGGCATCGCGGCGCATGGTTGAGGTGTCCGCACTGAGCCCTCGTACCCACCTGGGCGGCAGGACTGCCTTCCACCTCGGACAGCTGCAGGGGTCAAGGGTGGGAGACGCTCTGTGATGCCATGACAGGAAGCAGTAAAACTGGGATTTGAACCCAGATCTGACTGAGTGAGTTGACGCTTATGGGAAATAATCAGAAAAATATACAATGGCTCCAAAGTAACTTTTAAAGTTCCTCAAGAGGAGATTTCCCCCAAACCCTCCTTGTTGTCCTCCTGGCAAGTCCACTCGTCCTGGGTTTCCTTGCAGCCCCCGCTTCGCTGCTGCCCCTGAGCAGCGCTTCTGGGAAGAGGCAGCATCTGAATCACTAAACAAATATTCATTGGCCTGGACTCTGCCTGTGGGTCACGGTGAAACAGTCGTGGCCTTCGGGTTTTATTTTTACCTTCTCTTTGAGGGATTATCTGATCCCCTGGAACGTTCGGCCCTGAGCCGCATGCAGGTTGGCTATTGTAGGCAGCCCATTAAAATGCCTGTCACCTGACACCTCCTTCATCTTCCCGGAGTCCAAGAACCTTTCTACCGAGAGTGGCTTCCAGTCACCTGAGGCTAACAGATCTGCCAATGCAGCCTGGCTTCTCTGGAACGTGCCGCCAGCAGGTTCTGTGGCCTCACATGGCCACTGACCTGATGTCCCCTCCGTGGGCTCCTCACAGCCCGGCGAGCCACACGCTCCGGCGGGTACGATGTTTGCCAATATGCCAGGTTTTCGTCTTCACTCTCGGAAGCGGCGGATCCTCTCTGGCAATGAAAGGACTGTGATTTTTGTTACTTGCTCCTTTTTTTTCTCTCCCTTCAGGCAAGGCTTTGGACAATTTCCCTTTTTCATATTGTAATTCCCGATTGTGTCAGCGCTCATGTGTCCAAGTTGAATCCCATTTCAGGATTTTCTGCCATATTTCCAGCCCCTTTCCCACGGGGCAGGACGTTGTCTATCATTACAATTTAGCCAGCTGCCAACCTGACACATTTATCAGACTAGCAGGGGATCGAGTTTACCCCCACCCCGTACCGGACCACGAATAAAGATGTTGGATCAGCCTGGTTCCATTCCAACCCCACAAAGCCCTTGCTGGGCACCCTCCCCTGTCCGGGAGGCCGTCCATCGCTGCTTTGGGCAGGGGCGGTCTGGCTTGTTTTCAGCCGTGGGACGGGGCTTCCATGTGAATAAATCTACTTCCAGGGAGGCTTCATGTTGCGATGTATTACCTGTGACGTTACAGATGAGTTCTGCGAGGTCTACTGAATTCTTTCCCCACACCACTTCTGGTAATTAATCGAAAAGAGCGATTAAGTGCTCCTGGAATTATGCACAGTGTATCTTGTGGAGTTCTGTTATTCCAGATGTTCAGAACAGCCGTTGTGGGCACTTTGGAGGAGAAAGTGACACTCCTCCCCGGCACCCCACTATGTCCATGAATGCTAGAAGTAGTTGACGTGTGTGCACGTGTGTATGAGTGTATATAGACAGAGATGTGTCTACATACAGAGCACATATGTGATTTAGCTGAGACGGCGTGTGTTGGCTATGAAGCATGATTACAAAGGAGAGAAGGCACCTAACAGGCTGTTGAGCGAGATCGCTTCCGCTCCAGCCTCTGGCTCCGCGTAGTCACTCGACCTAATTTAAGACGATGGATCTTGTAAAGCCCTGGTCTCTTCGTGTGTGACACGTCTAAGTTAGTCAAAATTCTTTCCAATGTCCACTGTGGCATTGAAAAGTCAGGCTGCATACCCTTTTTCTTTTCATCTTTAATTTTTACAGCCAGCCAAACAACACTCCTTTGAGACAGCTAGGATCAACTCCTAGTCACACCGAGCCCCCTTTTTTTGTAGCACTAGGTGAGGGGGTCAGGCTTTCTTGGGATATAAGCAGAAGGGCCTTGACTCTGGACCCAGAACACAGGGTGGGGGCAGGGGAGGCAGGGCTGTCACTGCCACGTGCAGAACGGAGGGGCTATGTCACACACCCTGGCCTGGAAGAGCCCCCCAAAGCTTGCGCCTAAGGGTCCCCAAGAATAAAATGGAGACTTGGTGCCTCTGCAGAGCCTCTGCATTGGAGAAAAACAGAATTTAGAGCGGGGGGACAGCAGAAGCTCAGCTATCCAGTCCCTCCTTTTAGGAGGCCTGGCATCCCATAATTCCCTGTGTAGGGCTCTTTCCTCAGCAGGCAAGGGAGGGAGCAGCAAGAGCAGCCTAGGAAATGCAGCCAATCATATCGTAATACTGCGTGGGGCCAGGTGGGTGCTGGAAAGGTCGGGGGGTCGCTTGGTAAAGTGTATGGTTGTCTCAACACCATGCTGTGCGGACCTGAAACGTGAACTAGTAACATTGAATGTCAACTGCAGTTGAAAAAGAAAAGCATAGAAACACACACGTGAGGTCAAAGCAGAGGGTGGTCCTACCTTCGCTCTCCACTCAGATGGGTCAGCAGGGGGCACCTCCACCCTCGGGGGCCACTGCGGGGAAGGAATGACAGATCTGCCAGCCCCTCACTTCAAAACCAGAGCGGCAGACACTGTCCTTGGATTTCCATCGGGTCTTCGTTCACTGTTTAAAGGCAAGAGCTTGCAGTGACGGGTGACCTGCCACCCTGGCTCATCTCTCCAGGCTCTGAGTTCTGTGAAAACGAAGGTGAGGCGGACCCCGGGGGTGCAGCTTCCCTGCCCCAACCCAGGCACAAGAGGGTGTAAAGTCGTTTGTTCCCCAAAGCACTAAAACCAAAGAAAAGGCTGCACTTCATTTAATCACAGGCGTGTCACTTGAAAGGCAAGTTTCCCAGAGCAAATTCCGTCCACTTCTCTTCCCAGGGAAGCACTGCCCTCCTTTCCATGAAGACGTCCGCTGCACACGGAGTAACGAGGAGTTCAGAGCTTCAGGACTTACACAAATGCTTTGCAATCACTGGGTAAAAACACTCCACGAATTTTCAAATGTGCTCCCTGAAAAAAGAGAAGCTGTCTCCCAGTTCCATAAAAATGCATAGCTGTATAGAAGGGGAGAAAGCAAATGCCCACCGAACTATGAAGTGTCCGTTTGCCTCAGGGACGTAAAATTTTGGATGATTTCAACTTTCTCTTTAAACTTTTTGTGTATGGCTTCAACAGCCCAAGTGAAAATGAACGTTGTAATCTAGAAGGAGAGAGCCAGCTGTGTTCCGAGACATGTGGGTACGGAGCTACCGCGCCCGTGTCTGCGGGGCTGTTGGTCTCGGGGCCCTTGGCAGATACCCCCACTGCCCGGCTGTCCTGCCTCTTCCCCAATGCCATCCCCCGTTCCTCGCCAACCCCCCTCCGGAGGGACTCTCTCTTCTATATTTCTAATAACTTAGCCTTTTAAGAAAACCTGATGTGCTTTCAAATATCCCAATTCTCTGAATTTCCTATGGAGCCGAGACCAGCTGGCTGTGCGGTCTTCGAATATCTCCCCCCAGAACTGTCAGTCACACTGACATTCTCCCCGCCCTGTGTGCACCCTCCTCTTCGCTCTCAGTGAACTGCGTGGTTTTCTCTCTCTTTCCTCACCACGTGGGTGAGCCCATCGGCCCCCCGGATTCTGACCACTCGGAATCCCACCACCAGGAGGCCAAGGGCTGCTGGGTGCCGGGCATTGTGCTGGGTGACAGGGACCCCATTATGGGCAAGGCATGGGGACCACAGAAGAGGGAGACTATTGGGTTGTGCAGTTTGCTCAGTTCAAAGGCAGAGTCCGACGAGTGAGCCACGAAAGGAGTACCTCACGCAGCCTGGAAGGGAAGAAGGACCCCTGAAGATGCAGCCTCACTTCAGACACGGAAGGCCAGCTGAGCAGAGACGCAAAGACCCGAGGAGCCCTTTGCACTGGGTGCGCGGCCGCTGGTGCTAATGTGTTCAGGAGGCAGAACGTCACAGAGTGTGGGGGATGGAGGGTCTTCTGCGCTGGGCTCCACAGAGCTGTGTCTCCTGATTCCCGGGCAGAAACCCTAACTTTCCTGTAACTGTGCTCGGAGATAAGGCCTTTAAGGAAGTAACCAAGGTCAAACAAAGCCAGGAGGGGCAGGGCCCTGATTGGATAGGATTTGAGTCTTAAGAAGAGAAGCCAGAGCCCTCTCCTTCTCTTCCCCCGCCCCTGGGGGACACAGTGAGAAGGCACCATCTGCAAGCCAGGAAGAGCAGAGCGTACTCGCTAACCCCGTTATCCTGCCGCCCTGACCTTGGACTTCCAGCCTCCAGAACTGCGAGAGTACATTCCTGATGTATAAGCGGCCCAGCTTCTGGCCCTTCGTTTTGGCTGCCTGGGCCAAGTAAGGCAGCAAGGGAGTCTGGACCTGATCTGCACACCAGGGGCCTCGGGGGAACTGGAGAGAGGGATTGGGGGGCGCTGCCGCCGTGACCGCTGGGGCCATTGGCATTGTCTGGGTAGAAGTCAAGGGTGCTGGGTGTCTTCCCCTTCACAGGGCATTCCCACGCCCACCAAACACTTGTGCAAGTAAAAGCCCAGGGTCCCTACCTGGGCCACAACCGGTCTTCACTGTACAGAAAACAGCAAGTGTTCTTATGGAATTCAATACACACTGCACTTTTCAGGAAGGTCATTACCATGGAACCTGAGGGAATTTTTTAAAAAACTTATTCACAGCTTCGGAAAACTGTTGCCACAGTGACACCACTCTCGGTATTTCAGCCTGTGTCACCAGCCCAGGTGATTGTCACACAGGTGGGGACTCAGTGCAGAGGTGTAAGTGTCTGTGTTATCACGCCTTTTCGCACCTTTGTGTCTGGGCATTTAGTATTGGAAGTTATTCTATTGTAAGTTACTTTCCCTACTTCTCCTTCAGCTGGAATGACGCTTGGTTTAGTTTTGAACGTGTAAGGAGGATTATGTGTACCTATACATTTTACTTCAGGATAATAAAAGGGACATTATGCAACCTGTCCCTGCAGGGAGGGTTCTGGGTCTAGTGGATTTCCAGGAGGCGGGCTTTGCTCCAGTTTCGATGACGACAGATTGATTGGTGTGCGCTGAACGTGGTTGGTGGGCCCGGCTCACAGCCTGCCTCAAGGCTCTAGCGCTTGGGACAGACCAGGGCAACCTCAAGGCCAGTCGACCCCTCCATTGAGGGAGGGCTGGGGGAAATCGGAGACGCCAGGGACCTGGACCGTGTGCTCCCGGCGCCGCACTCCGTCTGCGCCGTCCTGGCTGGAGGTGCAGGACTCGTCCATCTCATAGGCAAGCAGCACCTGCTGCTTCCCCTCGGCCCCCGCTCCCCCCCACCCCCACCTTGGCTGGGTCCTCCCAAGGAGCTGGGCAGCCCCCCTGCCATCTGGCAGCACCAAGCCTGCCCCTCGCGAAGACTCCCAGCTCTGCTCCCCCTGCCTGGCTTCCACCCCGTGGAAGGCTGTGCTTCCACCCAGGCTCCAGCTTCAGGGCTAGAAGACACTCAGCCCCCTCGGCCAACCTCTTGAAAGCCTCTGCAAGCCTGCGGACACACATTCAAGACGGAGTCTCATTGAGCTCCTAGTGACAATCGCCAGGGACAGAGGGTTCCCTGGGAAGAGGAGGCTTGTGGAGCTCTGCCTCTGGAGATAGACGGTGGCCTAAACACTGTCAGACTCTTTGATGGGTATCGATTTCCCGGATTCCTAAGCTTTTGCATCGGACCGCGGGATGCCTTCCAGAGAGATTTCACCCTCATCTGATTTTGGGAAGGTGATAAATGGAAGCTCTGGTGTTCATGCCTCGCCTAGCAGGAGACACTCTGTGCTAGGCCCGGGGCGGCTGGGATGCTCTGCCCAGGTCCCGCTCAGGGAAGAAGATGTATTACCCTCGCTGCAGTAAGCAGCCGCCTGCTGCCTGCCTCCTTCAGGCGGGGAGAGAGAGCAGCCTCACTCTGGGCCAGCTGCACCCTGGATCCCCGGAGCCAACATTCAATCTCAGGGGGCTAAAGGCCTTTTCCCTTCCCCCTGTCTTGGGATCTCTAAGAGGTGACCCCATCTTCAGAATCTTCCAGAGGAACCTCTAGGGAGCCACCACCCAGGCTGGCTCTCCCCTGGCTGCCTGGCCCCTTCCCTTCCTTTCCACAGGTTTTGAGCCCAGGAGCCCTACGTGGCAGCATCCTGCCTGCCAGGGGTGCTCCCAGACAGCGCTCCCCGCTGGCACCGTGCCCGGAGTGCTCTCAGCAAGCAGATGCTGGGCTGTGACTTCGGGGTGTGTCCCTGGCCAGGAGAGGAAGCCTCAGGCTGGGCTCTGAGGGTGTTGACCTTGGGAGCAGGAGCACCATCTGGGCAAGGGACAAGGTGTCCACGTGGGACCCCATGTGCAGGATACAGCATTCAGCATCCTGGTGGCAATGCAGGCGCGTGGCCAGGATGGCTCTCACAGCGTGGGGAAGCGGTGGCCGGGCTCGGTGAGCGGAAATGCTGCGGCTGCTGGGCAAGAAGAGGCCGAAAGGGTTACAGGAGAGGCCGTACGGCAGTGGCCATTCCGCACGGCAGACGCCCCCCAAGCCTCTGCCCGGGAGGGTCCAGAGGACTCGGCACTTACTCCAGCAGTAAGGTAGGTGTGTGTGACCCGGGGCGCCCGCAGCCTGCAGCCTGCAGGTCTCCGTCGGTGGCCCTCGGTAGGCAGTGGAGGTAGGGATGCCGTTACAGAACCGGGCTCTCGAAGTAACGTGGATGGCAGGGGTCTCAGCCAACAGAGACTGGGTGGCGCCTCTTGGGCAACAGAATTGAAGTGGACACGATTGTAAAGAGAGACGAAGGGCCGGGGGAGGGTGCTGCCCCCAGAGACCGGTAAGTGGGGCCCAAAGACCACGGTGCTCCTGATGGGAAGTGAAATCGAGGATGGGCGGTTAAGAGCCTGGACAGTTTTCTAACTTTCCTCTGGCGCAGTTCTTAGAACAGGAGCCCCACTGACGGGAGAACAGGGGCGTGGGGGACAGCGAAGGCTGCGGGTCTGCGGCAGGCCCAGGGCAGGAGGGGCGCCGCTGCCGTGCGAAATGGCCGTGGTGCTGACCGCGCGGCTTTCTTTAACACGTGATGTTAGGAGGAGTCTCTCTGGTCGGGACAGACACCGCGTGGAGTTTATGGAAAACTTCCACGGGAGAACCACACCACAGACCCCTTCGGTTCCAGGGGGAAGTCGCGCCACATGCAGTGTGAAATGATGTACCTTCCTGCAAACAGCTTCAGGTGTGCTAGTGGGCCCCGGTAGAGACCGAGGACCTGACCATGGGACCTCAGAGGCTCGCGTCACCGGAAGTGCTCTCATGACGATCGTCCAATCCACCAAGTCCCGAAGGGGAGTCAGCCCAAGATTGGTCCCTCCTGGGGGCAGTGGTGCCTCCAACAGAAAGCACAGGTGCCCAGCAGAGGAGATGCCGGCCTGGACGCCCATGTCACCTGCCACTGCTGCGCTTGTGCCTCACTGGGCTCACACCTCTGGGGGAGTTCCTTAGGACCAGGACACGAAGGCGGAAAACCCCACACTCGGTGCCTGGTACGTGACGTGAGTGCCAGCCAACAGTGGATGGAGGTGCCCCCACCCTGCCCCGGCTGTGACCTCAGCCTCAGAGGTCAGGGGAGGTGATCAGAACGGACGGGGCTGCCCTCTCACTCAGAAAGCGAAGGAGCCTGAGGTTCGGATGCACGTGGAACCCTCAGACTTCCTGGCAGTGCCGCGGGGTCGGCTCGGTCTTCAGGGACTCGGACATGAGACAGTTTCCAGCTGGAGACGAGTGGACAGAAAGCGTGAGCATCTCTGTTATCACCTGTTTCCTGTCCACTGGGCCGTGGCTCTCCCAGAAGAGGCACTAAGCTGTCGGGGACACACCACGAGGTGGCAGGACATGTGGGCCAGACTCTGCCACAGCCCCCAAGGCTGTCACGAGGGACGCGCGAAGGGCGAGGCTGTGGTGGCGACAATGGAAGCTGTGCGCAGGCCCGGGAATGTGAGTTCACGAGGCTGAACTGACCACTCCTGTTGCAGGGAAGACCGATGCTGGATCCCCCAGGGGCTGCTGGATGGGTGGGTCTGGAACCTGGGGGAGAAGGGTAGGCTGGTGGGACAGCTGTGGTGCCCGCGGGGCCCAGAACGAGCCGGCCCGAGGGGTGCCTCTGTAGGGTGCAGGTTGCTTTAAGCTACAGACAACTTCAGCTGCAGGTTCAGGTGGTACTTCTGCCCCTGCCCTTAACCTCCAGATGAGTTTGAATTGGAGTCCTTGCCCATGAGAGATTACCAGTGATGCCCTTTTCAGCTCCCCGTATGGCAGGGCAGACGTTTATTTTGCTAACCGTTGGCTCTTCTTACCACCCTGCAGTGGCCTGTGAAGTCCCCAAGGTGCATGAGCTCCTCCCTAACTCAGGAGTCTCCTGTGCCCAGTTCCCCTTCTGTCTCTGATCCTGTCCTGCGTGTGGGGTCCCTGCTTCCCTTGTACACAGGTTCCCCTTCTCCCACGTGTGGGGTCTCTGCCTCTCTCGTGTACACAGGTTCCCTTCATGGGCAGGTACTCAGTTTGATTATTTTCCCTGGCTAATCTGGCTCACGTCTATTTGAGCGTTAGAGCAGGCAGAGGACCCTTGAGGGGAGAGGGGCGTTTGCCCTCCACCAGCACTCATGGGCGCAGGGTCAGTGTGTTACGGGCCCTGAGCAAGGGGCGAGGGTGTGGTAAGGACCAGGGAGCAGCTAAAGGACAAGTCCAGGAAGAAGAGCTTTAAAGGGAAGCTGAGAAGAAGCAGTGGAGCAGTGAGAAGAAAAATAACTCAAGAGCCAAGGGAGGAGAGCTTCATAAAGAAAAGGGTACAAACAGATTAAGTAACAAAGAGGGCAATTAAGCGTTTTTGGCTAGAGCAATTTCCAAGCAAACCGGAGCCCAGGGGAGCTGAAATGCAATTGGGAGTTGGGAGGAACACAATGAGCGAGAGCTCAGTTTGAAAGCATCGCTGGTGTGGGGGAAGAGCAGAGAAAGTGGGACCTGAAGAGGAAGTGGTAAAAATCTGAAATCGCTGCTACGGCAAAATGAGGAGGAGGGTCAACCACGTGCAGGCGTAAAGGTCAGGAAGCAGGGCTGAAGTCAAGTCCATACATTTGCGCTGGCAGGCGCGGGGGCCCAGCATGCCATCGGCTTGGCCTAAGGATTGATATAAAGGTAAATGTCCACCTTCAGGGAAGAGATACAGTGATGGTCACCGCCCCCGGCAGCCAGTGACTGAAGGGCAAAGAATCTGAAACCTTTTTGTTCCTAAGAGGGGGCTTTACAGGTCAGCCTCTCCCCTGGTCCCAGTGGAGCCTGCAGACAGGAGAGGAGCAGATGGGAGGATGCTGCGTGCAGGTGTGATAAAAAAAAAAAAAAACAGCTCTAGGGGAAAGAGAACTTTGCTACATCCAGTAACAGTAGCTACTAGCCTTAGAGGAAGTGGCAGGGGGGAAAAGGAGCTGCCACAATGTATCTCTTTCTGTTCTGTAACAGAAATGATCTTCTCAGGGACTCTGCATAGCAGCAGCACCCTGGATACAGTGTGCAGCACGGAGGGTCCCCTCCTCTGGACTGGAACAGATCGGCGCAGACAGGATGCCGCGATGCGGAGAAACCACGCCGCTCAGCCAAGTGCACCTAACGTTCCGCTCTGGTCCTACCAGATTCCCCCAAACCAATCATGGCCACTTTTATTAACTTGCGTAGGTGGACACTATTTGGCAAATTATGAAATAGTTAGTTTTCCTTTTTAAAAAGTCAATAACACAACATCTGATTCTTTTTAACAAAAAGTTTCTTCCCTTGAATACTTTCATTACTTTTGTCTGTGGATTATAACCAGTTGTTATTCTCATGGAAGAACCCAACTCTTTTCTAGTTTCTGGTGCCACCTAACTGGAGCCCGGGAGACTTAATGACATTTAAAGATGACTGGAGTGGCCAGACTTCGCTGTGGCTCGAAGCTGGGCGGGGAACGGCGCCTCCCTGTGCATTAGCCGCCTGATCTTTCACCCTGCAGACAACGTGTTGTTCTGAGGGAGAGGCTGTCCGTGTTCACGTGAAAACCAGGGGAACGGGGTCCAGGAGAATCCCCGAGGGGATCTCCAGTCATTAATTTTTGGATTAGGCCTTCCCTTTGGCAACAAGTATACAAATAAACAAGCATGATGAAATTAATTTATTGCATCAAGAGACATCTGTAATTCTGCAGTTACTCGGCAAGAAAAAATTAAACAATTTCAGCTTTGACCATTTTTCTTGTTATTCCAGCTGAACAAACCCTGCCTTCCTAAGTTACTCAGCTCCTCTCTTCCAGCTAATAGGAGAACAAAGGGCGTCCTAAGTGAGCCTTTGTATTCGTGAGTTTAATACATGTAGAAACACAAGGAGGACATCAAAGTGCCGTAAAAGGCCAGTTTAGAGGGAATTAAAGCCTAACGATGCTTCTCGCGTCAGGCTGGGCCTCTTGCTACCTGCGAGGTGAGCTCAGCTCCTTGCCCTTCTCAACTACAAAGCCCGGGGTTTGCAAACCACGTCTGAATAGCTCATGAATTCCGGGGTGTTCAACTCAACAGGACAGTATTCCTGATGTCTTTCTATTTTAATTTCCTTCCCTTTTACAGAAGGGGACACTGTGACTGAAGAAAGGAGGACAAGGCAGCCCGTGGAACTGTCCTGGTGTCGTGTGTCCCGGGGGGGGCACCCTCAGCAAGGCTGCAGGGAGGGCTGAAGGGCAGGGTGACCTTTTCTGACCCAGGAAAGGTGACCAGAGGCCGGGGGCATGGCCAGTCCACTCTAGTGATTGCCCAGCTCCACGCTCAAGAGTATTTGAGCGCCGTGGACTCAGAGAGAAGAGTCTTGAGCTTTCTGCCAACATCAGCAAACTTTCAAATCCCTAGTGGCTCACCAGGTACCAAGACGAGCTATTGGAAGAACTACAGGGAGAAGGGAGAGACCAGGAGGTACATTAGGATGATGGAGGAGGAGGGAAGGGAGGCACCAATGATGATGGAAGGGAACCGTTAACAAAGGAAAGGGCAACCCATGGAGGAAAGGAAGGAAAAGTTTGCAAAGCACAGATCCAACCAGGGGTTAGTGTCCCAACTGCACAAGGAACAAGGAACTCATACGACTCTACAGCAAAACAAAAACCAGACACACCCAAAACTAAGAATCTGATTTTAAAATGAGCAAACCACCTGAACAGATATGTTTTGTTGTTTTTATTTTTACCAAAGAAAGCACACGAACAGCCAACAGACATCGGAAAAGATGCTCAACATCACTGATCAGGAGGGAAACACAAATAGAAAGCCCAGTGAACTATTACCGCACACCCAGTAGGACAGTTATTATCAAATACTTAAACGTAAGTGTCGGTGAGGATGTGGTAAAAAGGGGCCCGTATACACTGTTTGTGAGAATATAAGTTAATGCAGCCACTACAGAAAATAGCGCAGACATTCCTCAAAACATCAAAAACAGAGCTACCATCTGACCCAGCAATCCTGCTTTGGGGCGGATTCCCAAAGGGGATGAAATCAGTGTCCGAGATATCTGAGCTCTCACGTTCACCGCAGCATTACTTACAACAGCCAAGACATGGGAACAAGCTAAGTATTTGTCAGCGGATGAGGGACGAAGAAAATGTGGTGTATAAACATGTCATGGAGCCTTAGCATTCAGCCTTGAAAAGAAGGAGATCCGCTAGTTGCGACAGCGTGGGTGAACCTGGAGGACACTTTGCTGAGGGAAGTCATCCAGAAAGACATGCACCGCACGATCTCATATATGGAACCCTAAAAGAGTCAACTCATAGTGCAGAGAGTAAAGCGGGGGTCACCAGGGCCTGGGGTGGGGGATGGGAAGGGGCCGGTCAGAGCAGGCAAACTTTCAGGTACGAGACGAGTGCGTTCTGGGCATCTACCTTACCGAGCGGTGACAACGACTCATCTGCGCCCTGGAGATGTGTTTGTGGGCCGGCCGCGAGTACCTGACCTCAAACACACAAGCTTAACTATGTGAAGCGATAGGTGTGTTAATTAGCTTGATCACAGTCATCATTTCACAGCATCCACATATATGAAAGCACATTGTACATCTTCAATATATCCATTTTTTTCTTGTCAACTGTACCTCGATACAGGTGGGGAAATATGGTGGTGTCGTTGGAGGTGGTACATGGGGCTTCAGGAACCTCGGCGAGCCCCGGGGCCGTGGGCTGGTGCGGGGCTGTAATGCCGGGTATCACTGTCACTCACTCACTGTCGGTGAGGTGGGAGGACGAAGACGGAAAAATCTTTTAAATGCAATTTTTTTCCATAGAACAGCCCTTTCGTTACTGGGTGTTGTGTGGAGAGTTTTGTAGAAGTAAGTTGAATGGAGCGAGTTCCATTTATTAAATACCTGCTATGTACTGGCTGTCCCAACAGCAGCATACGGGACCTCGCCTGGATGTGAGAGATAAGGGAACCAAACCTCCAGAAGTAGAGAGACTTGCTCAGGTGACGCACGTCACAAGAGACCTTGGCTCGACCCCGGCTCCAGCTCCAAACCGAGCATCTTCCCTGCCCCGTCCAACGGACCACCTGCCCCAATGGCAAACCAGAATGTCCGCGTCAGGTACTGAGTCGTTCAGGGAGGTTTGCTTTCTTTAGAAAGATCTGACATTTGATTATATGAAATGTCATCTTCTTCTTCACGATATCGTCTATGCCACAGAGTATCACTTTCTACATTTGCTCAGGCCTGGGGTAACGCCGGGGAGGGGACGGAGCAGACAGACACCGGCCCTGAACACAAAGCCAACGATGTCTCTTCAGAGTTGTTTGGACAATCTCAGGGCACATTGCTCATGCTCATATTTTATTTTAGCTCATAGAGTTACAATATGAAATGATATTGGCCTCGAGTTCAAAATAGCTTATAACCCACCATGCTCTAGAATCTCAGGTGACGTGAAACACAGTCAGCGAGGTATTTTTTCCTTTTTTAAAATTAAATCTATTGGGGTGGCATTGGTTCATAAAATCATATATAATTACATACAAAATTATGTACAATTATATACAATAACAAATCATGTGCCCTTCTGTGACACATTATTCATACATTGCATTGTCTCTTTACCACCAAAGTCAATCTCCTTCTGTCACTTTGCACTTGACCCCTACCCTTCACTACCCCCAGCCCCACTTTCCTCTGGTGACCACCACACACTTGTCTGTGTCTATAAGTTTTTGCTTGTTTGTTCATTTATTGCTCTCAGTTTTATATCCTGCATGTGAGCGAGCCCACATGGTTCTTGACCTTTCCTGTCTGACTTATTTTGCCAGCTAAGTACTTTTTGATCTTTCATTTCTCCTAACTCCACAGTCCACTCTGTGGGGCCAGGGACTGACCTCACTGCCTTCCCTTGTCAGCAGTGCCCAGGCGTCCTTGAGGCGGTGAGCGACCAACATTTGCTGAGTTCGTTCCTGTCGGGACAGCTGGACCGGTGGACTGTGCAAACAAGAAAGTCTTCCACCGAGAAGAACTGTGTTCATGGTCCTCTGCAAGAAAGAAGGTCATTTGGAATCAAGGCTACCTGCCATTATTCATGTCTAATACTCTTCATGGATTAGTAGATTATCCTTTGGAGTCTTTAAATACCAATAATCATGTTGAACGAAGAACACTTCTGTATTTTAAATCTATCACTCCAGAGATATTTTCCTGGGCCAGCAACAGTCGTCACTGACTGCATCCTTGTATTGGAATAGACATCGTTTCTGCCCTTTGGTGAGGGGACCGAAGAGGCAGGTGCACGGAGGAGCCCAGGGCTCTGCTCCCGTCAGCTGACGGCTCGGTGGGTGTTCTAGGTAGGCTGCCTTGGCCTCTGTTCTTTCACTTCTATTTGTTGACAGCTCTTGTTTGTACTTTGAGAAAATTTTTAAAAAATGTTCTTTACGGACTTTGGTTTTACTTTAGTATTCTTTTTCACTTGCACAAGATGAGCACTATAATTAAAATAAAGATTAAACGTCGATGCTACGTGGTCTCTGTCTAATGCTCTATTTGTTGCCTGTGACGGCGCAAGGCACGGAGCAAAAGATCAATAGGTGATGATGGATTAAGAGACTGATCTTCATAACTATCCCTTGAAGCCTTAGTCCTGCGGCTCACTTGCTGTGGACTTCGGAGAATTGTATCAGCCCTCGGCGTTCAACCTCAGCATCTGAAAAACGAAGAGACTAGAGCAAACAGTTTATCAGGACCACGGAAATGGTGGCATCCTCTGGCTGACCGTACGGTATAGCTCAGTTCATTACCTGTGTCTCCGCTGGAAAGCTGAGTTATTTGTATTTTACAGGCTACAGATGCATTTAGAGTAGAGCTTTCCATCTGCTGCTTTTCTTAACCAGAGGAAACTCAGGGCACGTCACACCGAGGGACCTTTTGCAGCGTCACAGACGCTCTTCTTTCTTCAGCCATGCAGGATGGGCCCCGGGGAGGGAGAGCAGATTCCCTCTGGCACATCATTTCCCTAGCAGGGTAAAAGCTCTCAGAATACCACCACTTCCACTGATGTTCAAGCTACTGTGTTAAAAAAAAATGTAGCCTCCTAAAACTGCCCAGTAAAATCACAAAATACCCAGCACCAACCCCACTTCAGATGAAATCATATACTAATACAAACTTAATTTCATTTGGAAGAAATTAAACTCTTTCACAGTGAATTTCTAGACAAAGGTCGTGAAAGGGGCTCCTCTGGAGTGGGCAGGGACGTGGCTGCAAAGGATACAGTGAGGGTTTGGGGTCTGTAACTTGTTCTCAAAGATTACCGGTGATATTCTTGGTGATAATAGAGCAATCTCCAGCCAGCGAATTAGCGGGGTTGATAGCTGATGTCCAAGCAAGTTAACATTAGAAAGAAAACAGAAAAGAACACTTACTCTCACAAGTGCCCATGAAATACCCACCATTTCCCTCTTCTTTTTAACCGAAGACCTTAAGTGTGATTTTCCTTTCTCGGCTTCAGTTTTGCGAATCTGGTGACACGTGATCAAGGGTGTGGCGGCCTCCAGAGGTGGGGCTGAATGGCCAACGCCGGACAGGAGGGTGTTTTCGAGCTTAGATGATCGAGAGGCTCAGAACATGGTTTCTAAAGACTCTGGAGTAAACGGGATCACACTCCAGCGACGGGGGCTGCCACTTTGCACACACTGCTCACACACACCGGCTGACACCGGCACCGAGATGCGGAAAATCCTCCAGGGAGCCCCCAGGCGTCTGCTTGCTCTGGGACGCGCGTGTCCCTCAACGAGCAATAACATAGTTGCTCATCATTGGTAAATGGCACCAACCACCTCTGTACATATGTTTCAACTCCATTCAAGTGTTACATGGCAGTAAATATGTCCTTAGTTGCTCCCTTCCACTGACGGTCTAAGTGCCAAAGTTCAGAAATCATGTTCAAGTATATGCTTAGGTGCCAGTGTTTAGAGTTTTGAAGAAGAAGCTATGCATGGTTTACATAAAAATGTCTCCCAAGTGGGTGCGTGAACAACCGTTTATATGTCCTCTGGAAAGTACCGCTGTAGCCTGGCCACTTGCTCCAATATTTTGTTCAGCTCTGCAGAGAAAACACCGATTGCTCAGAGAAGGCGCCCCCTTCCCCAGACAACCTGACTCTGGGAGACTTTTGTCCTTGGGGGTTACATACCATCCTGACAGTCTGTCCCAGGGGAAGGGTCAAGCCTTCACAGTCTCCCCAAAACAAATGAGTGAAGACTGCTTTCCAAACCATGGGCTGAGAGGTTTGCAGGGCAGCGTGGAGGGCCGGGCCACTTGCCCACAGGGTCCGTCCTGGCTCAGAATCCAGCAGGCTGCCCATCTGCCCTGGATTCAAACAACAAGAGGGCAACTTGCATTTACGTTAGAATTTGGACCAGTGGGTCAATCTTGTGTACGGAACACTGGGACGTGATCGAGTAGAGAGAGGCAGACTGGTAGACAGGTAGGTGGAGAGACTTACGGACGGACAGAGATCCCCAGAGATCACTTTTGGTGGTACTAAATTCACCACTGTGAGAAATAACTACTTTTAAAAACACCTTCTCCACCCAACCTGTTGTTTCAGAGTATTAGTAGAAATAGTGGGTGTCTGGCCTCTTACGCCCTTGTGAGCGAGAAACGTTCGGAGAATTCTGCCCCGAGTGAACTGGCGCAGGCCTGCACTGGGAATTTGGTCGGTCTGTGCAGAAAACTGCCCGGGCTTGGCTGGTGCCATCGCACTGTGCTCTCGTGGGCGCCACAGGAAAACCATGAGCGCCGGTCACGTGGTGCATCTGCTTCGTATAAACGCTGTATTTCACTTGGAAAAGCTTCAAAGGTTCGAGAGCCCACAGGTTTTGACTCTTGTAGAGAGATGAATGAAGCTCTGGAATGTCGAGAGATAATAAGGAAGTGTTTCGTTTGTTCAGGGGTAATTGAGAAACGTCCGTCTTATTCACAAAAGACGTGGTTGTCTTCGAAGGCACACTTTGTCTGCCTTCTCCCTGCTCTGAGCCAACGTACACACGCTCCGATTTCCCGGAGCTCCCTCACGCCTCCTTCCGCGAAACTGCACCCCAGCCTCCGCTCGAAACGATGCGCAGAACACACATCCTCCGGGAGCTTTCTGGACGAACCCGCCGGGCTCCAGTTGCTCTCACAGCATTCCTGCTGGGTTTCCATTTCGTCTTTTCAGATTCAATCATTCATCCACTGACTCACGGGACACGTGTGCCAACCCTGTGCTGGGCGTGGTTCTAGGCACTTGAAATGTGGTGGCGAGCAAAACAAAGCTTTCTTTTCTCAAGGGCTTCTATCCCAGTAAAGAGACTGTGACGGTTCGTTTCATGTGCTACCTAGCTCCGGCTGTGGCGCCCTGCTGTGTGGTTGAACATTAGTCTAGATGCTTCCGCGAAGGCTGCTTTTCAGATGCGATCAGTCAGACTTCGAGCAAAGCAGCGTGGCCCGTGATTAGGGCGGCTCCATAGAATAGTTGAAGCCCTTACGGGGAAAGCACCAAGGTTTCCCGGAGAAAGGTTTCTGTCCCCAAAGCGTCTCCAGCTGTGAGCTGTGTCCTCACCTCTTCTCTGGGCCCCCAGCCTGCCAGCCCATCCCGCAGACTCAGCCTCACTCGCCTCTCCAAGCAGGGGTAGGGTATAGCAAGGGGAACCATTGCGGACAGCCTGGGGACCAGGTAAGAGAGGACGGCTGCCTGGGCAGGTGGTGGCAGTGGGGGTGGTGAAACTGGTCAGAGCACATACATGGCTGCTTTCGAGGTGAGGCGACCGGATTTCTCAGAGGCTAGGTGCGGGGCGGGGGGTGGGGGGGAGGATGGTGAGGAGTCCATGATGAGCCTCCAGACTAGAACGACGGAGTCGTGCGCAGGAACAGAGGAGACTGGTGGGAGACACGGTACGAGAGCCATGCCATATCCAGTGTCCCGTAGACCTCTGAGGAGGAATGTGAAGTAGGCGGTGGGCTAGCATGGCTGACACTTGAGACAAAGGTCCGAGCGGGAGTCCTCGTGCCTCGCCGGTCATCAAAGCCACGGTGCCGAACCATGGCGCTTCGGGAACGACTAGAGAGCACAGGAAAACGCCAGGGACCGAGCTCCGGAACTGGTGCAGGAATGCTCACGCCCACACCAGTGCGGCAGGCGCTCGGGGCTGAGGACGAGCCAGTGCTGGAGGCTGAGGAGGGGATGCGGCGGTGCGGGGCAATGACAGACCGAAACAGCAGAGTCTGCAAGAGGAGCAGACGGGGGCTGAGGCCATGATGCGGCCACATGCTGCCGACTGGTCCCCGAGAGCGTTGCCAACCGGACCATGTGAGGGCCTTTGCACAAACAAGCTTTGGGACTTTCTCTCTTCTTTTCTATCAGGTAAATATTTCCGCCTTGGCTGTCACAGGAGTGGCAGCGGTGGAATAGCAGTAAGAGTAGCACCAGCACCGCTACTAGCAGCAGCAGAGCGGTAGTGGTGAAGCGTGACTGTGGGACGGTGGTGGCTGTAGCAGGAGCAGTGCGGTGGTGCTGGCGGCGGTGCTGGTGGCGACGGTGGCGCGGTACCAGTGCAGTCGTGGTACTGGCGCGGCGGCGGCGGCGGTGGCAGAGTAGCGCTAGCACAGGAGTAGCAGGATCGTGGCGGCAGTGGAGTAGCAGCAGCAGAACAGCGGTGGCGGTACAGGCAGCAGTGGAGAGTGGAGGAGCACAGCGCAGCCGCGGCAGTGGTGGAAGAGGAGGAGGAGGAGGAGGAAGAGTAGCAGATAGTGTAGCAGTAATAGAGCACTCGTAGTAGAGCAGCAGGGGGAGGAGGAGGAGGAGGAGAGTAGCGGCGGCAGAAGATCACTGGTGATGGACTAGCAGTGAGGAGGAGCAGAGCAGCCGTGGCAGGAGCAGCGGTGGCAGAGGAGCCACCACGGAGCAGTGGTGGTCGCAGCAGGGCAGGGGCAGGGGCAGGCGCCAGGCCCGCCCCACGAGTTCCGAGCTCCGTGTGGATACTCACTGAATCCTCACAGTAACCCTTTATGGACCAGGACGCCGAGTTTCAGCAAAGTTCACTAATTCCCCAAGTCCCACTGCCAGGGCGTGCAGGGCCCAGAATTCAAACCCAGGCCTGCCGATCGATCCCGGCCATCCTCCCACCCCTGTGCGGTGTCCGCGCACAGGAAGCAGGAACCGGGCCTCCTTCGTGCTGGGCCCACGGCAGGTCCCGGTTTAGGGGCAGGTCCCATCCCCCTCCATCCTGGAAGCTGGCCCCTTGGTCCTGTCCCCGCTCTCCCGGCCCATCTGGTTCTCCTTTATTTACTGACCGCAGTTTCCACCTGAACCGACTGGAGGCCGAGATACAGCGCACGCAGCCGGAGCTGAGAGTGGACAGTGAGGAGCTGGGGCAGACCCTTGGGGCCCCCCATCCCCACCCTGTCTTTCTCACGCCTGTGCTCAACGCCTCCAGACGTGCTTGCCAACCACACTCAGAAGGTAACGTGCACATTTTGACACACTCCTTCAGAATTGCCCCTTTTAAAAGTAGAAGGAATAGAACAATACACTTCTCGTGATGGTTAAGTATAAACATCATGCCAAGCGTTCACCCTGTGTATAAGCACAGTGTGAGCTTTAAATGATAAACACACAGATTACCCTTGTGGATGGCACCAAGAATGACGCTTTTCCCACTCGAATTTGGCCTCAGAGCCACCTGTGTCTGCTTGACGTTCCTCTAAAGTAGATGTTAACATACTTCCTGGTCATGTGAAATGATTCGCCACCATGCAACACTTGCCTGTGGCCACACCAGTTTAAAGCCATAGTGGCATTGGAATCCACTGTTGGTTGGGAGAGAGATGTTGGAGGTGGCGGAGGGGTGCTCAGGGGCCATGTCTGCAGACAGGTGCACAGTGCAGGGGGCCAAGGGCGCTTTGAAACCCTCCCAAAGGCAGGAGACAAAACCTGACAACAAAGCACACTCCCATCGTCAAACTCTGCCCAACAATTCACACTCCCACCTGTCAAACTCTGAAACAGTGTATAGCTGAGATCTCGAAAAGACTCAAATACAACACGTTGCAGACTGGACGCGTTCTCGATTTTTTTTTTTTTTTCCTCCATCTCTCAGCTCTCTAAGATATTTTTCATATCACCGCCAGATCAACCCCATCAAATGAAGCTTCGCTCTGTGTTGTCTCTCTTCTGAAAAGTCTGTAATGACTCTCTGTTGCCTGGAAGGGCCATGATCCACCCTTGTGCAGGCAGGTTGGTTAGCTAAGATCACAGTCACTCCCACTGAAAAGTCTGGAAAACAGAAACTTTTCTGCTCTGTGCCTCTTTCAGCTGCAAGTAACCACTGGTTCATCTTTTGACAATGAGATGTACGACTACTGGGGACCCTGAGAAAGACTGCCTTTCTGATAAAAAGAACATATGTGGTTGTTACTATTCTTTCTCCCTATTCCTTGTCTTGAAGTTAGATACAATGCTTGGAGCTTCTGCATCTATCTTGTGACCATGAGGACGCAGATGTAAGGATGCAAAATCTCTAAGCATGGCAGAGAAGAAGTAGGAAGATCCAGGCCCATGAGGACTCTGCTGAGCTACTGACACACCCCTGAGGCTGCCTATTTCTTCATTTCTTGTTAATGAAACAAGAGTTGTTTCTATGTTTTCATTAGGGTTTCTGTTTCTGGCAGATGACATTATTGTTGATTTGGCTTGGAGTTCAAACACCTACACTGTCTGATTTGAAGTTGTTCCTCTGTACACACCTGACCTTTTCTTGGGTACTTGAGCCCTGTGTTTCAGGAAATCGTCACCGGTTGCCATCTCCAGAGCACTTCCTGGCCGTCCCTGCTTCAGTGGCTTAGCCCCTGTCCCTTCTTCCGCACGGGGTTGCAGCAACAGCCACCTCCTTTCTGTGTCTCTAGTCTTGCTCTCCAGTCTGGATGTCCAGCTCACATGCGACGTCCTCCATGAAAACGTGCCCACCCTTTCTGAAGGTGATTGCGTCCTTCTTTAAATTCCTACAGAGCGTGGCCCTGCATGACAAAGATCACACCAGGCCCCAGAAGGTGACTGCTTGTCTATACACTGTCTCATCTGCCGCAGTGTGATCCTTGACTTCAGCTGGACTCGTTTGTCATTGTTTTTCCTTGAGGAGGGGTTGCCCTTGGGTGGCCATTCATTTTTTCCCCAAATGAGTAGAGGGAATGCATGGATCCCAAGCATCTGACATAGAAAGTGGGTTTCGAGGAACAGAATTCGAGAAGTGGTGAAATCCAGAGGGCTCCCTCGATTGAGTCAACGAGCAGAGAGTTCTGTCACTGTAAAGAGACCATACAGAGTCCCATCAATCACAGCAAAACCGAAGTAAGGTTTTGGCCAATTGCAAGAAATGAAGAAACTTTTTGGTCTCAAGTCACGGTTTTACTGCTGAGCTGTACATAATTTTTATTACATGTTATGGGAATTGGGCACATAATTCTATATATTCTACAAGAAAAACTGGGCCCATGAAATATTCTAATTAAAAATTGTATTCTCTGTGGTTTTATTTGCATGTTTTCTTTGTATTATAACCTAATGTGCTTGCTTAGGAAAACACATTTCATTGTTTTTGAGTCATTTCCCCATCTTGAGTTTATTAAACTTGAATTAAAATAAATTACCCTAAAAAACAAAGCTCTGTTTTCTACTTGAAAAAACCTTTGAAATTAATAGAGTTACAATTCAAAACATTAAGCAAATACAAGTCTTAAAAATGTTAAGGACTTGCCCATCTCAAATATAGAAATGTATGACTGCAACAGGGAGACCATCTCTGCCCCTCGGTCTTTTCCAGGGGAAGCTGTTTGATTAATGTGATGTCAGATGCCTCATATTCGGTAATGAAGCAAATTACTCATCCTGTGCACAGCCCTTTCCTGTCCATTTGAAGCAGCGAAGGGTGTCGGAGGATAATCAGCAGCTCTGGGAGGGGAAATAAAGAAACTTACACATCTGCAGCAACAGACACATCTGCAGCCTTAAAGAGAGACGGAGAGAAAAACATCTTCGGAAGGAAATGTTTCAATCCCGAGCCTCTCATCTCCCCACACTTGTAAGAGATGCAGTAACAGAACGGAAGAAGGCTTCGCAAATAAGGAAAGCCCACAAACACTCCCTAAGGACTGCTGTCACTACTGGGCCTTGATGATAGCCAGCGTTCCGAAGAAATATATCTAAATTATGGACTTTTTTATAAAGTTAAGAAATCCAGGAAAGCTGGAGTCCTGATTACAGACTCTGGCACGGTCTCGGTAACAGTTTTTAGACATAATGTCCTCCTCTCGGTTGTCAACTCACATACGGGCCCCGTGCCGGCCAAGTTCAGAGCAGATTTCTTCACGCAGGCCTGGGACCCTCGCGGCTCCTTTCTGATCTTTCAGCAGTTTTCACCGAGTCAGCCTTCCTGCTTTCCAGAGAGCAAACACCCAGTCTTTGAACTCCGTGGCACTAACATTACTCATCACAGTGGAGGGACAGACGAGGGTGATCTCAGGTTTTTAAATCGTGGAAGTTTCTTTCAGATTTGTCTCAGCAGTTCCCTAGCCTATGACTGTCAGTTTTCTCCTGTGACCGGAAGTTTCCTTACTTTGCTCACTCATTCGTTCACTTCGATGAGCAGGTATTGACCAAGCACCCCCTCTGTGCCAGGCACCGTTCCGGACTCTGGGGATACACCCGTGGACAGCATTATAAAGCGGTGTGCGTTCTGGTGGGAAGGGGAGATTAGAAAGAAGTCAACGAAAGCAGTGTCCAGGTAGTGATAAAATGTAAGCAGAGTTCGGAGGGGGTGGAGGCTGCTGTTTGCGCTGGGGGTGGTCAGCAAAGGCGGCTCCCCCCGCTGTCACGGAGCGGGGGTGGGGTGCACTGGGCAGATATCCGGGAGCAGAGCCCTCAGGAGGAGGAAGCGGCAAGTGCAAAGGGCCCAGGCGCCCCGGAGCGTTCGGGGCAGGGCAGGGTGCGAGCGCCCGCTGGAGCGCCCCGGCGATGCTGGGGTTCAAGGCCACGGCATCAGATAAGACGCTCCTGGCGTTCACTCCAAATAAAACGGGAAACCGTGGAGCAATTGTCGGCAGGCGAGCAAAGCGATGAGGTTTAGGCCTCAGGACGCCTTGGCCGCTGTGCCGAGGACAGCTGGTAGGGCTCGGGCTGGCGAGTGGCGGGCCCAGCGGGGAGGCTGCGGCAGCGCTTCTAGCGCCAGGTGAGGTCTCGTCTCAGAAACGGACCGTCCAGCCCCGTCGGTTCCGTGTTTCACCACGACGTCCACCTCGGGGCCAGCTGTTGGGGGTAACGTTGTCTCAGAGCTATTTGTAACCAATTCTGATCTCATTTCTTAAAAAAAAAAAAAAAAGAAAGAAAGATTTTATAAAAGATTTATTTATGAATTTTTAGAGAGAAGGAAGGGAGGGAGAGAAACGTTGGTGCGCGAGGGAAACACCATGGGGGCTTCTCTCACCGTCGCCCCCGCACCTGGGCCCTGGCCCACAACCCAGGCTCGCGCCCTGAATCGAACCCTCGACCCCTCAGTTCGCAGGATGACGCTCGCGCCCTGAGCCGCAGCGCCCGGGCTCTGACCTCGTTTCTGTGCAGGGACCAGCATGGCCCTACCCGCCTCCTCCGCTTTTGTGATGCCGTCCTGAGGGAGGAAGGCATCGGCCCCTGGACTCCCAAAGATTCTTCCTTTGGGCTTCGGATGCGTTTGCAGGAGCCCTGCGTTTGCGGCTCCCTTCTCTTCCGAGGCGTCTCTGACACCTCGGGGTTGGAGAAGTTCTCTTCCCTCCCTGGCTCTATTTTTAAAATCTCCGTGGCCTCACCTGGGGCACACTCAGTTGTGTGTTCGCCAGAGCCGGTCTGGCTTCAGGTGCAGCTCACTGTCCCCGCTTCTCCCTGAAGGGTCTTTCTGTAGCCGGTGTCTGTCCGGCGGCAAGTGGCTTCACCCTCGGGTCTCCAGTGCCACATTTTTTACTTTTAGCAGAATTTCTCCTGCTGCCTCTACCCCTCAGACTGCCTACAGAGTTCCATTTCCAGTCCGAGAGATGCTCTGTCCCAGAACTCATTCTGGGAGCAATGGTGATGGCCAGGCCCCGAGCCTGCGTGTGTTCTCCAGTTCCGACCACCTTCTCCCATTACCTGTGCCAGAGGTTGCTGCTCCCCCCCCCCGCCCGGCCCCCATCTCAGCTTGCAGATGTTTTGTTTGGCCCACACAGTGCTGTGGGAAAACATTGAACAATCGCCAACACTTAAAATGATGAGCTTTATATGAAAACCTGGATTTTTCATTTTTCTGGAAACATGTCCACTAGGCATGCATGCTCACGTGGCAACAGTGAGCTTGAGTTCAGGGGCAGCCGCAGGGGGCGAGAGGCGAGGGCCCTGCTCCCCTGGCCCCAGCCTGGCGCGGGCCCCTGCTGGCCCAGGCCCACCAGACATTTGAGTACAAAATCTATGGTTTCCATTCTCCTTCTATTTTCCTATCCCGCTAGCCTTTCCAAAAATGTTCTAGAGGTCCCCAATGCCCCTGAAGAATTTTTAAAGATGAGACTAATCTTTTAAAATTGTACCTTAAGGTAAAAACAACACTCTCTCCCAACAGATAGAAAAAAAAATGAGACATAACTTTCACATAAGTAAGAATGACCAGTCTCTTAGATCTTTTCAAAACAAGATTCTAAGTTGATTTTGGCTAGTTGTCTAGTTTACTGCTATCTGGGTAACTGCTGGCCACACACCTTGACCTTCTCCTTGGCCTGGCCCTTCCCACCCCCCACCCCCAGTCTGTGCTCACAAACCTCCTGAAACAGGGTTTGTAGAAAGACTGACAGTTCAATACAACTGTGGACAGAGGTGCTGGCGCTGGACTTGCTGTCACCACTTCTGACCTATTGCCAGAGTCCCCGCTGCCCCCTGGTCCGTTTTCAGAGGCCTGTGTGACGTGGGAGACCCTCCCACATCCCACAGATCGCCGAGCAGGCTCCGGTCAGTGGGGTGTGAACAGGTAGAGGTTGTACCTTTTCCAGCCACTGCCTTCGGCCGCCTCGCTCACTCTCCCCTTCCGGTCTCTTCCTACAATCTGTGCTCGATCCCATGAATTTCCAGTCACCCTGAGCGATTAACACTCGGTTACTTTACAGTGTCGATCTCACTTTTGACCTAAGTCCCTTCCTTGCTCTGTGACCATTTCGATGTGGCCCAGGATGAGTCTTCCCGAGGGCCCCTTACTCTGCTTTTCCCAGACCCCGAGGTCCAGCCGAAGTCCCACCCCCCGCACCTTGCATGGGGTGGGCCACCGCCCCACAGCTTCCGGCTCCCCTTGCCAGGAGGTCACGACTGTGGGCAGGGCAGGGTACTGACACATGGCAGCTTTGTGTGGTCCCCACCTAACCCACAGTCAACTTGGCCACCTTTGTCACCAAACGGGGGTAAGGAGCCTGCGCCCTCTCACCCCTGTGGTCTCTCTTTAGACGCTTTCTCTCCCACCAGCAGGGCACAGTGACAAAGCGGCCGGCTCACTGCCCTGCAGACTCCTCTCCAGGGCTCCGTCCCACCAAGACTGCGAGACCTCGGCCTGCCTCGGGGCCCTTCTCCGGAGCATCCCTATCACTTGCCCGTGGTGACAGGAGAATCCTCCTCTTTTCCCGGAAGAGAGAGTGGATCACCTCTTATCGAAACCCTCCAGTTTCATCCAGGACAAGGAGTCTTCTCACCATGTCCTCTCCCCAGCCCTTTGCCTGACAGCACGGAGGGAGGCTCAGTGCTGTGGGCTCTCGGCAAGCCCTGCAGGTGGCGTCTGTCCATCTCTGGCTGCTGGCCTCAGAGGACAGGGACAACGTGCTTTCACAGGTGTTGCTCTCTGTGCTGAGCCTCGGTGCCAAGTCTGGGACAGGCCTGCTCAGGGTCCCGCCACCGTATTGCCATGGAGCTGGCTGAGTCATCGAGGGCACCTCCAGGACCAAGTGACAGACAGAGCACCCCACCCAAAGTGGCTGTGTCAGTGAGGAGTGACACCATCCCACTTAACTGAGAAGGACCAGGTGGGAAGGTCTGGCTTCAGGCTGTACTGGTTCCTGGCTTCACTCCGGGGTCTGGGTGAGAACCTGGGGGAGAGTCTCAGGGTCCTTGGAGGGCCGGGGCTCACGTCTTCACAGGGCAGCAGAGGCATCGGCTCCCTGGTCCCTGGTCCCTCAAAGTCATGGAACGTGACTTAACCTCAGCTGTTGGATACAGTGTCCTATGCGTCAATCAGACTGAGCCGATGAATTGTATCCAAATCTTCTCTACGCCTCCTGCTTTAGTCTGCTCCTTCGTCCATCCGTTGCTGGCAGATGTGGGTTAAGATCTCCGCCTGTGATTGTGGGTTTATCTGCCTTTGCTTTTAGTTCTGTTTGCTTTCCGTGTCTTGAAGCCGTGTTGTTTGGTACATACTAATTAGGGATTGTTACCCCTTTCTCTTGAATCGACCCTTTATTGGGCTGTAATGTCATTATCTCACAATAATCCTTCTGCCTTAACATGTAGTTTTTGCTTTCTTTTTGGTTATTATTGTTTCCTCAGAGTATCTTCTCCTGTTCCTTTCCTTTGGGTCTGCTCGCTCTCTTCCTGAGCCCCTGTCTGTGCCAGGGTTTGCAGAATGCCCTCAGAGAAGAAGCTGGAAGGCAGGTGGGGCTTCCAGCGTCGATGGTGTCTGTGAGCTGGCCAGACCGGATCCAGCCACTCCGTCCCCACCAGGACCGAAATCGGCCCCTCCACGGCCCAGTTCCCAACCTTTCCTATCGCTGTCTCTCCCATGTTTCTCACCCCGTAGGTTTAGGCCCGTTTTCTCCTTGCACCATCGTTTTTCAGAGAGAGAAGAGGTAAACTCCCCGGCTCAACCTGCCTTTTTAGTCGGAATCCTCCTCCCTGCTCTGCTGGAGGGTTCCCGGAAGCGGCCTGTCTACTCCCCGGCTTCCTGACCGCCGTTCCCTTCGTGAGTCACTTCCACAAGACTTCCCATTCCAGGCTGTGCTGCTGGGGACCCAGGTCTGGGGTCACTGAGTGTACTGTGACAATTGCATCTCAGGTTAAAATGCATTTAGAGTCTCTAACCATAGGTTTCATGACTATTTGAACTTGGTTAAACGGTTCGCTGTTTTCCACCAGTCTTTTCGGCAATGGCTTTGATGTCGGTCTCTGAGGCTGGATTTCGTTCTAAGAAAGGATTTTGTAACAGTTTATGTCCAAGTACTTCATCCCACGTGTGTTCCTCTCTGCGGGTCACCGCTGCCGCAGAATGCCAGCGTGCTGGAATGTGGGGCGTTTTAGGCTCCGTTTCCTTCCCTTAGCATTTTGAAGACTTTGAGCATTAACCTCTGATGCTAAGCAATACTGTGAGGAAATAAAAAACAGTAGCTCAATTTTTAAGCAACGTTTTTATCCTCCCTGGATACCTGAATAAATGTTACCCTTTAAAATTCAATAAAGAACAGGAGGTATTTTGCTGTCCCTTAGGATGGTTCAGGATTTTATTGGAATACACTGCACCCTCCGACTCTGTCATGTAAACTCCTTTATTTGGGAAAATCATCTTCTATTTGGATTTGAAATTCATGCCCCGTTCCATGTGTTTAGATTTCTCTTCCAGCGACACAGATGATCTCTGTGCTCCTCGGTCTTTATACCGACCCCGCGTGCTGTGTTCTCTGCGACTGTTTACCCTGTCCTCTTCATCTGGCTCACCGCAATTGTCCCCAGACTCTCCTCTAGTCTAGACTCACAGGTCCATCCATAGCCACTAGCCGTATGTGGCTATTTAAATCTCAGCTAGTTAAAATTTTTTAATGCAAACTTCAGTTTCCTGATTGCACTAACCACATGCTGAGCGTCTGGTCTGCACCGCGGCCACTCTGTAGCCCGGTGCGGTTAGAGATCACCGCGGTCCTTGTGCTGGTCCCCCGTCTGGGACCCCCCTGCCAGCCCTTCTCCGCTCCCGGTCACACTTTGTCTCTTTCGTAGATAGATTGTCGCTTTGTTCTTTAATGCTTGATGTTACTCCTCCCTATTTCCTTAGAACCTTTATTTCTAGTTTGTAGTTTTATCGCATCCTTGAAGTTTATACAAATTTATGTCCTCGTGAATTCTTCCCGAGTGCGCACTCTGGACATTTTCTCTTTGGTAGGGGGTTTGCGTTCTGCAGTCACATGGTTCCCTCTATCATTTGCATACTGCATTGTTTTCATATTTGTTTTATTTAATTTTTGCTGACATACGTTTTCTCTTGTTTGTGTATATTTTGTTTTCTGTTTTACTGCTACTTAACACAGAAAGAGTCCTCCAGGCTGATTCATGCCGATTAGCACGTGGTTGAACAGTTCTTTGACGAAGTGTCTACCTTTTGTCCTGATGACCAGCACTGCCAAGGTCAGCGAATGTGGCCCAGGGCACACCTTGGCCCGTCTGCTGTTTTCATGACCGATTTTACTGACACAGCCACACTCCTTCATGGATGGGTTGTCACGGGCTGCTTTCGGGAGGCACCAGCCGAGCTGGTTGGCTGTGACAGAGATCACATGGCTTGGGATGGCTAAATATTTACCATCTGGTCTTTCGCAGAAAAGGCTGGCCCCGGCCCCACCTGGAGGGACAGAGAAGGAGACAGGACCTGTAGCCTGGCCGCGTGTGGAAGGTGGGGCTGAGCCCCTTTAAGACGAGGAGGACTTGGCCAGGCAGCCACCTCTTTCTGCCCCTGCCCCTGTCTCTGCCCCTGCCCCGGGTCAATTGCTTATTTCTGAGGGATGGGCTTTCTATGTCTATAAAGACTTCTGCTTCCCCAACGCCCCTTTGGTATGATTTCCCAGCTTTTTGTTTTCCTCAGTTCACTCTCTCTCAATGAGTATTGGGAGATGGGTACTAGGAGCTCCATAAAACAGCTTTGTTTTTCATTGGATAACGACCCTTGGTGGTGTATTTTTCTTTTTCTTTTTTGGTAACTAATTTGTTGTGCATATCTTAGATTTTGCAGAAATAAAATTCTGAGGTCTAGCTTTGCTCTGCCATCTGACACTGGGAGATAGTGTATTGGTTGTAGAATATGGCCAATGAAGAGCATATTTACAAAAAGCCCTTGTATTTACTTTCCACTTGTCAGGTGAAGGATTTGCAATTGGAATGATGAACCACAAGGGGGAGTATTTCTTTTTATTTTCTTTGAATAAACTAACAAGTATACACAGTTCATGATGTTTTTTTTCTTTTATTCAAGACAACCAGTGAATAAAAGTACATAAGAAGAATGTGACATCTTGTAAATAATTTCATTCAATCACAAAAGTGAATTGACAGTATTCTGTACACCTGCAAGGTGCCAGGCACTCTGATAGGCTGTGTATTAGTTTACCCCACACCCTGTGTCTGTACAAGCCAATTGTATAGAAAAGTGCTGGAAATTCTGGGTGACGTCTTCAAACGAGTAATTCTAGATGGGCTTGTGTTGAACCCGTCTTTCAAAAAATAACTACCGCATCTAGTTTTCAACAAGGAACGCAAATACCACCTAAGATATGTTAAATGTCTCCGGAGCTCACGCTACACCGTTCAAACTTTCTCAGGCAGGGATAGCGCCACTTGTCACAGATTCTGCTGCATGGCAGTAAGGGGTTTATGTGGATCGAGATCTGAAATTCAATTCCTCTACTTTCAGGCACGAAGTCACTGAAGCCCGGGAGCATTTCAGGAAGAATTCCTGACAATGGGCCAAAGCGCATGACCAGAAACCTAGGACTAAATTCTGTTTAAGAGCCGAAAATGATGGCAGCAACTACTTGGGCAAAGTAAGGAATTTGTTACCTCACACAGTTGAAAAGTGCACAGATCAAGCTTTGTTGCCTCTCTTCCTGTTTGCGCTCAGGATCCTGAAACCGGCTCAGAGCAGATGCAGAATCCTATCTTTAAAAGGCATGTGTTTGTGTGTGTGTGTTGAGGGGGGTGTCTCCCCACTGAAAGTATTGCCAAATAGAATCCAAACTGGCCTTCAGGGCCCTCCAGGATCTGCATGTTCAGGTTCCCTGTCATCTCTTCAAATCGCCTCCCAGGCTCCCTCCCTTTTCCTTACATCTCAGCCACACTGGTCTCCCTTCTCTTCTTCAAACATGCAGAGCCCTTTCCTGCCCCAAAGCTGGGTTGCTTCTCTCCAGACGCTCTGCCCCCACCCTGCCTGTGGTGGCTCGGTCACCGCTCAGGTGTCCGCTCAGGCCAGGCCCTGTTCAGTCCTTCCTGACTCCACCAAAGGTGCACCTGGTCCTCCCGACTCATCTCCGCCTTCGCAGTTGGCACATACTGTTCTCATTCCTTTTCCCGCAGAAGGGACAGACCTGTCTTCCTAATGAATGTAAACTCCATGAGGCCAGGACCTTAGTTTTAGAGTTCACAGATGTATCCTCGGGCTTAAATAACAATAAGCACTCGATCAATATTTATAGGATAAACAAATGACTTTAAAAATCAAGCAGCACAGAATTTTGCTAAGAAGAAAGCAAAAGTATTTTTTAAATCATCTGTGATTCCACTTCCCATATACAGTAACTATTATCATTTAAGGAATGCTAATCCACCCCTTCCCTCTGGACATGAAAGTTACACAGATACAGTTTTTAAAAAATGCAATGATACTATCCACTCTTGATCATTTTTTTAGATTTTAATGTATTTGTACTTCAATTTAACAACAAAATAACTGAAATGAAACTGAAGAAATTAGGAATCATCACACTTTTATTCAGAAGACATTGTTTTTTGGTTGCCTCTGATCTTTCTAAAATTAAGAAACAAGATTATGAAAAATATTGAGGCTTGAATCAATATTGTGTAACTACATGTTCCAACTGGGGGCTGTTTCTGTTGTTTTTAAAAGTATCCCGATATCCGTCACATTTTATCCCATAACTGGAACCCCACAATTGATGTTTCTGTTTTATATTTAAGGGGATTAAAATCTCTCTTCTATTATTTCTTTATTTTTACCATTAACTTTTTTATTACTAAGTTTTTGGTTTTTTTTTACTTTGCTTAGTCTCTTGATTGATTGGATTTTTGCAGAAGGAGATCTTTTCAGAAGGGCTCTTGGCTACTTTTTCTTTTCTCAGGTTGAGGCCCGTCAGGCTTGGCCTTTATCAGCACCAGCTCGGCTGTATGTAATATTTGGCGCGTGCTTTTATTCTCAGCCTTTTGTAGGTATTACACACCGCATCGTCTGGCATTGCACATCACGGACAAGTCCAAGGCCATTGTCATCATTCCCGTTCTTCTGTCTGAATGTGAATGGCATTCTTCATCCTTGATGTTTACAAACGTTACCAGCATAGATGCTGGTGTTACTCCTTCCTTGTCAACTTTTGTTGCCCTGGGTTACTGCCTGGTATCTCCAGCCTCATCCCCACTCCTCCCTTGGAGGGGGCACCCGGCCTTAGCAAGTATTTTCCCTTCTGTGACCTTACCATGCTGCTACCTCCCGCCCCCCAAACCCCCTCCCTTTCACCGTGCTCTGCTCATTCCAGCAGCTTTAGCTCCAGCCTGTGCCGGGTGAACACCTCCTCCCGCCCACTCCTCAGGTGAACAGCCACTTCCACGCAATGCAACAGTATCCCTTGGATGACACTTGGTTCCCTGAGTTACATTAATGCTGTGCGACAGTCTCACACCCCAGACGACGAGCGCCAAGGGGAAGGACGCTCCCTTTATATCCACATAACTAGCCAGCCATTAAACCCGGAGTGCCTGTCGGCAAAAAGCTGGAAAGGTTGGATGGATGGGTGCGGGCAAGTAAAGAGGACAAGTGTAAAGTGAAAACGCTGAGCGCTCTAAGTCTTTAAGGAACAGCAGATGGCGGGGCGGATAAAAAGCGTTGTTACAGGGAAGCCTGCAGGTGCGCTGGAGGAAAAGCCCAGCTTCCCAACGCGGGTGGTTAAGCGTCCCCGAGAGCCCGATCCGCTTCCCACGCCTCCCGTCTCGTCTGCCGAGACGCCTGCACACCATCAGTCCTGGTCCCCTCTCCGGACACCTTCAGCTCGCGTTGCCTCCGCAACCCACTAGCGGGTGGAAGCGAAACCACCCGGCGGATCAGGCCGCTGGAACTCCGCGGGGAGGGGGCGGAGCTGGATGTGCGCATGCCCGCTGCGGGCGGGCGGAGCCTCAGGTGCGCCTGCGCGGTCGGCGGACTTGCGACTCCGCCTCCGCGGCCGGGATCCCGGACCCGGGACTCGGGGCCGCAGGCGGGATGGTGCAGCAGTGCCAGGTGAGCGTGGGGGCCCCTCCCGGACAGGTGCGCCCCACTCCGTCCCTCTCCAAACCCATCACCCTCCCCTTCGAGCTCCTGGGCGGCGGCGATCCCTCCCGACCTGGGGGTCTGGGCCCCGGCGCAGGTCCCGTCCAGTGTCCCGCGCCCCGAACCCGCAGAGGCACCCTTGACCTTTGTCCCTGATTGAGGGTACTCGTTTGGCCGAAGACAGGTTTTATTGAAAAAGATACGCTTTCTCTCTTTTTTGTTTTTTCAGAGAATGTGTACCTAGTTCATTGTATTCTGTTTTTCAGTTGCAGTGCACATTCAGTGTTACTTTGTATTAGTTTCAGGTCTACAGATAGTGTGGTTGGACAGTCTTCTGCTTCAGCGGTCCCCGACCTTTTTGGCACCAGGGTTCGGTTTTGCGGAAGACGCGGGGGAGGGGGGGGGCGGGGAAACGACACAGGAGGCGGAGCTCAGGTGGGTTCGCTCGCGGCCGGGGGCTTGGGGACCCTTGGCCAACTTTACAAAGTGATCCCCGCAGAAGATAGAACCTTTAGGAATTCTTGTGCCTTTGCAAACCTCGGGTTGTTTGGTAGAGAATAACATTCACCGGGGGCAGGTGCGCCCTGGCACCTGGCCGGATCCCTTAGATGCCAGGCTGACCGCGCAGATTCGTTCCAGGAATTGCCAGTTTAACCTGTATCTCAAACGCACCTACTTTTGTACAAATGCCAGGGTGGGTCGGTTGCATAACTTAGCCCTGGGCAGCTGGGTTCAGTGTGGCGTACACGAGATTCGAAGGTCAGGTGACGGCTGTGAAAGGCATGTTGTTCACTTTTTTTTGTCATTTACTTTATTTGTGTAATTCGTCTCTTCACTTAGACATGTGTTCACTGTCTAAGTGTTGGTGAGGGGTGCTAGAATTTCCTGTCAGCCGAAGACCCATTTCACTTCCCAGTTTCTAGGCAGATAGTGTTAGGGCTTTAGCTGCAGTGTGATGGCATTTGTAAAACTGAAGAGCACTCCGAAGTTAGTGTGAATTGCGCTGAAAACAAACGTTTTTCAAAATTGGAACTTGTAGATACACTGACATTTCTGTGGGCGATTTCATTTTCTCTAACTTGTAAAATTTGTCTTTGATAAAAAGCACTACCTTTAGAAAACAAAGCTCAGCATGGACAGTCAGGAAAGGACTGTGGGTCGCCATTAAAAGCATCTTCTCCATTTCAGGTCGAAGTGCTGTATTTCGCAAAGAGTGCTGAAATAACAGGGATTCGGTCAGAGACCATTTCTGTGCCACAGGAAATAACAGCATCGCAGCTGTGGAATGCAATAGAAGCTCGGCATCCAGGGTAGTTAAATGAATACATGTGATTAACAGTTTTTAATATTTAAAAATGTGTAAATGAATAAATGTAAAAAATCAGTGTTGATTTTCTTAACGTCAAAGGGCCAGTAGTTCTATTTTTCTGGAACTATACTGAAAATGAAAATTCTGGTATTTAAAAATGCACAACTCCTTAAGGAAATTTAAAGATATTTTACTGAAAAACACAGTGAGCTGAGATACTCCCAAAGGGACATGATTATGTTTGCTTTTGTAATTTGCAAAATATTGGAAATGTAGATTTTGCATTTTTGTAATGTTAAGTGAAATGATTACAAATTCTGCTAAAAATATGTGCTTTAAACTTGAAGTCAAAACAGAAATGTCTAAGATTAAAAGAACAATGAGAGGTAAACCCTAGTCACTGCTGAATTTGTGTTTTGCAATTGTTGATTTTTCTAGTATTGAAAATTGGTAATTTTACTGCTGTTGTTCCTACCTCAAGTTCTTTTTTGGAATAAATTATAAAAGTGGATCATTTGAAGTTATTCAGGAATATTAGTAGTGTCACATAAGTCCATATAAATGTTTAACGTGTAAAAAATACTCCATAATGTTTGTTCAAAAGAAAAAACTGCCCTGGCTGGTGTGGCTCAGTAGATTGAGTGCCAGTCTGAGAACCAAAGGGTCGCTGGTTCGATTCCCAGTCAGGGCACATGCGTGGGTTGCAGGCCAGGTCCCCAGTTGGGGGCTCACGAGAGGCAACCACACATTGATGTTTCTCTCCCTCCCTTTTTCTCTCCTTCGTATCTCTAAAAATAAATAAATAAAATCTTTTTAAAAAGAAAAAATACTTATTTTTTATTTTATATGTTTTAAGTTGCTCTTAAAGTGCCTTGATAATCAATGACACATGGTGGGACCTTTGTCCCACTTTACCTTTAACCTCTAACCTGCTAGGAGACAGCTGGTCTTATGGGGAACTTCCGAGGTATACTTAGGATACATGTATACTTAAGGGTCCCGAGATGAGGAAGGTTTTCTTTTTTCTTTCTTCCATTTTTTTTTGGACTAGGTCTGAATGTTGTCTTCAGTCTAGTTTCATTAGTTTGTTTAATTCCCCAAGACACACAGCACCCAATAAGGAGTTGTTAGCAGTTTAGCGTGTTTTTTGTGGTGAAAATATGTGTTCTTCAGTGGATATGTCTTTTCTCTGTAGCATATGTTACCTTCCTGAGTAACTCTGCATGCATTGCTTTGTAAAGTAACGTTTATGTAATATCCTTCATGGCAGCCAAGGCATTTGCGGTCTGACACAGCACTGATACCTCTTGTTACACTTGCTTCCTTCCAGGTTGGCCGATGTCAGAAACCAGGTAATCCTGGCTGTCCGTCAAGAGTATGTCGAGCTGGGGGATCAGCTCCTCCTGCTTCAGTCAGGAGACGAAGTCGCCGTCATCCCCCCCATCAGTGGAGGGTAGCGCTCTGGAGCCCCCCGAGTATGTGAGATCCGATTTTCTTCCCCCGTCTCCAGGAGCAGGGTCAGCAGGTGGTCAGACCTGTGTGCGGTTCGCCTTGACTGCATGGTTCTTGTGAGTCTGTCTGCAGCAACCCTCCCTGGTGCCAACAGACTCAGGAACCCCCATCTGTCGCTTGGCCTCGGCTCTCTGGCAGCACTTAGTGCCAGTTGAATGTGTTCATCCTATTCCCTCACGTGGTTTATTGAGATTTCACTGTGTGTCAGGCCAGAGTCGGATGCTAGAGCACTAATGTCCCTATTTTTCAGGAGGGAAAATGGATATTCAGAGAAGTTGCAAAACTCGTCTGCAATCCCGGAGCTAATAAGTGGCAGAGCCAACACAGAGCTCAGATTATTGGCCTCTCTGTGTACTTCTTCATGAATGTGTTTATCCATCTAGATAATAGCTCTCCTGGGCAGATATGGGGAAAATTACAGAGCCAGGAAGGAACAGGATCGCTGTGCCTAAGGCGAGAGCTCACTATGTCCAGCGACATTAGACCCATGGAGAGAACAACTTTATTTTTACAGCTGGTGCTGGTGGCCCCAGGACACTGCCGCGTCTCCATGTTCCCAGCAGCACAGGGCTCGACTGAGTCGGGCTGTCTGTCCGTGCAGTCCAGAGAGGCGGACAGTTGTGACTGACTTTACCGTCAGCCGCAGAGGAAATGCCGCAGAAATTAGCAGTCCTACCTGGCGAGAAACGTGGCTAGATTAGGAGGGAAAAAAAAACTTTCTCAATTTGATAGGGTTTTTCTCCAGAATCAGGAGTAAATATCCTCAGTGGTACAACCTTGGTTTCATTAAAGGAACAATCCAAGGGCGCCTCAGTATTTTTTCTCCCACTTCTCCCTGCCCTTTTCTGGAGGACAGTGTCTTCCAGAGTGAAGAATAAAGAGTGCAAAGCAAAGTGCCCCACACGGCTGTAGAGACGGGAGCCTTCTGAGTCTTACCGTTAGAAATATGAGAAGCATTCCTTGTTAGACAGGCATCTCTGTTTTACTTGGGAACTGTGGTCACCTTATCACCTGCACAGTTTTAGAAAAATGCTATTTTGGGGGTTTTGGAATTTATTCGGAAAATGATGGGCGGCCGTTGAAGTTGGGGGTGTGATTAGAGCGGCTCTTTGGAAGGGTGAGGAAGTTTACTCAGCACCGCAGTGGGTGGGGTGAGGGGGTCTGATGGGGCTCAAAGCGCGTCGTTTTAGAATCTGCGTCCCCGCGGAATCGCGTTGTGGGAACTGGGTGCCGTTGGAGGTTCGCAGACCATGTCCGGGGCACCTGTATCTTACTGCCGGAAAGGGGGTAGAGGGAGCTCAGGCGGCGTGCAGGAGTCGAAACCTCCAGCGTCCGCTGGTGCAGGGGTGCTCGCTCATCTCTTTCCCGTTGCTGGCGGAGACGGGGAGCAGCATGGCGGGTTTGGTAAGGCTCCTTGGTTGGAACCAGCGTGAGTGAGCCCTCGGCTCCTCCGAGTCTCCTCTCGCTCATCTGAGCCTGCGGACGGAGCCCGGTGGGATGTACGATTCCATCCAGACTGCTCGTGGCCTGCGTGCTGCCGCCTGCCCGCCCAGCCTCTGCCCGTGCGTTCCTGCCCCTGCTCGCGGGGCCTCGGGCCTCCCCATGGTTTCTGGGGCACGCCATGCTCTTTCTTGCCCCAGAGCCTGGCCCCTGGCATTCCCTCTGTCTCTGCTGGGGGGCGGCCGAGCAGGTGTGGACTCCAAGCATCAGCTCCAGAGAGAGGCCGCCCTCGGTCCTCTCGCCTTAGAGGCCCCGCCCCCGACCCTGAGTCCTGCTGTCCCCAGTCAGGCCTCCTCGTAATGCTGTTCATCGCTTGGTTTCCCTCATTCCACAAGGGCCCCCTGAGTGTGGGGACCAAGGCTTTGTTCCCGGGTCCGTGTCCGGAGCAAGGGGGGGTCCCGGGCCCTGCCCAGGCGTGCACCGAACGCTGGACGAGTGCAGTGAGAGCTGGTGAAGGGCATATGCAGTTATTCCTTTTCTTTTCTCGTGACTTCGCTGGGGTTCTGCCGGTTCTGCTGGGGTGACCATGTGTGCGCGCTTCCCCTGCTGCGTTTTTTGGATAAAGGAAGCGGCAGGTCTAGGTGCGCTGCCGGGTTACAGGGGAAGTACCTGTGGACGAGCAGGTGGAAGTTGGGACCCTGGGGTGATGGGAGATCAGATCAGAGTAGCAATTCCAGAACGGGGAACAAATGGGTTTATGAGATTATGTTTCAAGTGACCATGTTAATGGTAAATTCCTTTTTATATCGCACATGATTTGTTCGGGATATTTATAAATAATACTGCTTCGCTAAAATCGTACGCTTACTTTTATCATGCAGATCAAATCCTGCCTCGTATCACAGCTAAAGTGGGAAAACTGCATTGAAACGCAGTCTGTAAGCTGGTGTTTTGCCTCCAGCACCTGTTAAGGTTTGTTCATATCTCGTTTCTAGGAAAGACATGCTCGAAGTTGAAGAGAAATCTAAAGATATAGTAAAATTCACCACTGAGAAGCTTTCCGTGGATGAAGCCTCGCAGCTGGTGACTTCTCCGCGCTGCGGCGCGATATCCCTGTTTGTAGGTGAGTCGTAGGTAACTTCCCCACGTCCCCGACGGCGGAGGCCGCCGGTGCTGCCAGGCCCAGAGTCCGACAGGGTTTTCGGAGGCTGAGCAGTAGCCGCGTGACCTCTGGGGGTGGAGAGCGGGGTAGGAGTCATTCTTAGCGGACAGAATTCTGTGTTTCCCAAACACTGAGGGGAAGATGGTGATGGTACTAGCTTAATGATAATCCTGGGGCCGTAATGTTTTCCGTCCTTTTTTTTAAGTCCTCACCTGAGGACATTTTTTCATTGCTTTTAGAGAGAGAGGAAGGGCGAGGGGGTGGGAGAGAAACACCGACTGGTTGCCTCTCATGCGCCCCCCTCCTGGGGGTCGGATCCGCGACCTTCTGGTGCGGGAGGGTACCAGTCGAGCCGCCCCGGCCGGGGCCACCACGGTTTCCTCTGAGGCACCAAATGCAGCCGGGAAGAAGGACACCCCGGTTTGTCGCATGAGTGTTTCCATTACCTTGCCTGGTCAGTGCATTTCCTTTTCTTTTCTTTGTGAAAATCGGCTTCTGTTTTTCTCATCGTTTTCATTTTTAGACTATTTCAAAGTCATTTTTAGACAAATTGGCCTGCTCCTTGTCTATTCAAAAATAACCTTTTTTTATACTATTAATGTGCAATTTTTGTTATAAGGAGAAACCTTATTTTAATCGCATTTTTTTTTTTTAGGGACCACAAGAAATAACTTTGAAGGTAAACAAGTCGTTAGCTTAGAGTACGAAGCCTACATACCGATGGCAGAGAACGAGGTCCGCAGAATCTGCCGGGACATCAGGCAGAAGTGGCCTGTGCGACACGTGGCCGTGTTCCACAGACTCGGGTGAGCCTGCCTCCGCCGCCGGAGGAGCTGAGTGTGGTTGTCGCCCGCCTCGGTACCGATTCCGACCCTGCGGTTTCTTAGAGACCCCGCGTTCGGTGGGGGACATTTGCCTTCCTCTGGCAGATGATGGAGACGCCTCCGCGTCGCCCTTCAGGTGGCTCGTCTGTGGGGACACATGGGGACACGTGAGGAGCGCCTGGTGCTGCGACTACGCCTAGGTGTGCGGGACCCCGGGGCCCGGAGCCGGACAGCGGGTGCTCATGTGCCAAAGTCCTGAGGCCTTTTAACAATTGTTTCGTCACCTGGATTCTTTATATAACAGCCTATTAAGAAAAATAATTTTGCCCCTGACTGGTGTGGCTCAGTGGACTGAGCGCGGGCTGGGAACCAAAGGGTCACTGGTTCGATTCCCAGTCAGGGCACATGCCTGGGTTGCGGGCCAGGTCCCCAGTCAGGGCCGTGTGAGAGGCAACCATACATTGCTGTTTCTCTCCCTCTCTTTCTCCCTCCTTTCCCCTATCTCTAAAAATAAATAAAATCTTTAAAAAAATATTAAAAAAAGAAAAAGAAAAACAATTTCTAACATAAATGCCTTTGAAGGTCATCAAATGTGCCTTTCGGTACCGCTAAGAAGAGTGGAGTTTGGGGCTCTAAAAAGAACCCAGCCACTGAAACTGTATCTGTCACAGTCTCACCTAAGCTCTCACTTTGTTACTGATGACTGTGATTTCATGAATGATTAATGTTGCCGATTCTGTTATTCACTGTCTGTCGCTATTGACTGTTTTACATTCCATGTTGCACTCGTCACTGGGTCACCGTTTCTCTCGCGTCACCCCGCACCGCGCCCTGCCGTCTGGTCAGAGGTGGGCTGCGTCGGGGAAGCGTCCCTTTCCTGCTGGTGCCCACCCCACGGGTCTGGTGGGTGGGCCGATGCCCACGGCGCGGCCTCCGCCTCGGCGACCCCGCTGCAGAGTGCCGCGGGGCGAGTTCTGTGCACGCTCTCTCTCTCTGCTTCCGGACGGGCTGGGCGTTCAGGTCAGGGAGGAGCGGGTGTTGGTTCCGAGGGCGCGTCTCTGGACTCTCGCCCTGCGCAGCGGAGTCTTCGGCGGGTGGCTCCAGAGAAGGCGGTAACCGTCCCCTGTGTCTCGCGCAGCTTAGTGCCGGTGTCGGAAGCGAGCGTCATCATCGCTGTGTCCTCGGCCCACAGGGCTGCGTCCCTCGAGGCCCTGAGCTACGCCATCAACGCTTTGAAAGCCAGGGTGCCCATCTGGAAGAAGGTACGCGAAGAACGTATCCATTTTGCCTTTGGACATGATTTTTCTCGGGCGTTTTTTAAGGATAGGGCATAAGACTACATTTACCAGCGTTTGTGTTCAGGGGTCTTCCTCGACTCCACAAAATCTTGTTTTCTTCATCTGTGAAATAGGGTGTTTGCATGACCTCTTTTTTCCACAGTTGGTTAGGCATGAAGACTATATGCCCCCCGAGTGCATGGCCCGAGTTGGCCCCCACAGTCGAGGGGGAAATGCCTTGTCCGGACTGTTGCCCTGGATGGGGACCCCCCCGAGTGCAGGGGTCTTCCCTTTGGAGAGTGGGAGTAACGCGTGGCTACTTGGGTGACTGCTAGAGCAGGTTCCTCAAGGCAGAAGAACCTCCTAGAGCTTCACCCCTTTGGACAGAGAAGAGGGTGGGGATGGCTTCCTTGGAGAAAAGGCGTAGTGAGCAAATTTAAAGACGTGCCCAGGGCACTGTGCCATGTTTTCCGTCTGTGTGTCCAGCCCAGCCGTGAGGGCCGACAGTTGTCTGGGTCAGCAGAGCCCCTGAGGACACGACAGCTGCCGTCTCTGCCCCGCTGCGGTGGCACCAACCGTGGGGCTGTCCTGTGCGCCCAGGCGCTCGGCTTGCCCTCCGCCGGGCAGCTGTCGCAAAGCTCAGAGTGGGTGAGCCGCTTGGCAGAGCCGGAGGCTGGGGCGGGGACCGGAGGGACAGAGCCTGCGGGGAGCCTCCCTCGGTGGGGCACAGGGGCCAGCTGGGCCCCGAGCCGGGGCCTGTGGGGTTTGGTGGCCCTGCTTCCCGCATGAAAACCAAAGCCCACGATCATAAAGGCAGGCGGGGGGTTAGTGGACGTGACGTGCAGAGGGACATTGTCTCGGGGCAGCTTGGCTCCAAGGTTGCTACACGCCAGGCTCCCCAGTTCCCACAGAGTGTCCGGAAAGCACCCCAGAACGAGTTGTGAGCCTTGGGGCGGGGGCAGAGGGACCGTCAGCCCACAGAGAGCCGATGAGAGGGGCGGCCTCCAGTTATCTGGGGTACAGGTGTTCAGAGAATGACCAAATTTGGGTTCCTTCCTGCAGAACAAGAACCGACTAGAGAGTAAGACGAGAAAGTGCTGTGTTCTTACTCCCCTGCCTTCTAGAAACTGTCTTCATGCTTGTCTGGTTCCAGTCACGGCCGGGCTCGGAGAGCAACGGGGGGCAGGAGGAAGGGCGCCTGTGTCCAGAGCAGCCGTCCCCAAGGTGGCCGGGCTGCTGGAGAACTTCTGCAGGGGCCCCGGCTCCCCAGCTGGGGAACTGCCCCTCCGCCCTGGGAGCAGCCTGCTTAGAATGTGGAAGTGGGATGAGTGGGAAGAAAAAGCGTTGAGAACTAAACCCCGTCCTCTCTCTCGGCATGACCTTGCCCCGACTGTCCCCTGCGCTGTTCCCAGGGAACTTGCGGTCTGTCCTGCCCGGAGGTCACCCCTTGTCTGGTGAAGGGTTCTTCTCTGCTGTTTCTCCCCCTGGGTGGGGCGTCCCCGAGTGTTGGGAGCGTGCTCACTCCTTTTCCGGCTCGGTCCTCAAGGAAACGTTCCCTAGGTCATTAAAGGAGGGGCGGCTTGAAGTAGTGGTGACGGTCATTTGCCTTCATTATTCAGGTCCGTCTCTGTTTATTTAAATGCTTTGTTCTGAGTACCTGTTTTGCTTCTGTTTCAGGAAATGTATGAAGAATCGTCATCATCTTGGAAGAGAAACAAAGAATGCTTCTGGGCCACCACCGAGTAAATCACGTCCGGGTTTAGAGTGCGAACGTTTAAATTTGGTAAACTCATCTTCGATCATGTTTTGATTTTTCTTCTGCAGAAGTTCAGCGAGTTTAGGACAAGGTCCCACACTGGAACTAGAGACAGGAAAGGCTTCAGGGGGGAAATGGAAGAATAACTTAAATGTGACATCAGGGGCAGATGGACTGTCCCGTGACGAAGTTCTCGCTGTCACTGGACTCACTGCCCTGTGGCCCCTTCCTGCTGAGCTTGTCTTGGAACCCCCCCACCCTCCGACCCCGTGATGTGATTGTTATAGGAAGTGTCACAGGAGTGGTGGCAGGGCTGAGGGTGTACAGAGTCATTATCAGAGAGTCTTGATATATTTTTAGAATTTCTATATTTAAAAATAAATCAAATAAACACATGATTAAAAATGTTTAAAAGCAGTGTTTTTCTCTTTTTTAAAATTAAGTGAAAAGCCCTTGCTGGTGTGGCTCAGTGGATTGAGCGCGGGCTTGCAAACCAAAGGGTCGCCAGTTCGATTCCTAGTCAGGGCACATGCCTGGGTTGCAGGCCAGGTCCCCAGTAGGGGGCGTGCAAGAGGCAACCACACATTGATGTTTCTCTTTCTCCTTCCTGTCCCCTCTCTAAAAATAAATAAATAAAAATATTTAAAAAATTTAAAATTAAGTGATAATACTTAAAACATGTATTTCATAATATGGAAATCTCGAATATTTTAGAATCTGTCACTTTACCATTACTTACCATATTTTCTTCATTCTTACTATTGTATCGATATATAAACCAGCACGAAAGTGTCGTGAAACCGGGTGCACTGACTAGCTCCAGGTTCGTCTGTGTTACAATGTTAGCTGATCCTTAAAATTGGACCCACAACCAGTAAAAAAGGAGAATTATATGGTTGGTCATCAAAGCATCTTCAGGTAGCGCTCCCTTTAGCTGCCCGTGGAACGTGATGGTCAGAAGCTGCCTGTCGACATGACTGTTGTTTATGGAGCAACAACCTTCTGGAAGATCTTCCTACGAAGCAGAGATCCAGTTTGCTTGGTCGGCTGTGCCCTCTTCATAGCTCGGGGCGTGAGCTCCGCGTAGGCCTTGAAGTCATCGGGTACTGACGTCCTTTCAGGCGGCTGACACCGTCCCAAATCGGCATTCTCTGTGTTGGGAACAAAGGCTGTCCTTTCAGACACTTAGGTTGACGGTATTTTTGGCAACATCATTTGTTACATCTAGTGAGACATTTTTTACATAAGGAATCCCTTTTTTCAGCCCACACTGAATGCCTGTCTGCTGCCAGGCACCCACCTGGGGGTCCTTGTCCACCAGCTCCACTTATCAACAGGGAAGGTCTGTCTCTTGTCTTTTCCTGGGACCCGCAGGACAGCCAGGCTGGCATCAGCAGTCCCCCGGTAAACAGGGCCCTTCCCTCCGCCTGGCCAGGGACAGGGATGGCGGGACCGGAGGCTGACACAGGCCACTGACCACTCCCTTCCCCAGAAGATCGCCTGGCCCGGCCAGGGCCGCTCTGAATTCCTGCGTCCTCCCTCCCCCTGAACAGAGACCGTTTTAACCAGAAAGCACATGACCATGGCGCTCCTGGCCCGCTGTAGATGTTCCGGATTTTGTACCCCTACTAATGTTTATTATGTCATAGATGTTGATATTAGGTGCATATGGATTTCAGGTTTTTCCTACTCCAGTGTTTTCTTGGAGGGTCTTTATTGATGGTAATTATCTTTTTAAGAAACACACATTCTTCAAATGTGTTTTTAAACAATGCTGCCTTCATGAAGTAGCTGCATTCTGAGTCTGGGACACACTGTGATCTCCTCAGTCTCCGTGCAGAGTTTCAGGAGCTCAGCGGGGGCGTGCTGGAGTGTCGGGGGCATCGCCCTGGACCGGAGGGGTGCTCCGCCGACCCCCGCTTTCTCAGGAGCAGCGAAGCTCATTGGGGGCTGAGACTCGGGGGGGCTGGAGACGCCCCTGCACGGCTCTCCTGTCTGCAACTTGGCTGCTCAAGTAATTAGAGGAGCGACTTAAAAAAAATTACCCTCTAAGCAGATTGCTTGCGAGGTTTCCAAGTCCCTGGAACCGTGGCTGGGTGTCATCGCCAGGTAAGCTCCCTTAAGAAGTGGGAAATTGAAATCACTTACGTTTTAAGTACTTTTCAATAGGTAGAAAAAGGAAGAGAATTTTATTTTCTTTGACAGTAACAGCAGGTGTTCAGGGAGTGGTGTATTTTCTGATTTTGTGGGTATCTTTGTCCCTTAGATGGGCTGTTGAGGCACATTCTCAGTATGCTGTGAGTAGCCAGTAGTTTGAGTCTTGATCTCAGAATCCTGCATGAAGCTCCTGGAGAATCTGAAAACAGACTCCTGCATACCTTTTGAATTCAGCCACTTCTCCCTCCTGCTGAGACCCCTGCTGTCCAAGGCACCACTGCATCGCTCCAGAATGTCGCTGCGGCCAGCTGACCTGTCCCCAGCTCCGTCTCCCATGTAGATCATTTCATATCCTAGGAACCTCCTGGAAGGTAATCACCTCCTGGGACCTGGGAGTCCTCGCCTGGCCTCCAGCCGACCCGATCCGTTGCACCGCTGCCTGCCCCGCTGACCCCTCTGGCTCAGGCTCCCAGCTGGTGCGTGGAGGCTTCTGCTGCCGTGGGGCCTTCGCCTGTCCTCATAGAACACCCTCCCGCAGGTATTCCCCGTCGGCTTCCGCACTTCACTTCAGTCCCCCGTCAACGGTCAACTCCTCAGAGAGCCTCCTCGAGAGTCCTGCCGCCTTCCTCTGCTTTACCTCTCGTTCTGGCGCTTTCTGCTGCCTGGTGTGCCGTGTCTGTTACTCCGTCTCCATCACGAGGCGCCATCTCATCACTGAACTTCCTGAGGTCAGGACTTCTGCCTTGATCACCAGTGTCTAGCCAACACATGGAGTCCAAAGCACTGTTGGGCCCTGACCGGTGTGGCTCAGTGGGTTGGGCATCGTCTGGAAGAGCAAAAGGTCGCCAGTTCGATTCCCAGTTAGGACACATACCTGGGTTGGGGCCTGGTCCCTGGATGCGGTGTGTGCAAGAGGCAACCAATCGATGTTTCTCTCCCTCCCTCCCCTCTATCTAAAAATAAATAAATGAAAACTCTAAAAAACAAAAGGTACTGTTGGTGTTTTGTGTCCTGAATGATACACCTGAGTCTTGTGTAGTTGTGCCCTTTCCAGACGCCTGCCTGGACCTGGCTAACTGAACGGGCTGGCCGTGCCGCCTTTCTTGCCTGCCCCTCCCTGCTCAGAGCACGAGACAGCCCTCCCGGGGGGGCGGACACCATGTTGTTCTGTGCCTCGGCTGTTGTACACCACGCTGCAGTGACCACAGGGCTGCGTACAGCTTTTCAAGTTGGAGTTTCATTGTCTTTGGATAAATACTCAGAAGCAGGATTGCTGGGTCAGAAGGCAGTTTTAATTTTTTGAGGACCCTCCAAACTGGCTTCCACAGTGGCTGCACCAGTCTGCATTCCCACCAACAGTGTATGGGGGTCCCCTCTCTCCACATGCTCGCCAGCACTTGCTTGTTATTTTATTGATGATGGCCATTCTAACAGGTGTGAGGTGTTATCTCACTGTGGTTTTAATTTGCATTTCTCTGAGGATTAGTGATATTGGCACCTTTTCACATGCCGGTTGGCCCTCTGCGTGTCCTCTTTGGGAAAATGTTAAGTCCCCTGACCATTTTTTAATTGTGTTTTGTTTTCGATATTAAGATATGTAAACTCTTTATATATTTTGGATAGTAACCTCTTATTGGATGTATGAGTCTAGCTAAATGAAGTGTCAGAGAAATGGAAATACAGTATGATCTCCCTTACACATGGAATCTAAAAAACAGACTCATACAGAACACAAAATGGGGGCTACCAGAGCGTGGGAGCGTGGTTAGGGCTGGGCGGAGCAGGTGAAGGGATTAAGAGCTGCAGATTTCCAGTTATACATGTCACGGGGCTGTAAAGTACAACGCAGGGAGTAATACATTGCAGTACCTTTGTATGGTGACAGTTGGAACCTGGACTTGGGGAGTAATGATTTGTGTGATGTAGTTAGGGAGCTCTCCCAGCAGGGGGCAGTAGAGCCCGGGCTATAGTAAGAGCAAGGCAAGTCAGATTTTGATGGGTTACTTTTATTTTGCACAAAGCCAAAAAGTGCAGTTTGGTTAGTAGCCATTTATTTTTAAAGTAAGTTAGGTTGGAGTGAGCCGTCAATGGAAATTAGTCCCTGATTTTGAATAAGATGGTTTTCCATCTTTAACTGGTATCTTAATTTAGGATGTTAAAGGGTTGCGATGGAATGAGAGAGCTTTTAAAAATGCTGTTTGTAGTTTTAAAAATGATGTGGAATAAGACAAGGAATTAATTTTAGGAAAGTGAATAAATGGCAAATTGTTTTCCAGTTGGGACAGCCTGGTAGCTTTGATACAGGGCATCCGCAGCCCCTCTGCGGACACCCAGAACCACCGGAAACGAATCTTCCTTTGGCTCAGAGTGCCGTGTCTGTGTACGGCGCCCAGCAGACACACTCCTGGTGGGGTGCGCAGTAGGGCCGCCCTAACGACTCGGTGCACCAGCGGGGGCGGGCGGGGGGGCTGGGGCGTCTGGGTGCGGGTGTAAATGGAGACCCATCTGCGCAGAGTCAGCGGGTCTGTGAGCCTGAGGTGCATCTTGTGTTGGGGCCCCAGCACATTCGGCCCTTAAAAATAAAATTTAACCCCCTGCCTGCTCCTGAAACGAGAAAACACAACCGCGCAGAGGACAGTTCTTGCAGGTCACGGCCGTTTGGCTGCCTTATTTTTCCTCTCGACTTCATCCCAAGCCCACGTTTTACTTCGAGAGACAAGCTGTGCTTCCGAGTGGTGCTTCTCGAACTCGAACGTAATAGGAATTACCCAGATTATCCAGGATCTCATTAAACTCCCAGTTTGCGTACAGTCGTTCAGGGTGGCAGTCAAGACCGCCCTTTGCAACGCCCGTGGACCATTGTGAGGGGCGAGGCTTGGCACCTGGACGCTGAGCTCTGTGGGCGGTCCAAGGTGCCCACGCAACGCCTGGCCCCTGCCAGTAAGGGGAGGGTAGGCCCAGCGCCTCCCTCCCACCGAGTCGAGACCGTGTGCTGAAGCACCGCCGGTCCGTCAGCCCGACAGAGTGAGATACAGAAGCCGTAAAAACCCAAACCCCAAGGAAATCGCATCACTTTCAAAACCACTTTCATGACATTCAGGAATGTGGTGTGGAAAGAGTGGTTCACAATTAAAAAACGCTTTTCCGCCTGCGCCGCACACGTTTGCAGGAGAAAGGGCCTTACGTCATTCCTGCCGATCGCTCTTCCCGTTTGATTTTTGTTTCTCAGAAATCAAGGGAACTCTGCAACTTCATGTACAAACACACATACATTCGTTTTCATATTTTTGGTGGAGAGGAAAAACCAAAAGCTAGTCAATCAAAAACAATATACTTATTACATTTTACCAAAGATTTATACATTATGTATGAAGGAAAATACCCAGGTCTTTTAAAAATATACAATTCTAATATAGTCGTGCAATATATACATTTATATAGACTTTCTCTTCCAAAATAAATCAGGCACCTATGAAACCACCTTTTTATATTTACATAATGGTTACATTTTCATTCTTTAAGGTTCAAGGTAGCTCACGTTTTTATGTATCTCAAGCTTCACCCCGTTTATGTTCGCCTCTAGAAGGTCAGTCTTTCAAAAGGATGGAAGTGGCTTCATGAAGGGCATTGTCCTGCTGTGTTCTGTACGTAAGTGTTCATTGTGTGCAAACTGGAACAGCTAAGACGGCCCGAGGAGATTCCTTCAAGGAATCCTGGCTTCTGTTGAAGGATGTCTTAATTTATGAGATTTTCCTACATGGAGTTAGAGCTGTATATCAATAAATACAGTATAAAATTATACCTCTTGTAATAATGCGTAGTATAACCACTTGTGTGCTTAGGATAACGGGGTTTTCGTTTTCTTCACTCTTCACAGTTTATAGGTAATTTTGACTATTTTATAAAAACCACAGTGCCGGCTGGAAAAAAAATTTCTGTCCGAAGTTCTCATTTCGCTGCTAAAACGGACAATGCGGACGTCACAGCTCCACAGTTTTTTCCCAGACCGTGTTCGAAGGAAGGGACGCGCTGTGGCTCCCTTCTCATCTCATCCGCGTTCCGGTCTGAAGGCCGTTTACCAGGCGGGCCCTCAAAAAGCGCGTCTTTCCAGCCCCGCACTCTACTTAGTTTCAAAAGGACAGTGTGGCTGAATACAAACTTCTTCGCCAGCAATTGAAACATTTCTCCGATGAAGATTCGCTTCCGCTTCCAAGCGCCTGAGCAACGCTCCCGTGCGCACAGCTGCTGGCTCCGGGAGCAGAGGCTGTGCCCTTGGGTCGCCTGTCGCCCGTGCAGCGGGTCTCGGTCGGGGCGATTCTGCCTCCCCAGCGGCGGGCACAACGTCTGGAGACAGTTCTTGATGGTCACGACCGGGGGGAAGAGTGGTCCCAGCGCGTGGTGGGGAGAGGCCTGGAACGGCGCTGAACGCCCGCGAGGCGCACGGCAGCCCACGGGGAAGGGCTACGCAGCCCCGCCTCCGAATCAGGAGCGCCTCCCGCGAGAAGCTGGACCATGTGTGAGATGGTGCAGACAAGTGGCTCATTTACTTCGTTCACAGGAATCACACTGGTTCGTGGAAACGGTGCCCAAGCGCTGCTTCCCGAGCCGGGCTGGCTCGAGCTCCTGCCGCTGGGCACATGTGACCGACCACAGTCCAGTGCTTATTCCAGGGGGGCGAGGCCAAGGCCAGAGTCTTTGTCCAGCGCGTTGAGGAACTAGCATGTGTATATACACAGAAGTTACACAGTTTATTAAATATTCTTTATGAGCTTAATGACCATATTTTGTAAATAAAAATTTTATTGCAATGAAACAGGGGTTTAATCCAAACTGCTGTCAGGAAAATTGGGCTCTGGCATGGCTAGAGAGAGAACACCATGGCGGGCTGGCTACGAACCCCCGGCATTTTGCGGCTGTTCTTATCTTCTTTGTTTTGGGAAATACAAAGTAAATGATTAAACCGAGCACAGCCGTGGACTGCCAACGCCAGGGGGCGGGCCGGGAGGGCTGCGGGGCCAGGCGCCCACCAGCAAGGGCCAGGCACCCACGGGCAAGCCCCTGCCGCCCTCCGACTTCTTCTCTAAGCCAGACCTTGGAGGAGGGCCTACATGTGCTATCGAGTATCTAGACTCCGGACTTTAAGAGCTGAGAGTGTCCCTGCTGGGCCCCAACCCCGTCTTCCCAGCTCACCATGAGGATACTGACGTCCACAGAGGTGACATGATGGTCCAGAGCTTTGTTCTGCAGTTGGGCCCAGCACTGACCCCACTGCTTTGCCCACGCCCCCCTCCCCAGCCCCACCCCGTGGGAACGTGAGAACCAGGAAAGAAGGTGCAGAGGAGGAGTGGGGGCTGGGCCTCAAGGAGGTCCATTTGCCCACACAATGGGGTGCTTCTTCAACTAGGGGTTCCTGGGCCTCATCTCCACCTGACCAAGTAAGGAAGTCTCAGGAGTGGGGGCCCGAGAACCTAGCTTGAGCAAACGTGCCCAAGTGACAGCAGCCACTCTGGAGGTTTAGGTCCCCCTGGAAGCGGACAAGCACAGAGGGCGCTCCGGCTAGTTCAGGCGCGCCGACCTCTCTCTGTACCTCCTGGCAAAGTCCCGAGCGGGCGTTTTACTTTGCTGCTTCACATCGCCTGACATTCCAGCTGCTAGAAACTCACTCAGGCTGTGGTTCCTGCTTGTTCAGCACTCAATGAAAATAGCTCCCCCAAGTTCACCAAGTGTGTGAGTCAAACAGACGGTGTCTCCTCCTCACCCCCGATGCAGAGCCGCTGCCCAAGGGCCACAGATACTTGGATACAGGTAGAGGCACGTGGGCCACCGCAGACCCTTGGAGAGAAGGCAGGCTCAGGGGCTTCTAGAAGATGGGGTTCAGTGTGGAAGGTGGCGACAGGCCAGAGACGCTACCCCTTTTAAAACCTCATGAGGTCCCTGCCAGCCAGCCAGCCAGCCAGCCAGGGCAGCCAGTGTGAACCCGAAAGGAGGAAGGAAGCCTCCCGCTTCTCCCTCGGACACCAGCCGCCCTCCTATGGACCACAAACGTTGTCATGACTTTCTGTGCTTCGGCCTCTCCAGGCCCTCTGCCCACGGAACTGGAAACGCCCCCGCAGGAGGCTCGCTCCAGCGGGTCAAGGTTTCCCTAAGCACATCAGAGCAGGAGACGGATGAGAGCAGGCAGCGGGGGTGGGGGGACGATAGGAAGTTCTACGTGGTTTATCAACATTTTCCTGTAAAATCTGTGGCAGCTTCGGGTGAGCAGCGTAAGTTGAAGGCTGCTGGCTTTCCCCCCAAACATCCATATCTGAGCAATTCTCTCTCTACACCAGATGCTTCTGCTTTTTTTGTTGCTGCTTAAAAGCCATCATTTTACACAGCTGAGTTTTCCCCCTATTCCCCCCAAATCTAGGAAAGGTTACGTTTTTCTTTCAGACATGTCAAGTTTGTAAGCATTTCACCTTTCCGACACAGTGCGTGTTATAATGTAAACTCTGGCCCAGCCAGATAAACGTCAGGTTTCCGTATAAAATAACCCCCACCCGCACCCCCGGTTTCTTTTTTCCAAACTGACCTGCAGTTTTCTTAAAATAAAATATCAGACTAGTTCACCTGCATTACAAAACACTGGGATTAAAAAAAAAAAAAATCCACGCCAGCAGCAGACCCTGGCTGGGCAGCTGCCTGGCCCACGGCAGGTTCACGGCGGGCGCTCAGCTGTTGAGTTCTGTGGTCTCGTCAACCTCATCTGGATTTTTGGCCATTTTTTCGTATTTTCTTTTGAAGAAGCCGAGCTGTGGGACAATGTTGTAACAGTGTTACCATCTCTGGCTCATTCTGGGTGGGGCCAGAGACCCCCTTCGCTGCCACTTGCCCTAAAGTGGGAACCTCTGGACAGGGTGGCATGCGGACTAACCGGGTATCAGCCCTTCAGGGAGGAAATGAGCTCCAAGAGCTGAGCTGAATTGCAACAATTCCAGTTTTTTCAGGCTGTATTTCTTTGTGGCTGAACAAGACCTTCAGGGGTCTGGATGAAAGGAAAATAGGGGGAACGAGGATATGGACAAGACCAAGGAGAAGAAGTCCTTCCTCATTGTTTTCAAGGACGTGAGTGAGACAGCACACAGCGTGTACAGCCTTTTCTCTTGAGATGCGGAGGGGCCGTATAAAATGTAAGGCTGCTGTTTGATCAGGAAATTCAAGACAGAGGTCCTCAAGAGCCCTGCATTTTTTTTTTAAAGATTTTATTTATTTATTTTTAGAGAGAGGAGAAGGGAAGGAGAAAGAGCAGGAGAGAGACATCAGTGTGTGGTTGCCTCTTGTGCACCCCCTACTGGGGACCTTGGCCCACAACCCAGGCATGTGCCCTGACTGGGAATCGAACCTGCGACCTTTAGATTCACAGGCCGGTGCTCAGTCCACTGAGCCACAACAGCCAGGGCAGGGGTCCCATATTTTTAAATAAGAAATTTTTCTTACCTTCCATAAAATCGCAACCAGAGCTAACAGCAACAGGATTCCAGCAATTACACTTCCCACTATGACTCCGGTTGGTACTTCGGCTTTCTCATGGGGTTTCATGATCGTGATGGGAATCTGCAAATGCATACACACACAACAGCTGAGTTACCCAGTGCTAGCCCCCCCCAAAGATGGTTTCACCAATTCTCCAATTTTGTAAATGACAGTCACATGACTTGCTCAGGATTGTGTTCTTCGATTAAACATGGCGCAGGGCAATTTCTAGACAAAATGCCCCTGCAAAGCGCAGGCCAGGAACACACGTTTTCTGGTATCCTCCTTTTAACTGCATCCGTAGTTAGCAGACGTGCCATCTCTGACGACGTCCGGCGCGTTAATTATTTATGACATAGAATTTCAGTTTCTTGCACATGGTTTGATCGTCAAGGGAAAGCACCTGCCGCCCAGTCTCGGGAACCAAAGGCCTGCGATTAAACCACAGGAGCAGCCACTGGGAAGTGGGCTCCTGCAGCGTTGGTTTCGCTTCCCTCCTTCTCAAGCTTAGCTGATACTCGCTGCTAGAAAACAGAAGTAACATCTCAGGGCTCAGGTTGTCCTTCCCAGTGATGAGCTTGTCTGTGAGGCTACCTCCGATTCTTTCTTTTTTTTTTTTAAAGATTTTATTTATTTATTTTCAGAGAGAGGAGAAGGGAGAGAGAAAGAGCAATGTATGGTTGCCTCTCACATGGCCCTCACTGGGGACCTGGCCCACAACCCAGGCATGTGCCCCGACTGGGAATCGAACTGGGACCCTCTGGTTCCCAGCCCACACTCAATCCACTGAGCTACACCAGCCGGGCAACCTCCGATTCTTTACGTCCACCTCCTGGCAATCTTTGTGACTTTGTAAGAGAATGACTACCCTTCGAATTTTAAAGGTAAAACTGTGTAGTCTTATTTTTTTTACTTGTAGAAAGAATCACGACCACTTCCTCCACAAAGTATTGGGTTGGCCGAAAAGTCTGTATGAGTTTTCCCATAAAATAAAAAACACATTTTTTCATTTTCACCGAAAACTTTATTGACTTGGATATGTTGAGTATGCCGGCTCTCTCCCATGTGGTGAAACATTGATTGTTCTCAATCAGTGTCTGCAGTGGACTGCTATCAACTTCAGCTGGTCTGCCAACCGTGAAGCATAGTCAGCGAGAAATCTCTAGCACAAAACTTCACAAATCACTGTTGACACGTTCGATCAGTCACAGCACCTTTTCCATACTCCGCACAAATCTTTTTTGCATTTCAGTTGTGCTTTCACCTTTCTTGAAATAATAAAATCTAAATGCTGAAAATGTTGCGCATCTTCTTTCATCTTCAATATTAAAATGACATGCACATGCCCCAGCTGGTGTGGCCCAGTGGATTGAGTGCCGGCCTGAGAACCAAAAGGTCACTGGTTCAATTCCCAGTCAGGCCGCATGCCTGGGTTATGGGCCAGGTTCCCAGTTGGGGGCCTGTGAGAGCCAACCAATCGTTGTTTCTCTCCCTCCCTTCCCCTAACAATAAATAAATGAAATCTTAAAAAAAAAATGGCTGCACCAAAATGCACCAATTTTGATACACTAAATGCACACTGTTTTTTTAAGTGCACACTAAATATGGCAGCTGCCAATACAATCTAAGAAAATCGTTTCAAATGAAGTTAAAGACAGCTGAGCGCTACTAGAGCCATCTTAGGGATAAAACCAAATGGCATTTTCGGCCAACCCAACATATTCTCGAAGAGCTGAAGAGCTACGGGGGTGGGGGACAAAGCGTAATGTATCCACTTGACTGCGGCTTGAATTACAGTGGCAGAGAGCTGCTTCGCATCGCAGAGCTGATGACTTGGGCTAACCTTCAATCTGGCCTTTCGGTGACTGTATTTCTTTTCACTGGTATCTTCAAGAGCTAAAGTAAGGCTTCGTAACTTTAAGAATGCAGTAGCTGTACACTCATGCTGTTCGCTGCTTTTTGCCAGTCAGAGCTCCATTGCTCCCTATTTCCGAACTCCCCAGTGCGGGGTGCACGGATCCACAGGGATCCATCGCAGTAAAGTTTTTGTATCAGATTTCTTAATGGGCCTGGGATTCAAAAACTTTTAAGCGTCACATATTTACCTATAGGAATATGTCAATTTATTATTTGGGTTCCAAATATTATTCAAAAGTGTACCTAATTTTTACTTGGATGCAAATGCTATTTTCATAGACACAGCAGTGCAGCTGGCCCCTGCTATTTATCAGGATTGCTCAGAGAAAACCAGGGAAAGAAAAATTTCCCACAGGGCCCCTTAAAATTGTTAATTTGGATTTTCAATTAATATATTTATTTAAAACTGCTTTAAAAAAAGAAAAGAAACTTCAGCAAAGGCCCAGGCATTGTCTGAACACCACAGTTTTCTAAAATGAACTTTAAAAACCTCTCTAGTGCTTTCCCCCCAGTCTAAGTTCATAGCACTTTGAACTTGAGGTTGACATTTCCTTTGGTTCTATTTCGGATTTTCCACGCCCCCCGCCTCTGCTGCAGAGGGTGCGGTCCTCGGCGGGGGCATCCAGAGACAGAGGAGTGGTCTCTGAGGCATGGAGTCCCTTTCCCTGGGCCGAGAGCGGGACACCGGTGCTGCGACCCCCACTCTCAGGCAGTGAGAGGCCCAGAGTTCACAGGCCACTGGCTCTGTACTCAAGTTCACAGGCTGCAGCAGGGGACCGACGCCAAGCTGGCCTTGGGGGAGAGTCTGGAACTGCCTTCCAATGTCTAACAAAAGCTCTGGGAGGAAAATGCTCGGGGCCGTGCCAGCAGAGAGCCGGGCAGGGCACCCCGCTGTCTGTGAACACGGCACCCTCTAAGCAGAGGTCCAGGGCCAGGGGAACGTGCCCCGGCCGGCTCTCAGAACAGGGAGCCTTTGTTTTCTCCAAAAGGACATTTCTTTGTGAAACTTTTGTTAATCAAGGGGAGTATTTAGAGTTTTCTAGACTGTCAGACCTCATGAATGGACATTTCACTCTGTGTCAGTAAGAAGGCATACAGCTGGAAAAGAAAAAGAAGCCCTCTACTAAATGCCTTATTTATTCAGCATATTTCAGCACTTCTCTCTAAAAAATACTCTAACAGATGCTTCAGAGAAGCAAGACTTGGATTTTAGGAGTGAAGATCTGGACCCTTCTGTGTGAGCAGGAGGAGGAAGGAGGACTGGGGGTGCTGGTGCCGGGGTCCCATGGGCTGTGCCTTGCATGGGGCCCTCCGTCTGACCCAGCTTTGCCCACGTGGGGGTGTGGAGGCAGGCAAGGAGCAAACACCCCCGCCCAAAGCTCAGCATGATAAACGTCAGGTGTTCAGCGTTTCGGGAGGCCGACGCTGTGCACGTGTAGGCGAGAAGCCGCCCTACTCCGAGTTTTCAGAAACGGACCCCGCGGCCCGCGGGAGGGGCGGAAGCGCTCACCGTGACGGCGTTGTCCTCGATCACGTACACCTGCGGGTTGTAGGTGTTGATTTCCGCGGAGGCCGTCAGCTGCACGGTCTGGAAAGTCGACTGGAACACAGCAAAGAACACGCGTCATCCTAGCAGAGCTTCAGGCATGGAGCTCGGCGCATTTGCGATTTATTAATTTCCCCGTGGAACGTAAGGGGAGCAAACACCAACGTGAAGACTCAAGACACTCAGGGTCCGGAACTGGTGAGAGGGGACAGGCCACGTAGCAAGTGCTCTGGGACTTCCACCTGTGGGTGGCGGGTCTGCATGGCAAATGAACCCCAGACTCCCTGGGTCGAGGCTACATACCTCTCCCGGTGATTGGGACTTCAAACGGGGTTGCAGAACAAGGGTTTGGAAGTGAAGTTTCTCACTGGGGGAGACCACAGCACAGATTTCTAAAAACTTACGTTGGCAACATGAGGGAAATCACAAACTCAATGTTTTTATAGAGACAGACTCATACAGTCAGAGGACAGACTGATGTTGCCCGAGGGGGGAGGGGTAGGGAGACTGGCTGAAAAAGGTGACGGGACTAAGAACTAGAAATCAGCAGTTACAGGTCAGTCACGAAGATGGACAGGACAGGGGATATAGTCAACATTGTAATAACTATACGTGATGCCAGGTGGGGATGGAAGTATCGGGGGCCACTTAGTAAAGTACGTGATTGTCTAACCGCTGTGCTGTACACCTGGGACAACACCAACTAATACTGCATGTCAAAAAAAAAGCAAACTCGATTTTTTTTTACCTATTTCCTGAGTAAGGGATATAATGGAGTGGGAGATCAGATTAAAAAGTACTGAGAATTGTCCCTGATGCGTGCACACATGTAAAGCAATGCTGCTCCAGAGGACACTTGAACTCAACCAGACACGTCTGCAGCAGACCCCTGAACTTGTCCTGTATGTAACAGGGCTCCTCATTTCGGATTTCCTAATCTGCGCATTTCTACCAAAAACCACAGGATTTAGGGCAGGCCGATAGCACATATATTTTATGCTGATATTTCTAGTAACCTAATATGAAATAATTTTGCATGCATCCCTGGATCTATTGTAGAAAAATAGATTTTTCACTGGCTAAATTATTGGTGAGAATATCCTTTTCTCTATGATGCAAACACGGGCCTGAGGCGTACTCTGAAGTAGAACATGGCACCCCGGTTTGAGAACTGCCGCCACATGCCCTGGCTCCGAGGACTCGGTTTTCCTAGTTACTAGGGCCCGGGACACAATGTGCTCCTCGGGTGACTTGCTGAACTCTGTCTGGGAGCCAGAAGAAGAGAGTGCACATCCAAAAAGTGAGCAACACATTTCCTTTCCACTAGCTCAGTCTCTGATGTGTCTTGTTCATTTTCTCAACATGGAAGGTTGCATCAGAAACTAAGTCTGATCTCTAGTCTCTGAAACAAATCTTATTGGGGGAACATGAAGGGTATATGGATGCCCTGGCCGGGTAGCTTAGTTCGACAGCATCCTCTCGATAAGCCACGGTGGCGGGTTCAATCTCCAGTCAGGGCACATACGAGAAAAAAGCCAATGAATGCTTCAGTAAGTAGAACAACAGATAGATGGCTGTCTCTCTCTCTCTCAAAATTAATTTAAAAAAGGGTATTGATAATGGTTTAATTAAAAAAAAAAAACAGTTAAGCGAATGCTGGTTTCATAGTCCCTATAGGCTAAAGATGAAAGAATCCCCTTAAAGGCTGACAGCCTGCCCTCCCAAGCCAGGCCCTCTGCACAAGTACCAGGATCTTCTTCTGCAGAACCACCAAGCTGTGCCAGGGGGTGTGCCATGCACGCCGGAGACCAGCGTTCAACGAGGATTAGCGCACACATGGCGGCCGACGGTGCCACCAGTTCAGAGGTCCATGTGGTCACAGGGTGAGGAGATTCCTGTCATGTTACCTCGATTTGCAGCGCATCAGAAAGGAGGGGTACACTAACAATTCTGATGCAGGAAATGGGGTCCACGTTTACACCGAGAGCAGCCCCTTTGCCGCAGAAAGGGCTGCAAACACAGCGGAGACAGACACACATCCAACCTCCGATCAGGACCCGACTCAGGGCTCAGCTGTCAGGGTCGCTTCTCAGTGTGGCCATCGCAACCGCACTGAAAAAGCCTCTCTGACGCTTCTTCAGAACGTTGCTCCCAGAAATGAAACTTGGTTTTTGTTTTTTTTCTGAAAACCGTTGGACAGATATTTCGAAAAGTCTGACAGTTAAAATGATGCAGCTTTAGATAAACAAGAAAAACCCAATGGTTTTCACAGAGTCGGCACGATTGCATTTGACTTGCAGCCGTTGGGTTCTGTCCCAGCTGGCGACTGGGGCTGCTGTGGAAATGGGCTCCTCACATCCAGGGAGCCCGGAGCCAGCTGGTGAGGCCCAGCGCCGAACTCCAGCAGCTGGGACGGCCGTATGAGGAAGGGCGGGCTTCCCCTCTGGCAGGATTTCGGGGCCCCCAAGGCCTGAGAGCAAATGCAACTAACGAGAAAGCGAAATAAAAGGAAGGGAGAGGAAGCCCAGCTTTTTACTCCGCCACCCCCACTTTTCCCTGCTTTTCATGATTCCTCTGTTATATCTTTATCCAAGAATGCTGCTTATATTTTGGTTCCAGGGACAAGATTTTTGGGGCGTGTAGTTCTCTAATCAGACACAAAACTCCACATCAGGGCGTGGGGTTTGTTGGAGAGACCATGAAACGGTTAGAAAACAGAGAGTAGAGTGGTGGGTAAGCGCCTTCAGGGTGAATTTGTTTGTTAAAAAAAAAAACAAAAAACAAAAAAGACTCCACCGAGAGCCACAAGGCCCCCCGGAGGCCTCAGACTAATTTCTGCTCTGCTGCCTCCATCGGAGCCACTTACGCAGCCCCACCCCAGGGAGCCTGTCTTCCTTAGATTTTTCCTCCCAGACTCAACTTCTGGCCCCCAAACCTCTGCTGAAAGCAGATAGCAATACGGTTCCACCTGCCAAGTGGAAAAACACACTGACATTGTTTTGGCACTTCCTTCAAACCTTCGTGAGATTGAAATGGCTTAAAAACTTGTGTGCGCCCTGGGCTTCCTCCAGGGAAGGGGCGGGTCAGGAGAACCGAGGGGCACCTGCTGCAGCCCAGAGAGGAACCCTTCCTTGTGTTAGAATCATCCACTGGGCGGCCTGGGCTCCGCCCGACAGCCAGCTGGGAGTTCCAGGAAGAGGGCAGAGTCGTGTGCACTTGGACTGGGGCGCGGTGGAGGAGGGGAGGGAGGCAGGCATGTCAGGAACATGGGGAGGGAGCCTAAGCGGGGGCCCCTCACACTCTGGGGCAGCAGAGGGCACCCCGGCACGGCACCCCGGGGCTGGTGTGCGGGGGTGGCTGGAGTCTGAGAGGTAGGTGCTCTCAGGGACCCTGAGGCCCGGCCCCACTGGACAAGCTCTGGAACAAGAGGCAATGCCAGGCTTCCAGAGTGAAACTGCTCTTGCCCACGTGGGTGCCGCTGACATTGGCCAGAGGGTAGGAACTTCTGGACAATGAAGCCTGAGGACTTAGCGACACACCCAGTAAATAAAACTGAAACTCACGGCTGCAAAAGTCCCGTTCCAGATCCTGGTGGACACGTTCAGGAAGTACTCGGCTTTCACCTGCGGGTCCCTCAGCCAGCAGGTGACGTTCTGGCAGGAGGCAGTCCTGCAGTTCTTAAGGGTGGGATCGCAGGGCGTGGGGGGGGACAGAGAGGGTTAGTGTGGGCGTTGAAAGAGAAAAGTCACACTTTCCCAAAGATGGATAGGGTGGACAAAGGGTAACAGGCAATCTCAGGAACGATCGGCAGCTGAAACTCTTCACTGTGCCCCCGACTGGACCGGTGCCCACCCTCTACCCGGCTGTTTCCCGTCTGCACGGAAGGCGGCGGGCGACAGTCGTGGCCGTGTGCAGGGAAGTCCACCACCCCTGCTTAGTTACTACCTCTGACACTGGACAACAACAACAACGAATCCGTGCTTATCAATAATGTACTAAATAAGCAAGTGACTGCATGCACAGATACAACAAAAGCAACACAACTTAGTCAGTGAACACAACTGACAAAGAAGCATTCCTCTGATTTCAAAAAAGTCGGCAGTAAAAGAATCAGGAGCTGCCGGGGGTGGGGGAGGGGTGAGTGGCTGCAGCGAGAGGATTTTTCGGGCCGTGGAACAACTCTGTGTGATGTTCTCGTGCTAGACATGTGTCATCATACATTTGCCCAAACCAATCAAGTCCGCGGCCTGAGTGAACCCGGGGTCGGCTCTGGACTTGGGGTGATTATGATTACGCCTTCTCAGATGTGGGTCCACCCATGGGAAGAAACGCACCGCCCTGGTGTCGGGGGGTGGGGGGGTCTGGATAGCGTGGAGGCTGCGCCTACGTGGGCTCAGGGGGATGTGGGAAATTTCTGTATTTTCCACTCAGTGTTGCTAAAACGGCTCTAAAAAATAGTCTGTTTTAAACAGCCTGTGGCGTATTGGCCTGTCAAAAGGTAGCATCGTCCACTTAGGTAACGGTGCGGACTCGTGCGTGTATGTGAACTAACGCTGACGCGTGCTGGGTGCTCAGCTGTCACAGTCCCAAAGGACCTCAGTTTCTTTGTCATCGTCTCTGTCGTCACGTTTGGTTTGTGTTGTTTCCACTTAGCGACTGCCACTCGTACAAAATCAAAGCGTTTTCATGAGAATAAGGAAAGTCCTGAGATGAGTTTCCACTGGGAATTTTTACATGTCAGATTTCAACCATATTTATAGTCATTACGCTATCATTACTTCAAAAGGAAACTATTTCATCCCCTCTTTTCCTGCTTCCTCCATCCACCACGAAATAAAACAATTTAATCTGGACTTGAGTGTGTTTCTAACCCTTGATTCGCACTGGCCACCAAAGGGAAACAGAAATCTATGATGCTGGCAGTGGGGGGGGGCAGGGTGGGTAGAAAGGAAGTGCCTCCATTCCACGCAAATCGAGCAATGACGCCCTGAGGAAAGCCGTCACCGCGTTACCCGGTCCTCACCAACTCTTTTACGTGCCGGAAATTTTCACTCTTGAAAGATACAGGAGAAGATGTCTGTCCTATTTTCAGTGGATTTATTTCGGCATTGCAGCTGATGTCACCGGCCTATGAGAAAGGACATCCAGTCAGTCTCAGGAAGCAAAAGTGCACCAGGTTCCTTTCCACCTGGTAGGCAGTCCTACTGTCACGTGTCAGGGCAGGGGACGGGGGACCGCTAGGCTAGCTTCCCTGCAGAGCTGGCCACACTTCCGTCAGGACTCACGCAACCTCGGACGCATTCAGATGCTGGGGACCTGACTTGCTGGGTGCTGCTAGATCTCATCGGTGACAAGACAAATTTGCAGTGACAATGACTGTGAGCGACTTACTTAACTCAGGGTTCTCTCCAGTGGAACGGTTTAGGATTTTGACATGAGAACCAGCTCAGTAAGTGCGGGAGGACAGTGGGGGCCAATGTCAGAGCAGGTCGCAGCCCCCTGGGGGCTTTGAAGACAAACACAGGTTCCAGAGCCTCAGCCAGAGAGACACCAGTTCAACTGCAGGTGGGGGTTGCAGGGGTGGGGGGGCTGGGCATCGCTGTTATCCAGAAAGTGACCTCAGCGATCGACATGAGCAGCCAGGCTGAGGATGGCAGGTGGAAAGTCCAGCTACTAACGGTGGCCGGGAGACAACGTGTCTCTTCGTGGGTTCAGCCTGTCACCTCCTGGCTGACTAAGCTCCCCGCCGGACAGGGCTCTGACAGAGTCCGCTCTCCACCTGGCCAAGACGGGGCTTCAGGAACCACTTCCGCCATCTAGACTCAGGAGTCTGTTTTCTTATACTGACATCCTGCTTCTCGTATGAAACTGCCGTTTCATGAATTGGCGCCAGGGGACACGGCTTACCTTCCTCGTTTCCTGTCTGCAACGGCCGGCCGAGATCGCAAACTGCCCCCACCGTGGGAGTTTCCATGTTGAAAGAGCACATCATTACAGGCAACTCGGGGCCCTTACCTGATCGGTGTGGATGCCCGTCAGGTACAGCAGTGGGTTCTTTGCCTGGGTGTGCTGGGGGACGTGGATGGTGACGGATGCCATGCTTACCGGAACACTTCCCGTGGCCACCTGCACAGTACGAAAGGAAACTGTCTGCTTTTTTGTTTTTTTATTGGAAAAATCTTCACCTCTACAGTCTGAACTGGTGAATAATTTGTGACTTAGGAGATGGTTAAAAACATTCGCCATCTGTGGGGTCGGGCTGCCAGGGCACGAGCTGCCCCCTACGCCGACGGGCAGCGCGGCTCGGGCAGGGCACTGGGCCTCTGCACACCTCCTTTGTCCCCGGAAATAAAGACGATCAGCAACTCAGGTGGGGACACAGGTAGAGCACCTGTTCTCACTGGTGGGGAATCTGTCCGCTTTGGCCAGTGCTTGTGCCCTACTAGTTGTTAAACATTTTATTTATTTTTCAAAATTTAATCTTTACTGTATTCTTTTCCCATTCCCATTCAGCCCCCTTATGCCTCCTCCCCACAGCAATCGCCACACCGCTGTCCATGGGCAACGCCCGGCGGGGTGACAATCTCACCCCGCCTCCTCACCGACGCGGGCCGCACGGCCGTGCGGGCAGAACAAGGGTACAGAGGCGGGGTCTCATCGCCGTCTCTGTGACTGTTGTTTCGTTGTTACTATCGACTGACTGGTTCGTTCGTTAAAGAGGCAGGTGCCAAACACCATGCATATTTTATAAATTCCGGTACCCGGATCACAAATCAAGACTCATTTAAAGACTTTTTTTTTTCTTAAATCACCAAATTGCAGCGTTGCACCCATTTCACAGATGAGTAAGAAATGTACAAAAGAAAACCGTACAGACTCAGGGGGTAGACGAACCTTCTTTCTACTTTCCAAAGTTTCTGTGATTTATATTACAAAATAGTTACTTGTACATGTTAATTTCTCTGTACATGATTGATACTAATCTTTAGATTAATAATTGCATATACTAATAGACAATAGAACAGATTTTAAAGTATTTTTAGACACTACCTGGCATGACTACAGAATGCATAGCTGTACAGAAACGGGAGCTTCTCAAACGGAAGCGGTCCCTAAGGGTACATTGGCGTACTGATCACATTCCGGAGGCTTTCACCATGTGAACACCATCACACTAACCTTCCGTTGGTTAATGTTGAACATTTTCTTTCATGACATACCTGTTACCCTCACACAGGACACATACCTACGCATGGAGCCCAGAGCCTTTACAGCCGAGGTCTGTCTCAGGGACTCTCTGAGTACGGCTGCTGGGCCCGCCCTCGGGGTCGCCCAGGAACTTGTCACAAATGCACGCTTCTAGGCCTGCCCCACCTCAGATGCTCCAAGGATGGAGCCCAGGGGCCCAAGCTTGGACAAGCCCCCTGGGGTCTCGCATGTGATCGAGGTGGGGACCACCAGTGTGTTCCAACGGACAGAGTCTCTTCCCGGCCTGAGTTTTCCCTCCCCTCCTCCTGATTCCCCATCTCTGTGATGGGTGCACCAACCTTAATGGAGAAGGTGAAGCTTGGACCGATATCTTCAAGACTGTGCACCACGGAAGGAACGTTCCCATCTGGTGAGACTTCATAAAAATTTATGTTGGTCGACCTGTCGTAAAGCCAGATATTTTAGTTTTGCTGTTCTTGAAAACTTAGTATTTCTCTCACTTAAAATGTCTCTAGCACGTTACAGGCAAAATCGTTTATATTCAGGCACAAAAGCATGAGATGAAAACAGGTGCTTATCCTGGGCACCATGGTCCAGTGCCCATCTCTAATGCTTCTCAAAGCACGCCCCTTCCTGGTTTTCCTGCTGAGAATCCCCGTGCTGTGTGCTCGTCAGTCATGCAGCTCCCAAAGTGAGTGCAACTGTAGTTACAGTTGGTGGGACTCTTCTCCAGACTGCCGTTACCCAGACTGGGGTGTTCATGAGAGTAGCCAGTGGTCCCTGCGGAGCGGGTGGGTGGATTTCCCACTGGGCAAGGCGGAGACACAGCAGCAGGGCACCAGCCACCGCTCCGGCACTCCTATCCCTGGACGCCCGTGAGACAGGACGTACATCCTTCCCACCGATCCTCCTTCCCCTCCTTCTCCAGTTCCAGAACAGTGCTAGTGCTTCTGGGCTGAGTCAGGTTGGTCAGTCTGAAAGGTTGGTCAGTAGAGACCACCCTTCAATGGCCGCCGACCCAGAGGTTTTATAAGACGAGACCTAGAGGCACCGGACTGATTTGACCTCTTTGCTTGGGGATCGCCAACTGCAGTGATGACCAGGCCAGGGGACCCCCACAGGACCAGTCACTTCTGGGGCTGTGAGGCTGGATTCCAGGGTGGCTTTGTTGGGGGAGGGGCAGGGAGCTGGGGGAGAGGCTGAGAAGCCATATTTATTCCCACCACATAATCTGTCCTAATTATAGGATGTTGATTATATTTCCTTAAAAAAATTAGGACATTTTATGAGATAGAGATGTTTGATTTCTTTTCTGAAAATACTGCCTTTTTCTTCTTTAAACCCCCTTTAGAAAAAAACCCTTTTCCAAAATTCTCAAAAGGAAAATACATCCCAGGGAGTCTTAAGCACATGTGGTGTTTGTCCCGGTCCTGTGTGTGAGAGGAGCGAGGACCTTCCGTGGAGGGGGCCTGCCGGGGCTGCAAAGCAGAAAGCGGGCTGCGGAGCAGGGCCCCTGCAGCCCCCAGAGGTCTTTGTGAGGGCCCCCCGAGGACATCCGTTTCTAAGTTGGTTAATACCTCTGCTTTTGCATTGTGAAGAGATCCAACATTTTCCCGTTTGTTACCTAAGTTTTCCTTAAGTAACTTAAGTGTTGGTCAGTATATTTCCAATAGCAGTTAAGTATATTCAGAGGATTCTGTTTTAGAAAAAATTCTACCGTCATCCGCTCCCACCTGTCAGATTTGCAAAATATAGCTGCGCTTTTATACAGTATCAAGGTGGTTGTAAAGGTGACCCTCGACAATGGGGAAGGACTTCTTTTCAAAAAGCTTGCACAGGTATTTGTTTAAAAATGTTTTTTCCCCCTCCAGCATTGCTTGTGATGATTAAGCAAAACAAAATAAAAATGCAAAAATCCAAATAGCTCCTTAACATTAAATTGGTTACATAAATTACAATCCAGCCAGGAATAGGACAAGCTGGATCTGCATGTCCTGATATGAATTTCCCTAGGATGACATAAAGAGCAAGGCCCAGACAAGCTTTATCATTCCATCTGGGTAAATAACGCGCGCGCGCGCGCGCGCGCGCACGTGTGTGTGTGTGTGCACGCGTGTGCGTGTGTGTGAGGGATGCTGATGTCCTGGCAGAAAAACACGCCCATGTCTGGGGGCTGTTCTTAAAACAGTTGGGTTAGTCAGGTGTGGGATGGGCGGAGGCGGGCGGGAGGGATGATCTCATTTTCCATCGTATTACTTTCTCTAAGGTTTGGATTTTCCATCCATGCACATTTAATGTCTTTCTTTAAAAAAAACCAAAAGGACTTATCTGGGTGGTAGGATTAAGAGCCGCATTTGCTTTCTTCTTCATAATTTTTCATAGTAATTTTTTAAACTGTGTGATATTTTTAAAAGAAGATCAGAATGTCTTAGAGTCCAACTCACCATCACAAAAAGACACAGCCAGGCTGTCAGCAAAGGGAAGCGCACTCAGTCTTATATTTATTCCGTGCTAAAATGCCTGAGAAGACTGGCCATGGTGGAGAGTGGAGTCACACAAAGACTGTATTAAGAAAAGGCATTTAGGCCCTGGCTGGGTGGCTCGGTTGGCTGGAATGCTTTCCCATGCACTGAAAGGTCATGTGTTCGATTCTCGGTCAGGGCACACACCTGGGTTGCGGGTGCAGTCCCGGTGAGGGCGAACAAGAGGCCACTGATTGACGTTTCTCTCTCACATCGATGCTGCTCTCTCTCCCTCCCTCTCTCTCTAGGATCAATAACTGTGCCCTCGGGTGAAGATTAAAAACAACGGGAACAGTAGCAGTCTAGGGAGGAAGAAAAAGCTTCCAGTAACGTGTCCCATCCATCACCCTGGCCGCTCATGTCCTCAGTTACTTTTCCAGCGATCGAGGGGCGTCTGGAGTCAGTGGCTGCTGATTAGTTTTTCAGGGACGGCGACTTGGACTGCGCTTTGCTCCTGCTTTTACTGCTTGCGACTTGCCTGGTACAGAAGCGTTCTTTTCCTCCCTGTTCATGCATCTCAGGCTTAGGCACATTTTCCTCACTTTTTTGCTCAGAGATCTGCAGGAGACCTGCACACCTCCTGCTTTTAGGGGCTGCGGAGGCAGCCTCGCCAGGTGGAGAACTCGGGTCCCGAGGTGAGGAGGCGGGTGTCCCCTGTGGCCCGTGGCCCTGCACAGCTGGGCCCCAAGGTGTCTGCATCCAGGACACCACCTTGCTTCTAAGCAGGAGTGAAGGTGACGACATCAACCTGTTAGCTGCTGTGGTGTGTATGTGTCACTCACGTCTCAAGACACCTGTCCCCAAAATGATTCATGAAGAATGGTATCACCAGGCCCCATTCTGCACCGTGATCTCAAGTCCTCCTGCTCGGGGCAGGCAAGAAAAGGGAGCAGAGCATTTCGTCGTGGGTGACCTCCTTTGGAAAATGCCACATTTCCTCTTGGTTGGAGGAAACTCCTCATCTGTTAGGTCAGGAGTTTTCTACCCAGAAATTAATTATTTCTGTGACTAGAGTCCATATTTGTGGACTGACTATGCACATAGCACCGTGCTAGGGGCTTCAACATCCGGGAACAGGGACATCACTGGGGAGCCCGTGAGGACCAGAGGAAAGGGGCCTGGAGAACGTGGTGGGAACTCTCGGCCCGAGCTCTGCTTTGACGTCCTGGGGCAGTGTGCAGCCTGTCTGGGGGGTTCCCCAGGCCTGCACCGGAACGGTCACCCCCCGCGTGTCTGGTGTCATTCTGGTCAAAACCCTGGAGTGGCTCCAGGCTCCCCTGAGGGCCAGGTTGTCCCTGGACTTCTGTTTGGTTGACAAGGGAAAAGCATTTCAATCCCGTCTCCAGTTAAGAAACGGCATACAGAGGACTCGTGGAGTCCCGAGCCAGGCGTGTCAGACGCCAGCGTGGCCCCCGTGGCCGCAGGCTGCCCGCGGCGGCCCCTACCTCGTTATGTGAATGTCAGCGTCGTACAGCAGAGGGATTCTGAAGCCGACCGAATTGTCTGCCGCGTTTTCCTCGTCGCTTTCGCTAGGGAAACGAACATCAGGAAATTACTCCGAGAGAAATATTAGAAAAGCCGTCCACTGAATACTTCCTGATGTTTTACCTGGAGGCCCGGAAACTGACAGATGCCTGATTCTGAAGGTTTTGAAGATTGAAGTCGAAGCTGATGGTAAACGTCACCTGCGCACAGAAGTAAAATTCATCCATGAGTGATGCTCCATACCCGGGCCAACGTGAAAAGCAAGTCTCCCACGGAAGTCGAGTCGCTCCAGTTTAATTCAGAGTTTCATCTACCGCAAGCTTCCGCATTTGTAGCAGCTGTAAGTACCTGTCCACCTCGCTTCATGCTGCACCTGTAGGCTTGGACGGGCTTAACTTACAACTGACACAGACAAGGGCTCCCATCTCGGGGATGTCCACGTGTCTGACTTCGGAAGCTCTGTGCGGACGGGAAATCTGCTCATCAGGGGTCAGCACAGGACCGCTGGGACCCGTGTGCGGCACTGGGGTGAATGCTGGTCAGGTGCCCATCAGAAAAGACCTTTCCGTGTGGTGTGAGTGTTTTGGAAGGAACTGCCTAGGGGGGGAATCTCACTGTTTTTAGTCACTTAAAGAACACTTTCAGATTTTAAACTCTTCCTCTAAACAGGCCACCGGTTCTGTCGTGATGCCTGTGGAATAGCGGTGCCTCTCAAGGAGGACGGCATGTTGGGGCATTAACGCCAGTGCCGAGGGGGTCTGGCGCGGGTTTGAGGGGGAAACGCAGCCGTACCTGTTGCTGCCGCTTCAGTGCGGGGTAGCCCACGTCACAGGCTACAGACTTCTGAGAGGAGGCAACCTGGCATGTGACTTCTGTCCCGTCCACCTGAACGAGAGCGGGAAACAGTGAGCCGTGGGTGTAGGGCATGTGTGTGCAGGCACACCCATGCTGGAGGATGTGCAAGGCACGTGGGCATTTTAGCAGCAGGATCGGTTCAAACCGAAGTGATCTATTGTCCCCCAAGACTTGGACATCGGGCATTGTCCAGGTGACTAGTATGCTATGTTCATGGCCAATTAGGACACCCAACAAGCCAGAGGATTTACTCTCCCCAGAAGCAAATCATGGCTCTTATATTTCCTAAGCACGCAGGGACTTTAATCCAATAGTCGGAAATGCTGGCTTCAATGCACAGCTTTCTCCTGATAGATTTGAAATGGGTAGTTTCACGAAAAGAAAAAAACAAAATCGTATGTTGGTGTTTGTTTATATTTTAAATAAGCTAAAGACTCTCTTTTAGTTTTCTCTTTAAAGTAAAAAGTTGTCATTTTGCACAGAAAACTTAAACACCGAAGTCAGAGCAGGGTGAGAACGCTGGATCCATTTAGTTCGCACTGAGTCTGAACCGGATGGAACCATTTCAGAATTCTTTCGTCAAGCAGGTAGCTAATTTGGAAAATCTTAGCTTTTCCCTCCTCTCCCTTGCTAGGCTTAGTGGCTGTGGAGGGATCAGGGAGCATTCGTGGTCAAGTGCGCTCCTGGAATAGTGATCAAGCTGACTCGATTAGGTGACCTCGCAGGAATGTGTCGCCCTGGCAGCCGCAGCACATGGCTGAGCTGCGGGACTCCACCTTCCCGGAGCAAGTGCAGCTGGGAGCTGCCGAGCACCGGCCGGCGGCCGCGCCACTCAGGTGGCCAGGGGGTTACGCCAGGGCTTGGCCACGCGGCGAGTATCGGGGCAGAGGAAAAACTGCCCCAACTGTGCAGTGGAATGGGCCTGGACACAGAGCCGGGCTGGTCCTCATGGGGTTTAACTCACTGGGAGCCACCGAGTCGGGACTGACAAGGGACCCCACGAGCATGGACGTCTCCACCTACCGGCGTGGACATGGAAGCAAAAAACAAGTTCTCTGAGAAGTCCACCACAAGCCCAGTGTTGTACGCACTTTCCTTCTTGTTTCTCAGCGTCACCGAAAAGGTCAGCCTTTTGTTTTGGTTGCTGACAATGAAGGGTTGTTCTCTGTTAAAAAAGGAGGAAAAAGGAAAAAATCACTAAGTGGAAAAAGGGGCCTGTATTCAAACGCTTCGTTCATTTCAAAAATAAACTCATTTGATTTATTTTGAATACTGAGAAAATTGCTTAATAATAAACTATTTCATTGCAAAATGATGCTGACAATAAATAAGACACTATCAGGTTTGCTTTGCTGCCTTTAATGACATTGCAGGAAAAGGAACCATCTAAATACGGATGGTTTTATACCTCTTATTGTTTTACATCTAAATAATGGTAGAAATTGAGATTTTGATTTTAAAGGTCTTTATCAGTTATGAATATTTCTTTTGTAAAAAACTTCTCCATAAACATTCACTTGAATAACACAAATGAATGTGTCTTTTATTTCTACATTTTACACTGACCTTTTTTTTTTTTTAAAGATTTTATTTACTTACTTTTAGAGGGAGGGGAAGGGAGGGAGAAAAAGAGGGAGAGAAACACCAACTAGTTGCCTCTCGCATGCCCCCAACCAGGGATCTGGCCCACAACCCAGGCATGTGCCCTGACCCGGAATTGAACCAGCGACCTTGTGGTTCGCGGGACGGCGCCCAACCCACCAAGCCGCACCAGCCAGGGCTGCACTGGGCTTTCAAGTAAGACTTACTGAGCAGCCGGCACCTGCTGGACAGTGAGCACTAGGTCGGAGATGCAAACTCCGTCCTCTCCGCAGTCCTTATAGAAAGGGACCTACAAGGGAGAAGAGGCCCGGACACACGTGTGAGGAACCATGCTGAGCCACACAGCATCTTAGGAGGTACACACGTTTAGCAGCATCAGAAAGAAAAGCAACGATCCATGCGAAATTCAAGGAGATGACTCCCCCGCAAGCAAGAGGAACGCGGGCCTGCGGGGGTGGAAGTCATGCAGGGAACTTCACGGCTGCTGGCAGCATTGCACTTTCTAAGGTGCGTGCTTTATTGCTCTTTACTTCTTCAATGCGTATCTACAGACGGCTTTCAGTGGGCCGGGCAGGCACTGCTCACCAGGCTCGGTGGGAACAGGGCAGTGACCACGGAGGACAACAATCTCAGTCTCCGTGGAAGTCACGTGCTGTACACTTAACCAATTGTATTCCTTCAGAAAATGAACAGTTGAAAGGCTACATCCTAAGTATGCGTCAAGCAGCCGTGAGTGTGAAGCTCAGTCGGAGTGAATGGAGGCCGGGCAACCGCACTTACGCTGAAGACCTTGGCGGTCTCGGAGTAGGCTTCAAGGGCGGGGCTGGAGCCCGGGGCTGCCAGGCTGATGTTCACGCACAGGTCCAAGGGGCTGACGATGTCCGAGGGCTCCTAAACACACACGCGCGTGCACACAAACACAGTCAAGTGATTAGCACACGGAAGCTTTAAAACAGGGATGTCCAACCTTTGGGCGTCTCTGGGCCACACTGAAAGAAGGAGAGTTGTCTTGGGCCACACGTTCAATACACTGCGAGGTGTAATCACAAAAGAATCTCATACATTTTAAGAAAAGTTATGATTCTGTGCTGGGCCGCTGTCACAGCCCTCCTGGGCTGCAGGTGGCCCACGGCCACAGGTTGGACACCTTTGGCTTCTTCCCTTCTGCCCTAATTCCACTCTCCGCCTCCCCACAACTAAGAAACCTAAAGACGGGGGTTCAGCAAAAAGCAGAAGCAGCAATTCTTCGTTAGTCCTCAGTAATCTCATCACGTGTGTAGGGAAGGTCAGAGATATTTAGAAGGTATGTGCAGTTTCGATGCTCAGGAGACCCCTGTGTCAGTGTCTGGCTCTGAGGTCATTGGCTCTGGCCTTTCCACTCCTGTCGCCAAGACCTGGGCAGCCTTGGGGGTCGCGAGCAAACCTCTGGGAGGGAAGGAGGTGGCCTTGCAGGGACGGTGCTCAGCGCTGGCTGGCGGGCGACAGACAAGGGTTCCCTTCCTCAGTCAGAACCTAACTCTGCTCTACGAGATCCGATCAAGGGGGTGCCCACACCCGGAACCAAGCCCCCCAACTTCTGGCTCCAGCAGACTGTTAGGAGCTGCTCTCTCCGTGCACAGGTAAGATGACACACATCTTGGTCCATAGTCACGAAGCCAACACCACCTGTACACCCTCTGCACCTGGCCTTCAGTGTAGGGGTGGGGGCTGGCCCTGTTTCCTGGGTCACTTGGTTTCTGAGGCACCCTGTCTAACGAAAAATGTAAAAATGCCCAAACGGGGTTGTGAGTGTCGCCTAGCAATCCCCTCCAAACATGCTCCCCATCCTGGCCAGGAGAGAGCCCCGCACCAATAGGGAAGACCGAAACCTGACTTTGCCTTTTCCGGAGAAGTGAGCATTTGTTACCAGCTCAGTTCACGGCAGGGACCACTCCTGCCCCCAGCCCTTCGGAGGCCCGACTCCAAGGAAACGCTTCCTCACTTGGCTCAGGACTAGCACACAGGACAGACTTCGGTGTTGGTATCAAACATGGTGGCAACTGAAATGCTACCTCCTAGCGACCAAAACAGCCCGCAGCTTCTGAAAACTTCTCACACGAGAAGGAACGGAGCCTCCAAGGGAACCACAGCCTGGCGGTCTCGTTTCCCCACTACGGGTGACGTTTTTCATTAGATCCACCCGTCAGCTCAGGGAGGGCAGCGATAAAAGGCCCAGGCCTCCGCAGACAGGAGACCTCTAGCTGGAACAATGCACAGCCGATGTTAATGCATCCACGCATCCACTGGATGTCTTCCCAGCTTCTGCACTCAGCACCTCTCACGATGTGGCCTCTGCCTCCTGTATCTACACTAGAATCACCCGGGGGTGCCCCCAAAGCCTGCATAGTCCTTGACCTTCAACCCCCAATTTCTGGGGGTGAGGACCCAGAATATGCATTGTATAAAAGTTTCCTGGGCAATTCTTAGGCATTTTACACTCTCTGACAACCACATTCTAGAAAAGTTCTTAAACAGCTCTTTCAAAAATGGTTTCCTGAGTAAATTATACTTTCAAACAATTATGTGGTTTCCAGGGGGAACTGTGCATGTACTTCATAAAATAAATTTCCTGTTGGAAGTTTTCTCCTCTTAAAAAGCATTTTCCGCCCTGGCTGGTGTAGCTCAGTGGATTGAGAGCGGGCTAGGAACCACAGGGTCCCGGTTCGATTCCCAGTCAGGGCACATGCCTAGGTTGCAGGCCAGGTCCCCGTGAGGGCCATGTGAGAGGCAACCATACATTGCTGTTTCTCTCCCTCTCTGTCTTCCTCCCTTCCCCTCTTTCTAAAAAATAAATAAATAAATAAAATCTTAAAAAAAAAAAAAAAGCATTTTCCTATTTGGGAGATTTTCTAAATCCATTTGAGTGAGAGTAACTATGACCTAAGATTAGAGCCAATCATTTTGACCCGAAACTCTACCATCCATCACCTTTGCTAATGAAATCCAATCATGGAAAAACACAATTGAAATCGTTCTTTTCAGCACCTTAAAAATGAAGACAATTTTTCTGCGATAGGACAAATGTCAAAATAAAACTTACAGTCAACTAAACCTCTTGTTAAATATCTAATAAAGTGCTCTGCCCTTGATGTCTTTAAGAACCCTATATTTAGTCCTGTTTAGCATCCCAAATAAAATGTAACGCTACTAAGCTTGTTAATAACGGAGTGTGACCGCAGACACAAGCAAAGGAAATGGGCATCCTGTTCCTAGAACAGACAAGCTTTTCTGACTCATCAGTCATCCCTGTAGCTGGTCCGCGGGGTCAGACGGAAGGAGAGATGAGAGGAAGGGAAGACGCTGCGGCCTCACCTGGATGTTGATGATGAACTTGGAGCAGGTCTGCGCTTGCCGGACGACCACATTCTTCTGCAGGGCCCTCTCATTGTTCTCCTTGAACAAGCCCCTGGGGACGACTCTGGACGAGTACAGGTCTGCGTCAATTGTGACGGTGTACGTGATGGCTATGGTAAAAATCATAAAAAATGTTATTACAGACTTTCTCAAAGGAAAAAGCATCCCAGTCTTATTGTGTCTTATTGGATGAAGGCTCAGCGACGAGAAAATATAAAAACAGTCTTTCCATTGATGGAGGGTGAGCCGAGGACAGCCCATGACATCTGCGGTGCGAGCCCTGATGACGTACGTGACCGTGGATACAAAGAAGTGTGACTCAAAGAGACGTGGCTGGGAGCAGGGGAGAGACAAGCGGAGCAGCCACCGCCTGCTGAGTGACGTTGGCCGAGTCGCTCCCTCACATTCCGGTTTCCGAACGTCATTCGGCACAGGACGGCACAGAAAGGAAAGAAACGGTTACTGAGTGCCCACCATGGAACACGTTCTTACACGCTACCTTACTCAAGTGTTACAGTACACCGGGAAAGGAGGCGTCATGACCCTATTTTTCAGACAATGAACAGGAGGAAAGAGGTGACATAATTTGCCTTAGTTCACACGGCGAGGGCATGAGCAGAAACGAAATTCGGGTGATTCAGAAGCCAGAGCCCATGCTCCCGCTGTCTCCCTGCAGGTGTGAGGATTCGCTGCTGTTTGAGGAGGAGCTGAAGTGCCTCGGGGGAGCGTGGGTGGTGCTGGGCGTGTCCAGGTGCTCTCGTGTGGAAAGGCACGCGGCCTGGCAGTAATGAGGTTCTAATCAGACAGACTTGGTTTGCGTCCTCAGTCCGCTTTTAGAGCCGCATGACTGCAGGCAGTGTGTTAAACCTCTTTGAACCTCCACTGCCTCATCAACAGAACAGACTATGACACTAACCCAGGGAAATTAAATGGAAAACCAACGTGATAAAAACCGATGTCAGAAGCCAATGTCTAGCCCTGGCTGGTGTGGTTCAGTGGATTGAGCACCAGCCTGCAAATCAAAGGGTCGCCGGTTCAATTCCCAGTCAGGGCACAGGCCTGGGTTGCAGGCCGGGTCCCCAGTGGGGGCCACGTGAGAGGCAACCACACACTGATGTTTCTCTCCGTCTCTTTCTCCCTCCCTCCCCCTCCCTGAAAATAAATATTTTTTTTAAAAAAAGAAGCCAATGTCTATAAACTATTGCTAAATGAAGTCTGCTGACCTCATGCTAAAATCAAGACCGATCTGACACCATTCAGAGCATCAACTGGGGTTACTCGATCTCATTTTATTACTGTCAATATTTTAAAGTTTGAATAGACTTCCAAAGACTTTAATTATAGATGTTACCTTTCGAATATCTATTAGAAATACGGTATGATTTTTCCTGCTCCAATGACTTAAGGAGGTCAGCAAAGAGGGATAAAACATAAAAGAATCAAATGAATCAAAAATACGTGGTAGAAATAATGCAAAGGAAAAGCGACGACGAGGAGGTGACTGTAGTGAGGACCCAGTTAGTGCACAAATGGCCCTGTTCTGTTTCTGTTTTCCCAGCGGCTTGGTGAAGGCGCGCGGAGTCTCAGAGGCAGTACAGTAACTTCCCACGTCATTAACCTCAAACCTGCAGCGTGAACCTGATGCGACCAATAACAGAGGTCCTGTGCTTCATAGACCCACACGGTGAAGTCGTGAAGACGGACTCACGTCGTACGTACGGCGTGTCCATGTGCACCTGATGGCATCAGGGAAGGGGGAAAGGTGCCCAGTAAACAGTGAGACACCCAGAGATGCCAGACTGCGCGCGGAAGGGAGGAGATGCTCTGAGGGCAGGGACCCTCCTCCCACCAGGAGAGGGAACCAGCCAGCCACTTCCGCCACCTACCATATTTTCCAAATTAATCTTTGAGACGGACTCTTCCCCCCACTGTCCTGAGACACCACTGACCTGTAACACTGTGTGTGTTTAAGGTGTAAAGTGTAGTGGCTTCATATCTGTGTATATTGCAACGTGGTCAGCACCGTAAGCGTGGCCGACACACCCATTGCCTCCCAGGTACAACTGTTTTATTGTGGGAATTGTCACGTACACCGTGACTGCAGCATTGTTGAGCGCCGTCACCAGGCTGTTACCTCGGGCCACTTGGTGTGTACACAGCCACGTTCACTCAGGTGCGTGTGCGGGCAGAGCGGGGTCGACGTTTGAGTACTGAAAGGAGCGTGCCAGACAGGTGTGAAAATGGGGGAACATGGAAAGTGTGCCAAGAAGCGAACCGACCCTCCGCTTCACGTTCTTAACCTCTATGTTGACAAAGAGCCCCTTCTATATTTTCAGTCTTTACGCTAGTTTATGGTTTACCACTGAGTGAAATGCCTGTAGGAACGACCGGTTTCTAAAGTTGAGAGCCAGACACTGATGGGGGGGAGCAGGACCCACGAAACAGCAGCAGATGAAAGCAGGTCATTCAACCGAGTGGGAAATCAACTGCTACGCGTGGCAGGTGCCGAGACACCACCGCAGGTGGGGTGGAAAGACGGGGCAACATGGTGGTGAGGAAAGACCTGAGACGAGTGGGCCACCAGCCAGGCCCTGAAAGATGCCTCGGCCAGTCTGAGAGACGGAGACAATTCCTGCTGAAAAGCGCCCACGGGTGTCCTCCCTGGCCCCCGCTGATGGCACGTCTCAGGCTTCTACTCACTTCTCTGGGTTATTTAGAAGATGGAATTACGTGTTCTTTCGTATGATCTGTCATCATGTCATGCCCACTGATTCCCGAAGAGTAGGGCTGATGTCTGGTGCTCATACTGGACGCCTCTACCCGGACTGCGGCACAGTCCACAGAGGCGCCTCCCTAGGCATGGGCCGCGGAAAGGGGAAGTGGGGTGGGCCCAGGTTTCACGGAGGGCCCTGGGGGAGAGAGACACTCGAGGGGGACAGTGGAGAGACCCGTGGCTGGGTCATAGAGACTGTAGCTCCGTGCCGCAGATTGTCACTTGCTGGAGATGACAGAGGAAGGTCAATCAGGGGTGTCCACCCTTTTGGCATCTTGGGCCACACATTAAATACACAAACACTAATGAAAACTGATGAGCAAAAAAAAAAAAAAGGTTTGAAGTAAATTTACGATTTTGTGATGGGCCGCCTGCACAGCCATCCTGGGCACATGTGCCCCCCGGGCCGCGGGTTGGACGCCCCTGGACAGCTTCCCGCCTAATTAGCCCTTCCCAGGCACCACGCGTGTGTGACAATTTAAGTGTCTGCAAGTAAAACCCTTATTTCTTTTGGTCTGCAAGCTCAAAGCGTAAGTTGTACTCAGGACTAACGACCTTTAAGCAAACCTGTCTCCATTCAGATTATTTCAAGTCCACTCACCCACTTGGTTGTCCTGCTTAGTGGGTCTGAACTTCGCACTGAAGCAGAGTCTCAGGAGGACCTCAGCATTCTTGTTGGACAAAGTGATTTTTTCCGGTGTGAATGAAGCATCCATAGACACATCAGCAATACTCTGCGACCTGAAAGATGCAGTGGAAACAGGTAAGTGGCGATATTGCCGAGGGCCACACGGGGGACCAGGGCCACCGTTTCCCAGTGACTCTCTCCACCGCTGTCTCAGCACTTCAGCAGCATTTTATATTTGAAAGCTCTAACGTGGTGGTAGAGATCATGTTTTTGTTGTTTGTTTTTATCTCACCCAAGGACCTTTTTCATTGTTTTTAGAGACAGAGGAAGAGGGGAGGAGAGAGAGACAAAGAGAGAGAGATGTAAGAAACATTGATTGGTTGCCTCCTGTACACGAACCGACTGCAGATCGAACCCGTAACCTAGGCATGTACCCTGACCAGGAACCGAACCCGCAACTGTTTGGTGCACTGGACAACTCTCCAACCAACTGAGCCACGCTGGCCAGGATGCGGAACTGTTTTTGTCTGTGACTGTATCGCTGGCCCATTTCCTACTTTTCATTGAATGAATGCCTGCCTGCGTGAGCACAGGGTATGCGTCTGCGAGCTCTCTGCAAGGGAAGCACAGAGTCACGGTCCCTGTCATGTTTTGTCAGCTGGACGCAGTGACATGTACTTTCCTCACAAAGATAGGGGAGACAGTGGGTGGCAAGGTGGGGGTGGGAGGGCCGAGGGGTGTGGCTGTGGCTGACTCCTGTTGCCTTGGTGGCTGGCCTCAAAACAGTGGTGTGTGGCATGTGACCACGACGGGGGCACCTAGCCTGATACCAGACGGTGGCAGGCAGGGCCACCTGGGCCAGGTGCTCCGCTCATGAGCTCTCTGCAGGGCTCCCCACACACAAGGCACCGTCACTTCTACAACACGCCTACGCAACGGGCAGGACAGACATCATCTCCACTCAGCAATGGAGGGGCTGAGACACGAAGACGTTTGTGACTTCGCTGAGTGATGGGTAGTGGGAAAGAGTGACACATGAGCCGTGAGAGCCCACGGCGTCCTCATCACTTGCCCGGTGGGATTTCTCCTTCACCGTGACGACTCTTTGTGTACCCCTTAACGAGTTACAGAGCAGCGAGCAGACATCGATAATTTCCCTGTTGCTAAGAGGACTCCAAGAAGACACAGAAAACATGTTCTTTTAATTTCAGGATGTGAGTCCATTGAAAAATCATTCTGCTAATTTATCACATATCTGCCAGGCCCCCCGCTAAGCAATCAGAACACATCTTGTGACCAGCGCAGCCGGTCAGCACACCTGTGTGGTCTGCCGTGTCTAGGGGGAGGTTTCTGTCGTCAGGAACTCAGACACCAAGTGGTTATCCCAGTAGAAACGGCATAGATTGAAATTACTTTGTACATCTGTGTTTTAAACATTATTGTCAGAAAGTCACCCAGAAAAACCGATCTCAGCACCCTATAAGATTGTGACCACAACATGCCATTAACCTGGCTTGACTGACCTTTAATAAATTGATTCCATGTGTTTGTTTTAAAGAATCAAATTCACCTCCAGGAGACAGGCTCGGACGCCGCTGGCGTCACAAGGGAGAGCGCACAAGCGCGGTGCACGGGAGCCACCCCCACGGCCGCGGGGTGACGTCCACCGGAGGACTGGGTCCCTATTGCTGAAAGTCAGCCACAGGATTACGTTATCGCGCCCTGTGCTTTCCAACGGCACGCTACTCTTAACCGACTTAACTGACGTTATTCAGTAAATGTTTTCTTCTTTTTAAAGTCTTTTCCACATAAAGATTTCATTAAAACAATGCATTTTGTGCCTTAAAACCACAGGTGAGGCCCTGTAAATACTGTCATCGCACGCAGAAATGACGCGACACCCCTGCATAGGGTTTTGCTCCTGACGCATCTGGACACTGAAAGCACATTTTTCAGCAGAAACCAGTGAACGAAAGGCTGCACTCGGCTTTCCTGGGGTCCTCGTCCAGCTCTCGGTTTCTCTCTGGTCCCATTTCCTCACCAGCCCCACAAACTTATTCTTGTCCTTGAATCACACGCCCCTCGAGTCCCTGATGTACCCCGCCCTTCAGCTCCTCCTAAGTTCAAGGACAGGCCACTAGACCTACACAAAAGCTCCTTGCTGGTGACTAAGAATTCTGAAAGGAGCCTCTGAAGCACACGCGAAGCAGCACCTCACTCATGTGGTCTGAGCACACGCGTGTCTAGGCCACTCCTGGGAGGCTGCCCGGCTGTGGACGGAGTGAGGCTGGGCTGCTCGGGGACAACAGTCTCAGGGACCCTGGGCACCGTTTTCCGGGCTTTGTCAGAGCCATGCTCGTCTCTGCTCACCACAAAGAGAAGAGGCACCGGATGCTGCTGGGAAGCAAGTGGGTTTTCTCTCCCACCAGGGAAAACACGCTTCTTCCTCCATAGGGACCACGACACCTCGGTGTCCTGGTATCTCGGACAGCGCCTGTGGCATTCCTGTGTGGCCAGCACAGTGGCCTGCCCGCTCCTCAGGCCCTGTCCTGGCCGCTGCTGCGCGTCTGACTCACCAGAGCTGAACGACACGCCCGAAGGCACCCACGGACACATCGGTGATGGAGTCCCCATTTAAATCTCCGTAGCCGTCCAAGGACCTGCCGAAGAACTGCAGAGGGCTCCGGAAGGCTCTGTCGGACCCCAGGATTTTCTGGAAGGACACGGGTGACATGAAATTACAGGGCGCAGCAACTGAAACAGACAAAACGGCAGCCGCTAGGCAGCCTGTCACCCTTCCCTACACAGCCACGCCCAGGCGGCCGCGGTCTCCGTAAAACGCCATTGATTTTTCTGTCTCTTCTTATCTGATCTTTTTCTCATTCCTGCAGTCACATTTTCATCAAAGAAACAGCACGAATCTTTTAACATAAAATCACAAACCAGCACAATGCGGTGGAGGAACAGCAGCCTGGGAAGGAGCCGATCAAGTTCAAGTCCCAAGTCCAATCTGACCTCACTCCCTTCAGGTCTCTCTACTCCAAGGTGCTTCTCCCCCCTCCTCCGAAACACCTGATACCTTCCATCTCCAAACACTTATTCCCTGTTTCATTGAAAATATTCCTTATCATTTATTACTATTGGGAACTCTTTATCTTATTTATCTTATTTTCCCGTCTCGATCAAAGGAACGGATCAGTAAGACCCACAAAGAGCAGATGTCTGCCCAGGTCTCTGCAGCATCCACAAAGCCCAGCACAGCCCTGACCCCCAGCAGCAGCTCATGAAGCAGCGATCGAACGAGGGAATAAAGCCGTGAGACGAGAAGGGTGGAGCGGAGGGTCCGCGCAACTCTCTGTTGCTCTGGCGTGATGCTACCCGCGCATGGAGTATGTCGCCACGAAATGCGTGCCTCACCTGGGAGCACTGCGTGCGGATGGTGCCCGCGTGGCCGTTGTAGACGTACACGGCGCCAGCGTTGTGGTTTTCCAGAGGCGCCCCGACGACCACGTCCTTAAGGCCGTCCATGTTGATGTCCGAGAGAGCCGCGATGGCCGAGCCGAACCGAGCATTTTCGATGCCCTCGGGGCCTTCCAGAAACCGGTGCCAATTCAAAACGCCCTTGCAAGGCGAGAAAGAGCAGGATTAAAGTGCACCTGGTGGCTTTTGCAATTAAAATTCACAGCAAGTGATGGCTGAGCCGATACGCAAACTGGTAAACGTGGCTAGGGCTGTAAGCCTCGAACTCGAACTCGAATTCTCCAAACACGGTAAGAATTTTAAGTAATAATTTTCATAAGTAAGGTCATAGGATGTGTGCTCATAAAGCAAGGTGAAAGAAGGGTATTCTCCTCAGCGACACAACCTCCCTAAAACATCCATTCCTTTGTCTCCTTTTCTCCTCCATACAAACTGCTTCACCTGTTCTAAACCTCTTGATTTAAAATTTTGATGGTGAAAACTGTCTTAATTTAGTCTTAAACTGTCTTAAACTGTCAATGTCTTAATTTAGGCCTTTACATAACATTTACTGAACAGTGGCGTAATTATAATGGCACAGGAAGTGAACAACGAGGTTGTTAACATACATTATAAGAAACTCTAAATAACCCCACCCAAAGAAAAGCCATTTCCTTGTAAAAGACGCAGCTGTTTTTTCAGATTTTGAAACCAAGAATGGAAATATTTCATGATTTCGCAAAAAAAGCAACATTCGTCACCATGAAACTGGATCAGCGCTGATCCTTTCTCCTCTATAATAATCCTCTAGAAATCAATTTGCTACTAAGTTTGAGGAAGTATTGGATTGCCTCACCTTCAGCAGTGAATGATAATTGAGAATAGTTGACAAGGAAGAAATATTTAAGAAACGGAGATTTGGTAAATTTTCAACCAAGTAGATATGCCCTTTCCTCATTGAATGCTGAATTATACATTCTTTATGTTCTTTACAATGGGTTTAATTGCTACTATTCAAGGTACTTTCACATTAATTTAAGTAACTACGTTAGGACACAATATCACACCAGCGAACACAGTATTCACTGTGTCAACAGCAGCTCCTCTTCCCCATCCCCTCTTCACTGCGGTCACCTCCTTTTCCACGTCACTGCGCTTACGTGGATGGACTTCGAGAGCTTTGTCTTCGAGTTGGAAAAACTGTTGTTCCATGTTAGAGAATGCAAAGTTTTATGTGCAAGGACTGGAAAGTTCAAGAGTTGGATATATACCTCAGTGTTACACTGAGCAATGGAATTTCCTGACTGAACGAATGCAGAACGCGTCCAGGGTCATGTGCAGGTTTCCAAAGTGCCTGGCACAGTCTGTCCATTTCAGGTAAAAAGTTAATAAGATTATTTTGAGCTGTTATCATTATTTCTTTACCGCAAAGAAGACTAATTGGGGCAGATATTTGGAAAACACACAGGTGTTTGAATGTGTGCACGTGTGTGTACTTAAAAAATGATATGCACTTATAAGGCCTTTACTTGTATAAGAGAATACATATTCAAAGACCTCTCACAGAAAACGTCAGTGCATGACACGTCAAGCTCCAGATAAATGCAATTTTTAAAATCATAACTAAATGGTGACATTCTCGAAATGAAGAAATATAACCCATGCTATCTATGAAAATCATTATTCAGTAATAGCCGATTCTCTTTGCTTAAATGCAAAAATGCAGATTAACTCTCATTCACCAGCGCTGACAGCCATCAAGGCCGTGTCATGACTTTGTTACCTTCGTGATAGTAAACAGGTAGACCCGTCCTTCCTCCTTCTTCAGGTCGTTCATGTACATGGGCGCACCCACCAGGAGCACGTCCGTCACACCGTCTCCATCCACGTCGACCGAACAAAGCACGCTGCCGAAATAGGCGCCGATCTGGAGTAAGAAAGCAAAGCAACCTCAGGATTCCTGGATTCGCAGGCTCCTAATATCACACTGACCTCTTATTTCCTCACTCAACAATCAAAAAGTGAGTGTTTGCTCCTTGTAAAGTGCTAGACGCCCAAAGATGGGAAACACAGTCCCTTCTCTTGGGCTACATCACCATCACATACTTGGCTCTTAAAGCGCAGGGTACGTACAAGCCACCAAGGAAACAGCTTTAAAAATATAGATTCCTGAGATCCATTGCAAGGGATTCTGAGGCGATGCCTAGGATATGATCCAGAAAACAGTATTTTCACAAACACTCCAGGTGTTTCTGACGCTGGTGGGTCACGGACCACACTTAGCAGGCACAGTGGGTGTGTCCCAGAGAAACGGGGGCGGCGGGGAGACGGGTGGAAGAAACGTGCTTCCGTGGAAAACTGTATGATAATAGAGGACAGCACCGAGTGTGGTGTGACCGGAGTGCAGGGTGGCAGGAAGGCGTAGGAAGATCAAGTATTATACGCTTGGCGTCTTAGAAGACACCAAGGAGATTTCTAAGTAAAGAGGGGCGGGGGCACAGGCATGAGGTCAGTGTCCCTGGCCTGATCGGGGACAGGAGGGTCATCGCTGCACAGATTGGGACGGGAGGGTCAGAGGGAGAGAAAGTGAAAGGAGACAGGCTGGGAATCCGAATGTCCTTCCCATTCAGCCCCTGTTCAGCGCATGCCCCGGGAATACCTCTGAAGCGTTTGGAAATGAGTAAGAAAGGATTTCTTCTGTAACACTGTAACATTGTCATTGTTTTTTTTTTCCTCAAAATAAAAGTATCCTTGTAAAAAAATATTAAAGAGGAGGGAAAAGTATGTGACCACAACTGGTTTGTGGTCAAAGAAGTTGAAGACTCAGGTCTTCTCAGTCCTGGAAAACCCAGAGAGACCGTGGGATTGGACTCACTCCCAGAGAACTCTGTGCAGGTCGGTTTCTCCTACACGAGGAAGAAAATTTCTGGGGCTGTTGGAGACCTGTGATGCTCATCGCACGTAGGTGCCCAGGCCACGGGTCAGAGCTGCTCAGGAAGGAAACGGAGTCCACCCGCTCACCTCTGCTCCCATGGGCCACGCCCGAGACAGTCAGGGTCGCTTGACTATGAAACTGTCACACATCACAAGAAAGTGGCTGTAAAGAGGGTCAGTCACTTTTAGCGAGCTCGAAGTGACAGGACCCCACTCCCTTCTTCTCATTATTTCTTCTCCAAATCCTCGGCTCCCGGTAGGGGCTTGCCTGCAAAGCAGTGGCTAGGTGCCCATCATCGTGGCTAAATGACACCCGGCATCGTTAATCCCGGGGTCAAAAACACGGAGTGGACCCAGCTGGTGTAGCTCAGTGGATTGAGTGTGGGCTGGGAACCAGAGGGTCCCGGTTCAATTCCCAGTCGGGGCACATGCCTGGGTTGTAGGCCAGGTCCCCAGTGAGGGCCATGTGAGAGGCAGCCATACATTGCTCTTTCTCCCTCCCTTCTCCTTTCTCTAAAAAATAAATAAAACCTTAAAAAAAAACAAAAAAAACCACAGAGTGGCAGGGAGCCAAACTGCCCGGGCTGTGAGGCCAGCTGGGACTGGCTTTGAATGGCAGCTCCACCCATGAAAGTTCTGTGACCTGGAAAGCTAGTCGGCCTCTGTGGAGCCTGTCGGGAGGCGGCGGCAGGTCTCAGCACTGCTGTGAGGGCTTCAGGGACATTCAGTAAAGGCAGAGCCACAGGGCAGGCCCTCAGGAGTGCTAGTCCCCTTCCCACCACCCCCGCTCTGCCTGCAATGAATGGCGCCTGCTAAATGATGGGCTCTTTACCTGGTCGCCTCGGTGAGCCTGAACAATGGTGACATTGCCATGCTCGTTGACACGGTACAGCACTATCTGGCCGGTATAATTTGCCCGAGGAGCACCTGCGACGAAGTGGACCCCCTTTCCAGTAGAGATCGCGGCCACAGAGTAACCTAGGAGAGACGGGGTCACAGAGTAGCAGGTGGCCCGGGCCGGCTGCGCTGGCAGAGGCACCCGAGGCCCTGTGCTGCGAGCTGCAAGGCGTGGCTCTGTGTCCTGAGCCTCCACCGAGGACACGTCTGGCTGTTTCTGAGATGGACTGCTCCTGCCATTGACCAGCAGCACTGCCCTGCGCAGGTGGGACACCGGACTCTGCGCTCTGGGAAGTCCCCACCGGCCACTCAGGAACCTGGTCCGCAACAACCGTTTCTCTAACGAGTCACCAAATGGATAAAAACGGGAAAGGTGCAGACTGGGGAGACCGTGGGCTTTGGAGTCGGACAGTCCCCGCTTCCAGTTCTGGGTCTGTCACCGTTAGGCAAATGATTAACCTCATGGCTCTCGAGGTCACAATGGGGACAATGAGACCCCCCTCCAAGGGTGGTTGGAAGGGTTGAAATGTTCATGTGAATTTCTGTCGACAGCTCAGAAGCCGCCCCAGCGTCGATGTTCAAACTGAGGCGGCTTATCTTGGGAAGAGAAGACTGAGAATTCTGAGTTTATGGAAGCCCGTCACTTGCTGTATGACTTTTAGGAACCATTTCCAATTTTGGAGAACCACAGGAATAACACCACCCGGGGAGCCGGGAGAGATCAGTGAGTGTAATACAGTTTTCATTAAGCGATTAGGGGCGAGGGTCTGATGGGAGACACAAATACTGCATAATAAAGGAACAAGTAGACGACAGTTAAGGGCTGTGCAGAATTGACCCTGAGACCCCACAGGGGCTCGTTGAAGGGAAGGGAGCATCAGGTTGCGGAGGCCCGTGCTGCCCTGCCTCACCTGCCTCACCTAAGTAGGAGCTGTGGTTTCTGTCTTGCAGGATCTCCTCGAAGGCTTCCTTAGGGAAGATCAGACGTCCGTGAGATGTCTGCTGAACCACAGTTCCGCTCCAGTCATAGGCTCCGACGGCACCCAGCATCAGAACATCCTAAAGTAATGGAAAAACAAAGAGCGAAACCAATCTCCTTTAAAGCATAAGAATTCAGCATAGGCAAAATGTTGACATCAACTGTCTAGGTTTAAGGAAAACAAACGTCTGTCCATCTATCACAGAATTGGTTTTGTTACATATTTGGACTGGAAAGTGAGCCTTCCCGTCGCCGTGCTCCCTCAGGCTTTATTCGCTATGACGCATCATATAGACAAAGTTTTATGACAAGGAGGGACACAGAGCTATCTGTACTCAGATTTCCACTGGAAGGCGCACATTTGCAAAGACTGAAGCTGTGAGCCTCCAGGAAGGAATCGGCAGGGAGCCTCGGCCTCACAGGAGAAGCTCACGGTGGGGTGCAAGGCAGCTTGAGAAACAGGAAATGCTCCCCCATCCTCTCTCTCCTGTCCTATCTACTTGAAAATAGCACAGCTACACAGGTCAACCTCCGTCCTGACCCGTGTGGCTCAGTTGGTTGGAGCATCATCCCATAAACCAAAGTGTGGCCAGTAGGATTCCTGGTCAGGGCACATGCCTGGGTTGTGGGTTTGTTCCCTGGTCTGGCCTCGTACAAGAGGTGACTAATCAGCGTTTCTCTGTCACATCGATGGTTTCCTCCCTCTCTTTCTGCCTCACTTCCCCTCTCTCTAAAAAACGAACAAATAAATAAATAAAATCTTTTTAAAAAAAGGTGCCAGTAGCTGTGACAGCCCGTCTACTGTAAGGGAACTGCCACAGGGCCGGCCCCGGTGGGGACAAGCGAAGGAGACCAGCTAGTCTGGCCGGACTGCAACCCAACCTGACCTGAATATTCAAACCTGAGTCCTTCCAGAATACAGGGTTGGTCGGAAGGGGATTTATTATTTTTAATTTTTTGATCTTACATATTAGAAAACATTTTGAATTAAAAAATACAAGCCATTAAAAAATAGCAAATCTCGCCTGGCTGGTGTAGCTCAGTGGATTGAGCACGGGCTGGGAACCAAGCGGTCCCGGTTCGATTCCCAGTTGGGGCACATGCCTGGGTTGCAGGCCGGGTCCCCAGTGAGGGCCATGTGAGAGGCAACCACACATTGCTGTTTCTGTCCCTCTCTTTCTCCCTCCCTTTCCCTCTGTCTAAAAGTAAATAAATAAATAAAATCTAAAAAAAAAAAAAAATAGCAAATCAGGAAATGCTGGGTTTGAGACCAGGAGACCATGAAACCATGTGAGTGACCGTCGTAAATCCAGGACTTGGGGTGGGGATCTGGGGAATGGCAGGGAGCTTCAGGGGGTGTCCAAAGACTTCAGGAATTTGTGTTCAGAGTTCTCGGGGATAGGGGGGTTCATTCACACTTCCGAGGGGAAGACCTGTGACTTTTATGAGTATCTCTGATGACTGGTGACCCAGAAAGAGTCAGCACCTTTACTTCTAGGGAGAAAACAGGCTGCGTCTCTGATCCGGTCCTCTGAGTGCATACGCCCCCCTGAGGATTTCTCAGCGTCCCTTCCTCCTGGCACAGCTCCCCGCACATGCTGAGCAGACCAAGACCCAGGCCTGGGAGACGGATGTTTCGGAGAACAGCCTTCCCTGAGCTAAGAAGATGTTCCACCTCATGCTTTCCTAACTCCTCGCTTTTCCTGCTATTTCCTATCTTAGAGGAGACACTGCAGCAACCCGGAACTCAACAAGGACGGTGGTGACAGGGATCTGTGGGGGTTTTTTGTTTTCTTTTTTAAAGATTTTATTTTTATTTATTTTTAGAGAGAGGGGAAGAGGGGGGAGAAAGAGAGGGAGAGAAACAGCAATGCATGGTCACCTCCCACATGGCCCTCACGGGGACCCGGCCCACAACCCAGGCATGCGCCCTGACCGGGAATCGAACCTGGACCCTTTGGTTCCCAGTCCGTGCCCAATCCACTGAGCCACACCAGCCAGGGCGGATCTGTGGTTTTAAGAAACTTTTCCATTAGTTAATTGGTTCAAAGGAAATTCCTGCAATGGTAACACAGTGACTGTCCCCTGGAGTGCTCAAAGGCTTTCTTGTATATTATATATATATATATATATATATATTTTGTGCATACAAAATCCCTGTGAACTAGGGAAGGGAAGGAATGATTGGACCCTTTGTGTTCAGTCGGCAGCACAACGAAGCTCCAGGACTCTGACTAGTAGTCAGAACTGTTGGTCACCAGGTGGCTGCCTTTCCCGTGGGGGGGCGTGGCTACCTCGCCCACAGGGGTTGGGCCAAATGCCACCGCGGCTGGAGGTTACATGATGTACACACGTTTTCAGGAGCGTAATCTGCGCTGAATCCCACTTGCGACATTTCCATCTGGAACTTATCTCCTCCTTGAACAGTGCCTGGGAAGTGGCAGTTTCAAGAATTGGATCAGTGTCATCAATTTTAAATCGATTCTTCAATCACGCACGTGCATACACATGTACTCCCAAGGTTCTGAGGTTCACTCGCAAATACAGAGCTGGCAGATCGGAGAAATCACTAAGGAAGTATTCCAACAGATATGGAAATCCTCAGTGTTTCTATGGCAGAACTTAAAGTTGTCATTACTCTTGATTACGTACAAACACACTTATTGACATGAAGTTCCAGATAGCAAAGGACACTCAGTATAGGGGGTGGGGGAAGATGAAAACTGAGACAGTAGCCTTTTAGAAAACAGCCTATCATGATTAGCTAAGAAACCTTTGTACTTTTAGCTTTAAATATTGGTACTAACATTTAGCTCTTAAATATCGGAGCTAATAAACGCGTGCCCATCTCAGGTGGCAGGTGATCTGCGGTGCCCACGATGCTGACAGGTGCCAGGGCCAGACTGCAGGGACCAGCAGTCAAGACTGAGCAGGAACGTAACCCCCTGGGGAGTTCAACCCAGTTCAACACGTGTGGTGCCTCCGACTCAACCCTAGGAGACTCAGTTAGTACTCATTTCCACACATCGTGGTCAAAAGGGGTCTCACTAATCCTGGCAAAAATGAAGCTGAATTTCTGGAGCGCCATTGTTACAGAGAGAAGAGCAACTGTACCCGATGACTCAGTCGCTTGTTTAGAAGACGTGATCACTTACACAGAATGAGTAGAGATACTTTTTAGTACAGTAACACTGTTCCCCCGAACCTCATCCTAGCAGATAACACGCAAGTTCATTTGCAGGTAGCTTTTAGAACGCATCAAGATTGTTCATATTCATGCCACCGCAAAAGAACAAAATTATGGCAAAGGTAGCCAAATGATTTTATTTCGGGGCACATGAGATTTTGACAATGATTTAAACAATTTAGGAGCCCCATGGGATGTTTAAGAAGCAATGTGATTTTTTGGATAGAACTTTCCCATGGATAATTAGGAGACTCAGATATGACTGAGGAATGAATACCGAGTTGATACAATCCCCTTGGACCTGGTCTCAGAAGCAGTACTGATACATAGTAGGTGCTCAACAAAATATGCTTTTGACTGCCAGTAGTTACTTGGGTTAACCATCAGGAGCCAGGTTTGGGGTCATATGGGCCTTTTTACCAACCGGAGTGTGTGTTCCAGCCCTGCATACAAGTGACCTCTGGAACGTGGGCCGTTCCTACACTGGCGAGGTCTTCCAAGGGCGTGTAAGTAAACTATTGCAGATCTGGTAAGTGCTTCCTTGAAACCTAACTACTAACAATCTGCACCATATTTTTCTAATTTTAAAAGCATACATGTCCATAAACAAATTCAAAAATTTGTAAAAATTAAGTCATGCAGTGTAAAAAAGTAAAACTTTTTACAATTATAAAAACTCCAGTGCCAAAAGGTAAAACTATTTACAATTATAATACGTGTTACTAAATTGCCCCTCAAATGTTATAGAATGTATAATCTTATCAATAGTCTATGAGCTTCTTGCTTCTCCATAATCTCTCCAAAATTAAACATTATTATTCTTCGTTATTTTTTAAACACCAAGTCACAGTGATTTAACTTATGCTTTTAAATAATTGGGAACATTTTCTTATGTTTTTTGGTTATTCGTATTTTATCTTTTATAAGATACTTATTCACATTATTTGCTTATTTTGCTTACTGATTTATAAGCGTTCTCTTCATCCGAGGTATACATGTTGACATTCATAGAGCATTTAATCTGAGCGTCATAAAGTGGAGGGCTCCCGAAGGAAGTGTTTGGGAGGAAACCGCTGGAAGGAGGCCTTTTACCTTCGATGCTGAAAATGTGTTCTCCTATTGTCGCCGCCTTCTCCAGTAGCGCTGCCTCGTCAGACACATTGAAAAAGTATCTTTCGGTTGGAATACTGGCGATGGCTTTAATTTCTTTTATTAAGTTCTTCGTATCAAGGGCATTTCTGTTTAGGTACCCTAGAACCTTGGAAACAGGGGGAGGAGACAATGGCCACTGTCACTGCGCTTCAGTTTCCCCCATAGCGCCGTCTGGGCAGTTTCTGACCAGCACCAGCCCTCTGGACCAGAGATCCCACACCGCCCTCATTGACAGGACTGCCACCAGCGAGAAGAAGAAACAGGGTAAAAACTTTCTTTTATATCAAGCTTTGCGAGCCAATGAGAAAGGCAGTCTTGGGAAGTGACGTTATAAAGGAACATGTACCCATCAACGGAAAGAGAACTAAAAGCAAATGCACTTAGCCCTGGCCGGTGTGGCTCAGTTGGCTGGAGCATTGTCCATAAACCAAAAGGTCGCCAGTTCAATTCCTGGTCAGGGCACATGCCTGGGTTGTGGGTTCGATCCCCAGTCAGAGCACACACGGGAGGCAACCGATTGGTGTTTCTCTCTCACATCGATGTTTCTCTCTCCCCGCCCCCTCCCCTCTCTCTAAGTCAACGAGCATGCCGCTGGGGGAGGATGCAGAGAAGGGCACTTACTGCGATGCCGAACCTCAGTATGTTGTACTCGTTACACTGTGCAATGACGTCCTTCAACATGGAGCCATCGTGCGACTCCCCGTCGGTCACAACCACCATGACCCTGGTGGCGCCTGGCCGCCCCCCGGCCGCTGGCGTGTAAGCGAAGTCCCTGGGGCAGACAGAATTAAAGACTCACCACCAACACGGGACATTAAAACATGCACCTCTTCTTGGAAACAGAAATAGAAAACTACTTTGAGCCCAACCTATCATGACTGAGGACTTCCCTCCACGTCAGCCTGGAGACACGCTGAGGGATGCCCTGCTGGCTTGGAGAGAAGCATAAACATGTAACTCTTCCTAGGCTACAGAAAGAATTTCCATGGGTTCCATGGTGTGTGTTACATGTGTGTACATTCGTATTCACATCAGGAACCCTTAGAATTACCTTCAGATAAAATTAAATTCATTAGTACTAATCGACATCAAAAATACTCAAAGTTATCATAAGTTTTACTCATTGAATCTGAATTTACTTTTTCAATACGAATTGTTTGTTGTTTTTTTAAATAGCTATGCCTATATGCGGTAAAAAAGCATTTGGAAAAATATATAATGAAAACACCAGCTCCTGTTCCGAATGTGCTCACTGTGACCTCGTCATGTGTCCTGGAAATGTTCTGTCTCGTGCTTAACCCAGGGCTGTCCAACCTCTGGGCGTCTGTGCCGCACTGGAAGAAGCAGCATTGTCTTGGGCCACACATTAAATACAGTGGGACACATAATCACAAAAAATCTCATCATGTTTTACGTAAATTTACGATTTTGTGTTGGGCCATGGGTTGGACACCCCTGCGTGGGGCGTAGTCTGTAGGGCAGCACGTCTTTCTGATGGAGTCCTTTCCCTCTCTCAGCCCAAGGGACGCCCTTGCTCCTTCTTTCACGCCTGGGGGACGTTTCAGCGTTCGGAGGTTCCAGCTGTTGAGCCGATTCCCCGTTACCGGGCGTTGAGGCCATTTCGAGCTTCTCAGCTGATGCTGTGATAAATGCCCTTGTGTGTCTCGGTTTGCTTTTTCGAATGTATGTGCACAATAAAATAACTACATTTCAAATTCTGACAGGTAATGCCAAATTAACCTTCAAAACTTTCAAGTGATTTATATTAGCGTGAATGTACAACAATGCATTTCCCCACCTCCTTTCCTTAACAAGGGAGGTTGTTAAACCTTTTAATTTGGGGCCTTCTGAGAAGTAACAAATGATGCATAGTTATAGTTTTAATATGCATTTTTATTATGAAGGAATAATGAGCATTTTATATGTTTATTATCCATTTGTATTTTTCTCTAGGAACTCTATTTTATATTTTTTATATTTGTCCATATTTTTTGGTGTGTTCATCATTTTCTTAGTGACTAGTAAGATATTTTGTGAATAAAGAAAATTATCCTTTGTCATATATATTGTAAATAATTTCTTCAACTCATTGATCTTTTGAATTTCAATGGTATTACTTCTGTGCAGAAATTTTATATTTTGATATAATCAAATCCATTCACTTTTTAGTGGCTTTTTTATATTTGACACAGTATTTCAAAAGGACTTCTTAACTCTTAGCCCCTTTTTAAACCACACACATTCTTTCACAGCCCTTTGAGGCCTACAGAGAGAGTCACCAGTTGATAGAAGCAGTGACTAAAATATAGTGCAGATGCAGAAAAAAGGAGCAGAGATGAGGAAATCGGAAGCAGAAGTGATGGGATGCAGTGACTGATGTGATGTGTGGCCTACAGAGGCGCAGAAGGAATAAAGAGCACCATCAGGTTCTCTGTCTCCAGGCCTGGAGGAAGGGGCGGGGCCATGAATGCAAATGACGGAAGGAATGAGCAAGGGCAGGAAACAGAACTGGGCCAGTGGTTCAGGAGGCCCAGATTTGAAAAAAGTGACCCCGCACTGTGGACAGAGAGAAGCAGCATCAGCTGGCTCCTCTGTGCACCCCAGGCGGGTGCTGAACTGGCCGCGTAGCCACGGGGCGACCCACGCAGGGCTGGGTCGCAGGAGTGGACACAGTGCCTCAGAGAAAAGGGCTGTAGAAACAGAGGGCTCTGTCAAGTGAAGGAAACAGGACAAGGAGCCAGTGTGGAGGCAAACTGTCGACAAAATGTTGGCAGCGACTCTAGACGTCTGTGGGGTCCTGGCAACAGGAGAGGAAGCGCAGTGTGTTCTCATCGTTGCCAAGTGTCCAGGGAAGCGAAAGGACAGGGTTGGAGGCAGGACCGCTGCATGCATGGTGATGAAGGGCACCTCCACCTACCTGCCTGGTGGCAGAGACACGTGCAAGGAGGTGGAGGGAGGAAGTACAGACACTTGAGAAATGAACAGCGGTGGAAGGAAAGAGTGTATAAGAGGAGGCAAAAGGCGAGAAGTAGGTTTAAGAGAAGGTGAGCGTATTGTTCTCATTTATTTTTTAACAGTAGGACAGCAGTTAGCATTTTTGTAAAGGTGTCTGATTAAGACAGAGTGAAGGTGAAGCTCAGTGATGCTGAGAAAATAGACGCAGAGCCGAGAATGAGGGTGCTACCCAGCGGTAAAGTCACACCGCCCCGAGGGCGAGGAGCATCCCGAACCCGTTCCACTGGATCCGGGGTCTTAGGTCCTTAACACTGAAGACTCTGGAGCCCTTCTAGGTTTGCACCAAGCACTCCGTGGGCTCAGGTGGCCTGTGGCCTTGAAAGTTTCAGATTGCTCCGCTTCCTACTGGCTTATCCTAAGGCCTTTCCATTTCATTTCATTACGCCATGTAGAATATCTTCCAAAAGTCCTAGAAATCAAGGGTTTTTAAACTTCATTTCCTACTGTCTTCTCAAGTGTTTCAGTTACAGAATATTTAAACTTTCTCCTTCTCTATTTCTGATTTAAGGGTGGGTACCGGCCTTTGTCTTTTGTCTTTTTTCTTTGTCTTTTCTTCTTATTGACAAGCACTTCTACTTTAGCAGGCTTCATGACTCACCTGGCGTATTTAATTGCCTTGAAGGTATTTGTGAGGTCCCCACCATTCTGGAATGTCTGCGACGTGGCTGCTATCATTTTGGCTTTGGTTTTAAACGTGTCCAGGTTAAACACGACTCTTGGCTCGTTGGCATACTGAATGAGCGCCACCTGCAAGGGAGCAGAAGTTTATTAAAGGTTGTAAATTAAGCTATAAGTCATTTCTATTTGATCAATATCATAAAAATCGAAAGTGCCTTTAGACGAGGGCTGACAGTGTAAGAGAAGTATTTTCAACCTTGCCCACAAGAACAGTCGTTTTTCTTCCAATGAAACGACCCCCCTGTAAGAGGCGTCAAGTGTGTAGCAACACGCTGATGGACGGGCAAGATGACGTGCTGCTGGGTGTGGTTTTGTTCTCAAGAGGAACGGCTGTAAAATTTTAAGTACTGGCTACAACATTTTAATATGAATAAATATTAGAATAAAGTTAGTAACAGAAGGAGAAAAGTGATATAAATTTTCTAATTAACAATGGATGTAAACATGAGCAGCCATATATGGAAGATAATGCATCGATTCAGGATAATTATAGAACGAGCAGAGAATGAGAGTTCAAGACAGCTGATTATGGCTAATAGCAATGCACTCAGTTTGGCTGTATTTATCGCGCTGGATTTCCTCTCATCACACACGTGAGGGGCAAAGACGCTTCCTTTGCACTTGGGGCAAACGCCATTCGAGAGAGTCTGATCACAGAGAGCTGAGAGGCAGAACGACTTCTGGACCAGACGTTCGGGCACATAACCCTTTACCTCAAGAGGGTCAAACCCTTCTGCTGCTGTCCTGCTCTCAGCCCTGACAGCACCCCCTATGCCGAGGAGTGGGGCTCCCAGAGCCGGGAGTGGCAGTGACAGATCAATCAGGGTCACGGGTCTTTGAAACACAGGCCAGGAGGTAAGGAAGGTGGAGGGACAGAGCCTGGATCTCTGAGGCCCATTGGCTGCTCCTGCTTGATGGTGAAAACATGATACTACTGGACCCCTCTGTTCAGGGGACATTGTAAGTCCTGAGAGAGAGGGAAGGACCAAAAAGAACACTGAGGCTTTCAAAGCCTAATGGGAGAGAAGACGGTGGCACGTCCCATGAACGGCCCCAGAAGGCTGGACAGAGGATGCATGGAGACGCGTGCAGCAGGACTTACAGAAAGGTCACGTGTGGGTGATAAGAAGAGACCAAGCACAACCACCCCTGCAGAGGAGAAGATGCATCGGGTGGGAAGACGAGAAAGGCCACGGGCTCCATGTGAGAGACTCTTACATCAAACAGGTCCCGTTATGGGGGAATCCACTCAGAGACGGAGAAGACAGCAGACGCACACGAAAGCTTCTCTTTCAAGGGGCACGGACAGGAATGCTCCCCGGGAACCAGGGCTGCACTTTGTCTTATCTAACGGAAGTTTCTGGTAAAAGCCCACAGTGAAACCCTCACAGTTTTGAGGGTATAATCCCTTCTTGGTATGGAGAAGCAAGGTCAATGGGGAAAAAGTCTAACAATTTCTTAAAAGACTTTATTTATTTTTAGAGAGAGGGGAAGGGAGGGAGAAAGAGAGAAAGAGAAACAGCAGTGTGTGATTGCATCTCATGAGCCCCCTACTGGGGACCTAGCCTGCAACCCAGGCATGTGCCCTGACTGGCAATAGAACCAGCGGCCCTTTGGTTTGTAGCCTGCACTCAATCCACTGAACCATGCTGGCCAGGGCACAGTTTTTTATAATAGTGCATAAAAAGGCTGAAAAACAAACTTGAATACAGACGACTGAAAGGCATTTAGGGGAAAAGGTCCCGATACTTGTTAGCCGCTGCCGGACATCGGAGCTCAGCGGCAGCCCAAGGACACTCACGGTGATGCTGGGAACTGGCCCCTGTTAAGAGCAGGTCAGTGGCTGCTACAACCCAGAGGACCCATGGAACGGCAGAGCCAGTGAGAAAATAAAAAACCCCCAAACTTAAAAAATTAACGTGATTCAGTTTAACAGAGGCATGAAGCTCTTGAGCTCTGGTCGCCTATCTCAAGAAGACAGAAAAGCAAATTAGAAACTCCTTAAAACATGGAGAAATATTTGACACTATTGAAAAGACCTGTCCTATATAAAAAGGAGGGTAGACTAGAATATAATAAAAGACTACAAAATAATAAATAGTAGAATTATACTGTGTACAGACTTATTTATAAAAATACCAGAATTCAAGGAAAATTGTTTAGCAGCAAGGAATAAATGAAAGAAATTCATTATTAGTTCAGTGGGTATAAAAAATCATATTGGATTTAAAACATATTAATAAATTCATGAGTAGGGGATGAAAAAACAAGCCACGGAAGAGGATTAAAATGCTCTACCCCCTTTCTGAGGCCTGTGCCAGAACTAGAAATCCAAGTTCAAACACCAGCACTGAGCAAAGTCACAGACAGAATAACCTGAGTACAAGCTTCATTTAACTCTCAGGATCACCATTAAATGCAGTTAATATGGGGGTGTGACAGATGCAAATATTCAGACCTCGTACCTCACCCCATTTCCTCAGGGAGAAAGCTGGGGTTAATCTACACATGGACTTATGTGACGTACACACCTGCGTCTTTGTGGGGCCTATATCCAGGCCTTGTACGAATTTTTCCAAGAAGTTCTTCACTGCCTCCCAGGGGTAGATGCTGTTCGATTCATCACACACCACCACCACATCTATGTAGGAAGTGCAGGCTGCACAGGGAAAGACGGAAGACACCGAGTCGCATGGGTCAGACAGAATCCACGCCGTGTGCAAATGTGACTGAGTGACATGGAGGCGAGGGCTGGGGCGGCACGCTGATAAATGTCCCCAGGTGCAGGGCGTAGCTCAGACCCTCCGCACCCTCTTCACTTACTCTGCACGGCTGGGGAGAAGCTGGCCGCGTGCTGGAAGTCCGGGCTGACGTCTGAGCAAACCCCTGTTGCGTAGTACTGGTTCCCGCACTGCTGTGCGAACAGGGGGCCGCACGTCTTCGAAAGAAGGAGAACAGGGACAGAGCGTGGGAAGCCGCTCCCTCTGGGAACCCAGCCACCGCCTCTGTTCTTCTGCGAGACACTAGACTCATCAACCCTTGAAATGAACAGGGCGCAAATGCCTCTGAGTGACAGTGTGCCAGGCAGACAGAAGTGAGGGTGGATGCGGGTGTGCTGAGCCGGACGGCAGGCTTGGGGTAGAGGGGCTTTGGGGCCATCGGGGACAGGGGTCAGCATAGGGGGAGGCCACCAGGTTACCCAGCACGCTGAAGAAAAGGGGTGCTTTCATTCCTGGGGACGCCCGGCAGGAAAGTGAGTGCAACATTCACTTTCTGTCGCTCTGTTACCCGCATCTCGGGTACTTCCTGTGCAAAATGAAGATCAGCACACCTCCCATTTTTTTAAGGTGGTTGTGCAGAGTAACTGCGTCTTTAGGTATAAAACACCTAGAACAGTGCTGGGTAAACAGCAAATCACATGGAATTGTCAGCCAGCACCATTGTCGTTGCTATTCATGAACACCTGGCTCCTCCTGTCCCTTCCATTGGGTCTATTCAGCAGAAACCATAAACCCCTACATCCCTAAGGGCCAGCAGGAGACCTGGAAGAGCACTGGGTATAGACAGCAAGGTGAGTGAGGGATCAGGCTCCCCCGGCCCCCACCCAGGGGCCGCCCAATCCCCCAAATCCTCAAGGAGAGTTGGAGGGGACAAACTGTGTGAAAGTTCACGGTTTTGAAAAACACCCTGTGCTAAGCAAACACAGAGGAGGTTCACCAATGGCCAGTCTGAAACTTTGTTAGAGAGCATCTCTTTGAGGACCTCAGAGCCCCTGATTTCCATGCCCTGAGGCCTCGGTGCTCGCAGCTGGCCCACATCGCGTGTGCTCCAACGCCGAGTCTCTCCACCAGCCCAGTCCCTGCTCAGCACTCCGCGCATGCCAAGAACGCCTGATGCCATCCCACGGGAAATATCAGGTTAATATTAAAGTCATTCGATGTAAAAGGAAAAAACTGGTAAGAGAAGTTCAGTCAAGATCTTAACAAACAGCTATAAAGATTACTGGTAAGCGGTGGACTAATTACTAAAACGGAACAGCAGAGTGTAGACTTGCAAAAGGCAATTGGAAGAGTAAAAGGAAATTTATTGGACCCGGTTTAATTGCTGGTAGCGTGAAAGAGAAGGCAACAGCTGTAGTCATTTTTCATGCTCCGTGAGTGAATGAGGCCGGTTCTCCCTGTAAAACTGGTTGGTCTTGCCAATTAGGGGGAAGTCATAACTGATGCGTTTGGCAGTTCCCCAAGGCACAGATACCGATTATTGATTCCTGTACCCTCACCCC
>PVJI01000263.1:0-306789 GCA_004026765.1 Micronycteris hirsuta | reverse complement strand
CATTGCATCTTCTAGACAGTATGTGAGACATGATGATTTAAGTGGTTGAGTTTAAAAATAACTTCCAAGCAGCCTCACTAAATGAACATGCTGTACAATGAGGATTAAGTAAAATGTTTGGTTTTCAGGTTGAAATCATTGGTAGCAAGTCTAACCTACTTTTATTGTGTGTAAAGCATGTGTATGTCTATAATTCCACTCTGATTTAAAACACAAGTTTTATTATGATAAAGTATAGGATGAAAGTGCATTCCACATTTGTTTTCCTTATATACTATTTAATTTTATAGCTGGAATGGATAAAAAGTGTCTACTTCTGGAAAGCAAAAAAATTGACCCTAAGGAAAACCAGCAAACGCTCTGCTCGATGTCTATTCACGATTCTAATAATGCAAGATCCAAGTGTATTGCAACAAGGGAAGAGGAAGTGAAGGAAACTTACATTTCTTGAAATCCCCCGATCTGCTGGTTTTATCTCATTGTTTTAGTCTGCTCAGGCTGCTATATCGGAAATAACACAAACTGGGTGGTTTATAAACAGCAAACATTTATTTCTCGCAGTTCTGGGGGCTGGGACGTTCAAGATCACGACAGCAGCAGATTCAGTGTCTGGTGAGAGCCTTCTTCCTGCTTCATAGACTTCATAGTCTTCTCACTGTGTGCTCACAGGGCAGGAGGGGCAAGGGGTCTTTCTGAAGCCTGTTCTATAGGGGCAATAATCCCATTTATGAGGGCTTCACCCTCACGACCTAAACATCTCCCAAAGACCACGCCACCAAATACCAACACTTTGGAGGTTAGATATCAACATATGAATTTGGGGGCAATGCAAACATTTAGACTAGACTACTCAAAAAATCCTCATGCCCCATGGTCAGGTGGGTGGGGCTGTGCCCTAAGGATCTGGAGCCACAGATATCCAGGGGCCTTTTGGGGAGAGTGAAGTGTGCGTGTTCACTTCCGGAGATTATCAGATGAATTGAGGCACCCCATTGGGCACCTTGTCTGAGCCAGCACCTGTGTGGACCAAATTGGAGTCACTGGTGTGAGCTCCTGGGAGTCACAGCACATCTTCTCTCTTCTAAGCCCAGAGTTTCACAATCCTGCCCAGACATGAGATTAATCCTTCTTCTTTCTTAGGTCTTTTTATCATATGTTGTGGGTATTTGGCATCTCCCTGGGCAAAGTAAGGGCTGGTGGTTATCCCCAAGCAACAGTATCTCTCTGCGAGAATCTTGCAAAGATAATGCATTTACAATGGTTGAAAGTCAGCTGAGATACTTAGCAAACCTCTGCTGAAGTTACACCTGCAGGTAAAGCCCACACTCATGCTGAATGGGCATTTGCATTGTCATTCAGTAGATAAAGTTATGAAAGTTTAGATAACCTGTCTATGTTCACACAGCTAGGAAGTAGAAAAGCCAAAATTAAAGTCTGAAGACAGCTTTGTTTCTCCCTGACATCATCCTGGCCACACCTTCAGTCATTCAGGAGCTTTGCTTCATTCATTACACAACAGTTGCATGAAAATAGGTGGGGGGAACCTCCCATAGCTAATGCCACCCTAAATTGAAGAGCTCCAGTTGCAACCCTAACTAAATAGGTTTAAGGACCCCTCATTACTCTGGAATATTGAGAAAAAAGATGGGATCGAGAACCAACATTTTACCAAGACAGAGTGGCCTCCTAACTGTGGAAAGAGCATAATGATGTGAATGCTGATGAGTCAGCCAGCTCAAGAACTGTCTTGTCTTCACCTCATCACAAATAGCATAGAACCAATTGTCCAAACACCTGCACACAAGTATTGTCACCATGTACATAGATATGTGTGCACTCTCTGGTCTGATCACGTGGAAATGCTGCCCAGCAAACAAACCTCAGCTCCACCAAAATGTAAATTAGGAAGAATGGTTCAAATCAAATGGAAAATGGGCTTTTATTGCACACTGACAAGAAAAAGGCTTATTCTAGCTGCATGCTTATGTTGCTGAGCTTAATTGGCCACTGCGGATGCATCCCCATGCCAAAGGGTGTGCAAATACCCAGACTCTTCTTACAACACAACAGCCACCTTGCTGTTAAATAACTTTTCATCATTTACAAAGAGTGGTTGTGTACTTGGTATACTTTGAAGGATAGCATAGCCTAGTCTGAAAGCTATGTTGTAAATGCACTTGTATTTCTTCCTTATCATCCCTCTTATTCTACAGAATTTCAAATGTAAAATTATTCTCATTCTATCTTCCAAATAGCTCCCGATAACTGTGAAAAGATTGAACCACTGGACCAGATAGAAGTAAACAGAAATAATTCCCTGCATCAAAGACACTCCAAAATATATATTTCCTCAGAGGGAAGGAAAAGAGAAAAAAATCTAAAGCAAAACCAGGTACGATATTCAGTCCACATTTTTTTCTCCTTCACTTCCTGAAGTTATTCTTCATTTCTCCATCTATTTCATTACTTCCTCACACACACAACAGGTTTTGCATTTCATTATCAAAAAGAACGTCAACATGCATCTAGGCACTTTTGATGTAAGGCAATAAAAATGTAATGATAAAGACAGAATTATGTTGGGCATTAAAATGTTTTTGTTTTTGTTTGCAAGTTCAGGGCTATGTTAAGTGGTGGGATTTCCATGGTGCTGGACAATGAGCCTTTGTCTTATTTAGTGCGGTCCTCACCCAGATGAGTATATATGTCTGCTTATCACACAGCACAGTAGAGAGCTTTTAAGACAGAGGGTGTAAGACATACCAGTTCAGGTTTAGCAAATCATGGCTATAAGCATCTTGGGAAACCTATTGGGGAACATCAAAGTACCTGTCAATTGAGAAAGACCACTTAGAGTGCACTTATACCAATACATTCATAGAGACTGAGAATCATCTGCCAATAGAAATAAGGACTAATACAAAGATACTACTAACTTCAGTACAGATTATGAGACACACACATGCATGAAACCAAGGGAATCTGAATAAAGGCTCCTTAAAGGATTAGATGTTTCTGTGACCTCATTGGTAAAGGGTTGTTGTCATCAGTTTTCAAGTGGGGACAAATTGGTAGCTTATCTCAGACCTAATGTGCATAGAATCGATCATTCGTTATATATGTATAGTAATGTTCTAGTCCAGTGAAGTGTGTATTCGTGTTATTCCGAGCTATTTCCTTTGTCTTCACGAAGTCTCCAGTTGAAGCCTGTCATAATGGTATTTATGTGATTCCTCTCGAACAGACCCTCAGAGGCTGAGTTAGTTAAACTGCAGGGATCCGAGTGAGGGGTCAGCTGGTAAGCAGCCCCTCTTTTGGAATGTTGCCTTAACAGGGCTTAATCTTGTGGGTGTACAACCTGTGTATCATGGCACTGTGTCATTTAAACTTTTTATGAATCTGTTGAGCATAACACCACATAATCATAGAATTTTTTATCCTGTTTTCTTCTGGTATTTAAATAAACTAGCCTCTTTATCTGCTTTCAGGAGGCATAGGGTTATCTCACACATTTTAGAGAAGGGTAAACCAGCTGATAGAAGTAAAATGACTTGCTTAGAGGCACAGCGGATTCTCCGAAAAATGAAAAACTGATATCAGAAGTCCTTCTCCTTAGGGCTAATTCTCTATTGCGCTTTCTTCCTGATCGAATATACCTGAACCAAATCATCTCTCATCCTTGTCTAAACAAAATCTACTTATGTAAGCTCTACAAATTCAGAATCCAGACAAGAAAAGGACAGAGCATTTATAGTTGTGACCCACATGATTTAAAGTTAGCTGGGAGGCTGGCAAAACACAGTGTCATGCTGAAGTTATTTCCAGAACAGCAGGCGTCTCTTCCAGCAAACCAGCTAAAAGGATGTCAAACTTGCCAGCCTATTTTTTCCAATGCAGTTCTTTTAAGACTGAGTGAATGGTAGAAAATTTTTATCTCCCCATATATTCAAATTAATTAACCAGGACTTACGAGTCAGACTATAAAGCAGAGACCTCAGCAGCAGCATGGAGTCTGGAGTTGGATTGCATGGGTTTGAAACCTGGCTCCACCACTTACTGGCTGGGCAGCCTTAGGAAAGTTACTTACCTCCCTGCGCCTCAGTGTCTTCATCAGTAATATGATAGTCATAATAGTACCTGCCTCATAGCATTGTAAAGAGGACTAAATGAGTTAATTCGTGGAACATGCTTAACAAAGTGTGTGGCTCATAGTAAATTCTCATAAATACTAGCTGTTGTTATTTTATCTGAGCACCTAATTCCAAGTCGGGCACACTGAATCTTTTAATAATGTGAGCTGCACCCTTGAACTCTTAGGAAGTTTTTATTCTAGTTGGGAAAGAAGATATATATATGACAAGAGTAACCAACTAGTTTCATAAAACATACATGCAAAGAAATGTTTATCAGGCAACAACAGCACATCTGGTGGAGGAACTGTCATTGGTGGCAAAGCAGATACAGGAGGTCCATGGGAGCAGCAGTGCTCCTGGATTAGCAAGGCGTCTGTGTGGAGAATTATGCATCCAACAAGTGTTTATGAAGCATTACAACATGTTAGACACTGTAAAACTTGACTCCTTTGACATCAGGATTTGTGTAAAACTTTCCATGGAGAAGCAGAGAGAGGATGATCATGAATTATGGATTTCAAATGGCAGGAGGGAGGGTCTGGGTGGTCCTCCCAAACCCATGTTTACATGGTGAGGCTTGGAGAAAAATCCGTAGGAACCTCTCTGGGAGATGAGAGTTTAGAAGGTGGGAGTGCGGTGGTCTGTACACGAGACATTTCATTTTTACTAGTGTATTGTTTGAATTGTTTTAAATGGTTAAAAATTAATCAAGAGCTAAACAACAACAAAGAAAGATATGACTATGAGTTTTAAGGATTCTTGTATTCCTAGTACCTAATATAACAAATGGTGGGCACCCAATATGTTTGTTGAATGAATGAATCAATCAATCAATTAATCTTTAAATAAATTAGAGAAATGGTAATGCAAAATCTCGTTACCCAAAATTTTAGGGAAGTAATGGTCTCAAAGAAAACAAAAATTGCCTTGAATTAAACTCATTTATTCATTCACCTAATATATATATCAATTGACTGCCTGCTACTCATCACCATGTAGAGGCTAGGCATACAAAAGTCCTTTCCTGGCCATTGCTGGTTGGATCAGTGGTTGATACTGGAAACACTCCCAAATTGGAGCAGAGTGAATCGAATTATCTCTATGGGAACATAGCCGGGCTAAGGTGAGGGTGGGGCCATGTGCAAGAAGAGAAAAGATAGTGGTGCAGGGAGAATGTCCCTTAGTCTTGACACCCTATGTTCCCAGAGTCGGCCTGTGTAAAGCATAGCTGAACCTCCTATAAATAAGTCCCACGAACTCCTTCTGCATTCTTAATTGATTTAGCAAAAGTTTTGTTCTTTGCAGTCCTTCCGGGGGCACCTCATGTAAAAAGTTATCTATATTTTCTTCCTCCTATAAGAGAGCCACAGCTACTTAAAAACAAAGATTAATGATGACCTGGAGATAACCCACAAAGGTGAAGTGTAGATCACTGTATTTGTGCCAACCCCGCCCCCATGTCCACTCCTATTGTGGCATTAAATCCTAAGAACCTGTTGGGAGAGGGTGCAATCATTGATAGGAATAACCAAGCAGCAGCCTCTAAATTCACAACACTCATCATCGGGGGTGCTAGGGATGCTAGAGACTGTCTCCCCCTCTCCCTCTTTACAGTGAAACCCCAAGGAGTGCTAGAGTCTCAATGGTCCAGGAAAAATGAATCCAAAACGAGACAAACTCATATGTCTGTACCACGTTTGCCCATCACCTAGCATTTGACTCGCACACTTACATTGAAGACACTGTACAGCAAGTCTGCTCTCTGTTCTCTTTTCCTGGGGAGGTGTTACTCCTCAGGTTGAATTTAACATTTGCTGTGTGCCAAGAGCCTAAGAATTCTGGATGTGTATTCTATCTTTACGCACAAAAATGCCTTTTGCTTTAGGGAATAATGGAACCCCCTCCACTTTAAAAGTATGGTACACTTACAATAGCCCTGATTTTGAACTTTTACAGAGTGGGGAAAATAAGTTTAGTGTCTTAAAATGAGATTCCACAATGGTAGCGCAATGTAAAAATCTTGTCTGATGATTCTCAGCTGTGTGATTTCACTGCACTAAAAGCTCTCTGAATTGGGTCCGTTTCTGAATAAAGATTGCAACTACTCTCCAAAAGCATGTCTGCTCTGCTGGAGATGCAATCCTTAAGTACATTTTCTGGTCTTTTTTTTTTTTTTTTTGGATATCTTTCACATCTGTTTCTCAAATCCCTTTTCTTTCCTGAAAGCCCAGATAATAAAGGCTAGGGAGCAAATATAACCATAAGTTTCAGCCATGGAAATGCATGCAGGAGAACAGGTTTGCTTCAGGACGGCTTCAGCAGCCTTTCTCTGTAAAGGCTCTCTCCTCCTGGGACACTAATGAGAGAGTAGCATCAGCTATGAAAGGCGAATGGTGGGAAAGAATGGGAGCAAATGGAAGATTGGGAAGCACTGGTAGCATTACAATTTCTGAGTAGTAGGACATTTTCCGTTAGTGTACCCGGTGTAGCCTCTGGAGGATCGCATTGGATATCAACAAACAATAACTAAACAAATTTGCATATATACAAATATCAAATCATTATATTGCACATCTGAAACTAACGTACGCCAGTTGTACCTCAATGAAAAAATGGAAATAAAGCTGAATTAAAATCGATTTTTTAAAATAATATACATGTTGACCAATTTCTAATAAGGCATATTTATTTTAGTTGACTGAAGATAATGTTGTGCGTTCTTCAAATTGTAATGCATACTGAGGAGGATGGAATAGCCTAGGAAGTCACAGCCGAGTGTCAGGTCTGATTAAACTACAGTCCATAAATGAATTCAAAATAAACGAACAAACAAAACAGAAACAAAATCATAGATACAGAGAGCAAACTGATGGTTGCCAGATGAGAGGGGCATTGGGGGACTGGGTGAAAAAGGTGAAGGGATTAAAAAGTACAGATTGGCAGTTACAAAATAGTCACAGGGATGTAAAGTACAGCATACGGAATATAGTCAGGAATATTTTAATAACTGCGTATTGTGTCAGGTGGGTACTAGGCTTATTGAGAGGGAGTAACTTTGTAAGTTATATAAATGTCTAACCACTATGCTATTCACTTGAAACTAATATATTTTGAATGCCAATTGTAATTGAAAAGTTTTAAAAAATGAAATCAAGGGGCAGCCAAGGTCAGGAGTAGGAAGTCAGCTACAGATGAGGAAGTGGTCAGGCCTCAGGAGCCTCAGTTTCTGAGAGGAATGCCATCCTGCTCTGCAAACCGGTGCCTCATGACTGACTCTCTGAAATTACCTGAAATTCTCCCCTGATGCCAACCACTTGCCTGGTTTTATCAGTAAATATAGACCTTGTTCTGGTTCATTGAAAGGTTACAACTCTTCAATAGTGCTCGCAGGGACAGCCAGCCACTAGGGTGCCAAGACACAAAGATAAAGGCACAATGGAAGAAAATCATTCACTCCCGTGGGTCACGCAGTCCAGACTAAAGGTGCACTGAGGAAGATGCACCACAAAGCCCAGAAAGAGGCACTAGATTCACTCGAAGCCCCCCTGCACGAGGTCTGAATTGAGCCCAGTGGCAAGGATGTCTCCATTTGTAAGAAGAGACAAAGGGTAGGAAACCGAAAGTTCTTGCCAAAGTGTTTTGCCAAAGAGTAGGATGCCAAATATTTGGAGAAAGTCTTCCTGGACCTGATAAGGGAAACTGCTTGCCAGTCTTGTCATTTGACTTTTTAATGATCTCCTGGAGAGAGGTTACCTGGGAAATATTCAGGTAGGGAAGGAAATCTCTTTAATGCCAAATTAAAGTCAGGATTTTCCTTGCCAATAACCTTAGAAATTACAATATGAGCTAGAATATTTTAAGCCCCAAAAGACTGTGTGCCAAAAGTGCCAAAATCATTGTGCAATGCTACAAATATGAGAAAACTAGCTTTCATGTAATTTTTGGAAGTGATTGCAAGTGAGTGAATACTATAAGAAATAATTTCCTGCTAGGTGGTTTATTTAAAGGGCATCTAAAAAGCAAAAACTGAGTAGTCCTGTTCTAAGAAACAACCACTCAAAAGTCTAAACACTAAAAATCTATTTTCTTAATGGCCTTGTGACAATGACTATGAACAAGGTCAATGTCATAATCTCTAGGTTTTTCATCAGTGCAAAGAACATGTGGAAGAAGGGGTACTATGAGATGAACAAAGCTTTTCCTTTTTTTAGAAGGAAATTAAATGTTTGCCCAAAGTTGAACAGTGAATCAGTTTCAATGACACCCTTAGATCTGGGATCTTGTAATTTCAAAATTTCTATTATCTCAGACCAGAGCCTTGAAATCCAAACCATATCCTAAAGTTTCTGAAAGGGTACTCCATCTTTCTTCCCTTAGAATTAGACTTATCAACATATAATTTTAGAGCATGTTAACCCATTCTTTATACATTCAGAAGGAGGTTGACACCAATACTTGGCCCCTCCCAACCTCTCCCCATGCATAGCAAGTAAAACCCTGTCTTAACACTTTCTGTTCTGGGCATCTGAAGGTCCCCGGGTACTCACAAGAGTTCAAGTTCTGAACTTGCTATCAGAAGATGATTTAGCACCAGGAGGCTCTATATTATTAGTTATCTGTGGAATGAACGTAACTCCTTTTTTGGAGAGTCACTCCCTGTGATAAAGGAAAAACTCAGGAGGGAAAGAAGTACTATTTTGTTTCCCATAGAAATTAAGCCCAGTCTAGTATTTGCTTCATGTTCAAATAACTCCAATACTTTTGAAACCCTGGCGACCCACCATTTTTGATTCAGCTTTGACTGTTCTCAGTTTTAGCCTAATTAAAAGAGTAACATAAGTGTCCAAGATTACAAGGCTGAGTTTGAGATTAAGTGTTTCGCACTGAAGGAGTCAGTCTGATTGTGATGAAAACACCCCCTCCTCATGTCCTACTCTTCTCCTGGGCTGCAGTCAGAGTCTTTGACCTATATTTGATTCTCTCTTTGCAGTTTGCTCTTTGATCGTGAAACTGCTGGGAAAAGGTTCCCGCTACGCTACAAAACAAGGTAAGCTGTTTCTTATTCGTTTGAATATACCAGATGCTGGTGACAACCAATTTTCTTCTTCTCTATCTAAGTAATCGAAAGGTCAGGTGTTAGGAAGGGATTACGGAGAGTTTACGAGGCAAGCAGCCCACTCCACCGCCAGCCTTATCAGGAACAAGCCCAGCTTTCTTTCCTAAGCCTCTGGTGGGCGTCTTGGGCTCAGAGCCACCGTGCCTGGTGGTCTGGGGTGCACATCGTGCAGTTTATCATCAAGCAGCATCTTTGAAATGCCAAACTTCATTTATTGATCTTACAATTCTATGTTATCTCCAACAAGCCACGGGAAAAGTAATACATTTTGTATGGATTAATCCTTGTAATTCTGCACAACGTACACCCAGAGATAACTCAAGCTTGCTTTGTCTTCTCATTATCTAAACAGACGTGTCTTTTTTTAAGTCATCAACAGAGGTCATCTCCCAAATGCCCTTGTGGAATATTCATTAATCAAATAACTAATTTGAAATGGACCTTCAAAGCATTATTCATTTCCCCATCATTTTCCCAACACCAGTTTAAATGCTTTGTGGGTATAATGATTAGGCTGATGTTTAATTAATTGTGAAATTGTGAATTAAACCTAAGTTAAAAGATAAATCATTCTTCAGTGCATGAGATAGAAAGAGAGAGAGCCACAAAGGGCAAGCCAGCTTGATCGGTGGCTTTAGTTGAGGATTCTTAGCAAAAGTCCCTTTATTCACAGCAAAATGACAGCGCTAGATTTTAAGGTTAACCTTTGTGAAGCAAAACTTATCTTTGCCTTTTGTCTTGAAGGATTTCCGATTCATCACAAAATCAATGAGAAAATGCTACACGCCACTGAACAAATATGCAGACTAGCTGTAACCTGCTAATCCTGACAAGTTTTATTGTGGAAAAAGTAGGAGAAAACAATCACTGAAGACTCAGGTATGAAAAACACAGAAATAACTTTGTTTACTGTATGTCATGACCAGAGTGCTATATTTTTTAACGCCAGGAAGTAGAGGTTTGATTCCCAACTGAGGCCTTCCCTCATCATTCCTGTTTATGCGGCCCCACTGGGCCCTAACACTCATCGTCAGGCATGTCACAATGCCAACCAACCTATATTGTTTACATTTTTCCACCCACCCATTTCCACCTATCTGACTGTTCACTTCTTGAGAGCAGGGTCCAAGGCCTACTCATCATCACACACTCAGCATAACATTGAATGCCTGTGTTCTCAAATCAAACAGACCTGAGTTTGTGCTCACTCTTCTCTGCTCCTGAAGCTCACTCCCTCCATGTGTCCACACATCCACCTGGCTTGTTCTCTCTCTTCCTACTTAGATGTCACTTCCTCCATGAGACCTTCTTTGATCACTGTCTCAGTCAGTTTGAGCTACTATACAAAGTGTCAAAGACTAGAAATCTTATAAAGAGCAGCAATTTCTTTTGCATAGTTTTAAAGGCTGAAGTCCAAGATCAGGGCGCCAGCATCATCAGGTTCTGGTGAGAACCCACTATTGGGTTACACATGCCCACTACTCCTTGGGTCCTCACATGGCGTAAAGAGTGAGAGAGCTCTCTGGGGTCTCCTTTAGAAGGTCACTCATCCCATTCAGGAGGGCTCTACTCTTATGACCTAATTTCCTCCCAGTTGCCTCATCTCCTAATATCATCCCACTGGAGTTTTGGATTTTAGGTCTTGAATTTTGGGGCGGGGGGACACATTTAGTGAATAGCAATCACCTTAACTAAAATGGTCTTTTCATACCTCTTTCCCCTTACCCTGATTTATTTTTTCTTTATAGCACTTATCACTACCTAATACTATATTTGCATTTGTTTATTACCCATTCATTTTTTCCCCTATTAGATATAAAGTCCATGAGGAAGGAAATGTACCTATTCTTCAATGGAGGTACTAAATAAATATGTGATTGAATTAAATAATAAATGGAAAAAAAAAAGCTTTATTTCCACTGTCATTGCTAAACTCTCAATAACTACTACATGAAGAAAGTCTGGTTGAGAATAAAGACAGCAAAGAAAAGCACGTCCCAGAGATAGACAGATTCTTTTTTTTTATCATTGTTCAAGTACCGTTGTCTCCATTTTCACCCCACCACGGCCCCCTCCCCACCCTTCCCCACCTCCCACCCTCAAACCTACCCACTTTGGCTTTGTCCATGCGTCCTTTAGACATGCTCCTTGATGGCCCTTCCCCTATTTCCCCCTGTGACCCCTCTCTCCCCTCCCCTCTGGTTACTGTTGGTTTGTTCTTTATTTCAATGTTTCTGGTTGTATTTTCCTTGCTTATTTGTTTTGTTGATTAGGTTGTACTTATAGGTGAGATCATATGGTATTTGTCTTTCATCACCTGGCTTATTTCACTTAGCATAATGCTCTCTAGTTCCATCCATGCTGTCCCGGGGGGGTAGGAGCTCCTTCTTTCTTTCTGCTGCATAGTATTCCATTGAGTAAATGCACCATAGCTGCTGGATCCAGGTGCACCTGAAGCTAACATACCCGTGAACATTTTAGTGTTATGAGGAAACACATTTTCTTGTTTATTTAAGATGGTTTATATTTAGTTTATTTGCAACCAAATAAAATCCCAACAAATCCCTTGCAGGTCATCTCTATGTTAATTTTGTTATCATCCACCTGTTGTGAGTGCCTCGTGGTTCTATCTTCTGTGATCTGTCCATGTGGCTGCATTTGCTCATCCTAATGGCACATCAGCACCTCCTCAGGTCCCCTTTTCACTCCTGTAAGTATGTCTGGCTTCCCAGCCTGGCTCATCTCACAGATTATCAGATGGCCACCTACATTTATGACATTTTTAGCTGATGGAACCTGTCTCCAAATGCCTGGTCTGCCTCATCTAGTCTCTAGAAATCAGCCCCATTGGCCTTGCCCACTCTGGTAACTGTTGAGCCCTGGGTCTGACACAGCAATCTCCAGATGCAAACACCATAGGACACTGGTTATGCAAAAATGCTCTTGTGCCAGCCACCTGAATTGGAGTGTCAGCTCCACTATTTACTAGACATATAACCTCATTCAAGTCACTTACCCCCTCTGTGCCTCGCTTTCCTCATCTGCAAATCCAGAATAATACCAATATAAGCTAGATAATGTATGCAAAACAGAACAGCACCTGGTAAGCACATAGTATATGTGCCTACTGTTTTCACTATAATAGAATCAGTTCTCCAATGAGATGCCAGAAGGACAAAAAGGTGTTAGTCCCTCCTGTGTTTCATAAAACTCAACTGAAAGCAAGATTGTCTTCTTTTTCTTTCTCAATCTTCTTCCCTGACCAGATAATGAGCTCCTGTAGAGTAAGGGCTATGCTCTGTCTTTCTGTGGCTCCAGGCCAGTGATAGTCCTAAGAGTAGGCACTGAACCAGAACTTGAATTGGTTATTACTATCCAGTAATCAGTAATGAGTCTTGATATCAATAGTACAAATTTTGTTAATGGCAATTCAGGGTGGTTAGCCACTAGTTCCTTTTCCCTCCTTTCCCTGTAAGCTTTCCTCTAGGTTTAGGTTCCAGCGGACATACACACTCTTTTTAGACAGGCCGATGCCCTGCATCCTTGCCTGCTTTCCTTCCCTGGGGAACTGACTGTCCCTGGGAAGGACTCATCAGTGTTGTGTTTCTCTCCCTTGAATTATTAGGCCTGGGGCAAGCCCTAATCAGCCAGTAGGACTGCCTCATCTCTTCTGAAACAGAAACATAAAACCTGCTCAACTCTTTTGAAGCCAAGACAATACCCAAGGGCCTTTAAGACACTGACAGCCTCCTTAAAACTAGGCTAAGGTGAGTTTCCTAAAAGCCTTTTCCTTTAAGTCTATTTTAATTACCTCTCTATTCCATGGTCTGAAGACAAAGAAATGTCTTGCACACAATAGTCGCTGATAATATTTTTGTAACAGGGTGCAGCCAAGAAGTGGGCCCAAATAGGGATTTGTAATGGGGTCCAGAACTCAAGGTGTCCAGGAAGTATTAGAAAAATATGTATAGGATGTCCTCACCCCCACAAGTCTGAACTAGGTGAAATGGGACTCCTGGAGCAGGGCTATTCAGAGCTCTTTTGTATAGCAGCAACTTTACAGCTAACCTCTGGCATGGTTATTTAACATATCTATAACCTTTAACTGGTTTCATAGATATGCTAAATAGCTGTGGCCTTGCTTTGAGCCAAGGGGATGGAAGTGACCTGGACTTGAGATGTAACTGGGAAGAGAGGAACACACTGCTTTTAGCCAGAGGGGAGAACCCCTGCGGCTTTGGGGCTCCCTTTGCCACGCAGCTTAGGAAGCTGGGAAGCAAGATGTAGCAGCGATGCAGAGCTTTCTCTTAGCAGTTTGGAAGAATGCAGGAGAGATGCTGCGGGAAGGGCTCTGGACCATGAGGCTTTGGAGGAGTGGGGACCCCTCGGCCTAAGAGACAGAGAGAGGACCACGTGGCTTTGGGTGGCTCCTTTGCCACGCGGCCTAGGAAGCAGGAGAGACTTTGCCTAGAAGAAAAGGGGTGAAAGGACTCTTGCTGGTGGGCCATGAGAAGGTGCCACATGATTTTGGATTAACTGGAGATCATGGTGGCGACACAGTGGATCGTGTCGGAACTGAGGGGCTGCCTGAATCACAGACTTCTACTTCTTTTCCTGAGATACGATACCCTGGACTGGGCAGAGGGGGGAAAGAAGGACTGGGTGTGTTTGTGGGTATTCTAAAGAACTCTAGTATTTTAAAGGAGACCTTAAGTCATTACTTCAAGCCTGAATAACTTGAAAATAAACAATTCTTTTCCTTTTCACCAGTCTCTGGCATTGAGAGACGTCTTTCCATTGGTGGTGAGCATAACGAACCTGGTGTGGGGTTGGGATATCGTTGGGTGTCCCGGCCCTGCTCTGTAGCATTTGGATTTTTAATGGATCAGTGAATGAATGAATCAGTCAGTCAATGAAAAGAACAAATGAATGAATAAGAAATAAGTAGGGGATATTCATTCTTCTCTGTATTGTAAGGCTTGGAGGGTTAGGTGCTGATCTACTAGATTACTCTCATTTCTATTCTTTGCTGGATTTTCAGTATTGTTTACCTCCTTCATTCTTCAGGAACTGATCAAAACCTAAAGAAATTAGTGCAGATGGAGAAAGTGTATCCAATAGTACCACTTAACAAAAATTCAGGTCTTTATAGGGAACCCAATGGATGGCCCATATGATTTTTTTTACTATCTCTTTGCTTTCTGTGTGAGAAAAGATACCACATCCTTCTAAGCCCCAATAAAAATTGTTTATCTCTTACTGATGTCCTAAACAGGCCTTCACTATCCCCCCCATCTACTTCCAAACACTTATTCTAACAGAAGTGTCTTGGATGGAGGGGACCATGAGTGCCTGTTGTGCTGTGGATGATGTGTAACTCAGATGTCACCAACTGTGAGGTTTGGCTGAAGCATACTTATTGCTGACTTGGTGTGATGGCTGTTGTGGATAAACAAATCAAACTCAAATTCACAGGTCAATTACACTGAATAATGCCCTGCTAATTTTCTTATTTGAAAAAGTATCAGTAAAGGTTTGCAAATGAATCAGAGGCTTTCAACCAGCTGAGCTGCTTTGACTAACAAGTGGGTCTAGTGTTTTGAACACTTGGGATAATGGTGGTAAGGTCTCCAAACCACAGGAATTTAGGAGGTACCCCAGGCATGCTTCACTCCAGAGTGGCATGTCCCTTAGCAACCAGTAGTGCCTAACACACTCCATCACATCCTGAGGAAAACCAGGCTTTCTTAAAACACTGCAAACACAGTAAAAATCTATTCAAAACCAAGACCACCTTTCTTTTAAGAAAAATGAATATTTAGGGCTATCCCTTATCATTTCTCACTGAGATTGCTCAGATCTGAGGCTGCCTGTTGAGATGAAGCAGTTGGTTGAGATTAGGGGTTCAAGACCTTTGCGTTTCATGAATCCTTAAAATCCTCTTTCTCTCCAAATATATGGAAAATCAATATGGGTTGTCAACATTTGTATTTGCCAAAGATAGGCCACAGCACTAAATGACACAAAATTTAAAATTACTCTCTATTATGATCATGGTTTAATAAAATAAATAATACCTTAACAAATACCAAAAAAGTAGAAGGATACAACTTCAGGAACAAAATGCAGCCCTTTAAATGGAATTAATTTAGTTTCAAAAATGTTTTATATTATTGTTGTTTTTTAATGTCACTGAAGATGAATGCAGACTTTACCTTAACACAGGTCTTTGGATAGCCTCTGGAAAACACTGGTCTGGCCCTCACCGGTGTAGCTCAGTGGTCTGGGCAATGTCCCACAAACGGAAAAATTATGGGTTTGATTCCCAGTCAGGGAACCGTCCTGGGTTGTGAACTAGGTCCCCAGTTGGGGGCATGTGAGAGGCAACCAATTGATGTTTCTCTTGCACATTAATATTTCTTTCTTTTTCTTTCTCCCTCCCTTCCCCTTTCTATAAAAATAAATAAATAAAATCTTAAAAAACAAACAAACATTGGTCTAACTTTTAGCACTATATGCAGAATGCTTAAGTAAACCAAGCAGGAATAGCAGTGGCAATTACTGTGAAATGTGTTTGAAGATCCATCCGTTTTCCCTGGCACTCACCTTCTTCCTGTCTGGTTTGTCCTGCTCTCTTGTACTTTCTACTCCTCATATGCAGTCAGGTAGTACCTGTCCTCTAACAGAATGCCTCTCACTGACTCTTAGGTACAGGGGCTTTCAGACATTTCCTCCCTGTGCTTCTGGGTACTCATCTGTAGAAGAGAATGGAACCCAAAGATTAACTAATCTTTATAGTCCATTCACTTGTACAGCACCATGATTCCAAAGTTCTTGCCATATCACCTCCCCAGAAAACCCTTCCTGCTGGGTCCAGGATCCTGTCACCAATTTTTCTTCACGCCTTCTATTACTTTGGTAGCTAAACATTTCCCCCACTTCGGAGCTCAATGCACGTAGTTCTGGTGGGGCTGAAGTCCACGACCCACAACTCCAGCACAGAGCTGGCACTTGACTCAAACTGGGCCAACTGGAGGGAGATCTTTGTGCCATAGACAATAGGAAAGATAGCTTTGCTGAATGTAATGGGTTGAATAGTGTCCCCTTATAATTCATGTCCACCTGACATTGTAGAATGGGATCTTGTTGCCAGAAAGTTCTTTGCAGAGGAAATTGAGTTAAGGATTTCAAGAAAGATTATCCTTAGATTTAGGGTGGGCTCTCAGTCCAGTGATTGGTGGCCTTACAAGAAAAAGGAAAGGGAGATTTAACATAAAGAGACACAATGAGGAAACAGAGAAGATGGCAATGTGAAGGTGGAGGCAGAGATTGGTGGGATGCATGCCAAAGACTCTGGAAAGCACCAGAAGCTAGGAGAGAGGCATAGAATAGTTTTTTTTTTCTCAGAGCCTCCAGAAGGAACCAACCCTGCTAACACCTTGATTTCAGACTTCAGACCTCCTGAACTGTGAGAGACTAAATTTCTGTTGTAAGCAACCCAATTTGTGGTGATTTGTTACACAGCCTGATGGAATTAATGCACTGGGTTTGCCAAGAGCCATCTTGCTCACCAGAGAGAATCTGTCCTAAAAATGGAAGAATAAGAGTGAACTTTGACCATAGCACTCAGTGCCTGGATCCAGCTAGGCTTGAAGTCAAGTTTAACTGGATTTCTCAGCCTGTAAGCCAATAAATACTCTCTTTTTGTTTAAACTTGAGTTAAGTTTCTATCATAGCTAGCTGAAAGACTTCTGATGAAAATATGGCTCAGCACTGGGAAAATCTTATTCATCTTTCAAGGCTCAGCCTTGCTGGTATTTTTTCCACAAAGCTTTCCCTGGGCTTCCCAGACTTAAAGGCTTGTTTCTTCCTCTAGATTTCTTCCTATAGCTCCTTTTTCCTCCCACACACAATACTATTAAACTCATCTTATTTTTCCTTACTAGATCTTTAGCCTTTTGAAAGCAAGATCCCTGTTCTTATATTCTTCTTACTGCACAAGCTCTATACCATTTACAAAGCAGGTGCTCAGGGCATATTTGATAAACAGAAAAATGAAAAAAAAAAAGAAGGAATAAAGAGTGGGGTATCATTGTTGATGGCTGAGAGTGGAAAAATAGTTTTGTGTAAGGACCCCGCCTGGTGTTCCTAATCATACCAAACACAAATCCCCAACTACTTCCTCATAAATTGCCCTACTACAAAAACCAGCCAAAGACTTCTTTGCCAACATAATAACTGCTAGGCTTTTATATAGGGCAGTTGTTACTTCAGATCTGAAATATCTATCATATCACTCTCTCTCCTATTTGAAACCTTTCAATGGTGTCCCACAGCTCTTAGGGAAAAAGTCCAAATCCTTGTTCATGGCCTTTGAAACTTGGCTCCTCCCAGTGTCTCGAATCTTATCTCTCAAAACTCCATCACGTTCAATCTTTGCTCTGGCTTCTTGCACTTCTTCAGTCATGTTAAAAATTCCATGTGCTCCCCCTCTTCTCCTTCTCTGACACCCTCTTCTTTTGTCTTTCTTGCTCCTGCAAACATTTGTTCCTCTGGAACATTCTTTCTCCAACTCTTTCACATAGCTTACTCCTGTGCATGGGTTAGATATTTGCTTGGAGGCTATTTCCTCTGGAGGCCTTCCCTCATCCAGTTGGGCCACCCTCTGTTTCCCCAGAGCTCTCTGCATTTCTCTAGCATTGCTTTTACTACACTGCATTGCAATTGCCTTTTTGTTTGACAGTAGCCCTCACTGATACTGTTTCAATCATATCCCTTTTGATGAACATTTTATTTCTAAAACACAGTATAGAGATTCTTAACACATAGTTCTTAAATGGTCAAAAAAGAAAGAAAGAAAGAAAGAAAGAAAGAAAGAAAGAAAGAAAGAATAATTTAATGGTAATTCTCAAAGTCTAACTTGGTCTTAGTCATATTTTCCTTTGCTCATTTCCTCACTCTTGAGGAGTAACCAGGCCTTTCAACCTGGGCCAGGGGGAAGTGAGGATTGCAATGTATTTAGAGAGATGAAGGCAACTCATTTACAACATGGAGTCCTCATTCCCTTAACTGTCCATAAAAACCATAATAGGGGCTACCAAGAGATGTTTAATAGTTTGAAAACCTGACAAAATCACACAGATATCCACAATAAGACTGCACAAGCTAACAAAACTAGACTGATATGTGGTATAAGGGAGCGAAGTCTGTAGATGATAGAGAATACTGTGTTTTATTTCTTCTCCTCCTGCTAATGACCTCTTACAGGATGCACTTACACTTCAAGGCAGACATGGCCATGCACACAGAAGAGCTTGTGTCTGTTTGTCATGGAAGCATTTAATTACTGCTACCAGGGTTTCCAGTCTGGCCTTCCCTTGTCTCAGCAAATTTAGGAGCTCAGACTGCCATGGAGCTATTACATGAACCTCACAGACTCGGTATGAGCAAGGAATGAACTTTTTGAGATAAGCCATTGAGGTGATTTTGAACCTATTTGTTATGATAGAAACTGAGTCTGTTTTGATGGAAGTACTGTGATATTTTTTAATCTTCAAGACCTAGCATGGCGCTTGGCACAGAGGAGATATGCTGAAAGAACGAATGAATAGAAAACAACTAACTAGGAAGCCATCTCACTCTATATTCTCAAAAATCAGACTTTGAAGATTAAACAGACTTGGAGGATTAAAAAACAAATTGCATGTGAAATAGATGCCCCCAGTATTGATTGTAGAGCCATCTTATTTCCAGCACTAGCACGAGTAACTTTGCCACCAGAACTCAGTTAGAAACACAAATATTTTATAAGAACCATTGCTCATAAATCTTAGCTCTTTGATTATCTCTGTTATGAATGACTTCCTCTAAAATAACAGGGATGTAGGATACATTGACATTGGTCTTAGCTGCTCAGTGGGATTTTAGACTCAATAATGAATCCAGGAAATGGTTTGCACTTCACTTGATCAAACAAAAACTCCAATAATTAGTATTGAATCAGATGGGGCCAATTTTCATGATCCCTTTTGGTAGAACTTTGTGACTGCATCACCATAGGCACCTGGTTGGAAACAATAGCATGGCATATACTGTTATGTGTCTTTGACCCTGAGTTTGCAGAAGCCTGCAGTTTGACGTCAATAGTGGAGATAGGGGCTTTCTTCTCTAGTACATTGATTTTAAATTAAATTAACTCTGATCCTTAGGTCATCTCCTAGATTGCAAAAGCCGAATGCCTCATTAATGATGAAAACAGTAGGAGTAAATGTATTGGAGCAGGTTGAACAATTTAAGTGCTTTAAAATGCAACTAGTGCAAAGCAAGGGTATTGCAAGCTATTCAATTAAGGATTGATTCCAGACATGCTGATGAGAGAAACTACTTGAGCAGATGAGTCTTTGAAAATAGTCGTGATCTTATGAGGACAGTACATTTCTTGCCCTCTACACTTTGGGTACTGCTGTGCTCATGTGAATCTCCTTTCCACTGGAATCATGATGGAATTGTCATCTTCCAGAACACTCCTCACTTTCAGAAGAGAGAATTAGTTGCATAGTTTCTATTTTCCACTTTAATCTCGATGATCCTTATTCTACAACATTCTCATTTTTTAGAAGAGTGTATTAGTTGTTTTTTGTCATGTAACAAATTACCCCCAAAACTTAGTGGTTGAATCAACAACATTTATTTTCTCATTGGGTTTAGAGGTCAGGAATCTTGGCAGAACTCAACTGGGTCTTCTGCTGCAAGGTCTTGTCACAAGCTACAATCAAGGTGCCTACCGGGGCTTCAGTCATCCCAATGCTTAAAAAGGATGAACCCACTTGGAGAAAGATATTTCTAAACTAAATCATGTGTTTGTTGGCAGGATTCAATTCCTTGAATGTTGAACCCTGGAGCCTCAGTTCCTTGATGGTTGTTGGCTAGAAGCTGTCCTAAGTTCTTTGCCATGTAGGCCTATTCATAGGGCAACTCAAAATATGACAACTTATCCCATCAGAACAAGCAGGCAAAAGAGCCAGAGAAAGATTAAGAGAAAGACAGCAAGATGAAAACCACAGATTTTCATAATCTAATTTTGGAAGTGCATTCTGACACTTTTGCTGTCTTTTATTCATTAGAAGTGAATCATTAGGTCCAGCCTACACTCTCAGGGAGGGGGTTTCATTGGGCATGAATACCAGTAGGTGGGGATCATTGGGAGGCATATTAGAAACTTGCCTAGCATGAAGAGCAAATGTCTGGTAGTAAAATTTACTTCTCAGTCTTTTTCCACTCTGCCCCATTAGAAGAGAAGAAAGAATTTATGATTAAAGCAGTTTCCTGAAAATGAAAAAAAAAAAACAAAAAATGATGATACGTTTTAACTTTAAAATTAAAGAAAATTTGCATTTTATTTCATTCATCCCATGATGTAATGAGAGTTAACACATATACAGAGCTTATTATATTACGGGCACTATTGTGAATACTTGATACATACACTCACATATATTCATTTAATTCTCACCAAAACCCCTGAAAATCTACTGTTATAGCTCCATTTTAAATATTAGGACACTGAGATACAGAAAGGTAAATAAAAGCCCAAGATCACGCAGCTAGTTAATAGAAAAGTCAGGATTCAACCAAAGCAATCAACTCTATGATCCAGGCTGTTGTATATTATATTTCATTGACTTTCTAAGCTATTTTGTATTACTGCTGTTATTAGCTGAATTGTATCCCCTCAAATTTGATGTTGAACTTCTAACTCCTAGTATCTCAGAATGTGACTATATTTGGAGAAAGGACCTTTCAACAGGTAATTAAGTTTAAATGAGGTCATTGGGATAAACCATAATCCAATATCACTGATGACTTTATAAGAGGAGGGGATTAGAACTCAGAGACTTCTGATCAAAATGGAGGCATAGGTAAAGGAGGAAAGAAGGAGAAGGGTGTAGTTAAAGAACAAGTATAAATGACACATGAACATGGACAACAGGGTGGGAATTGACTGTGGGACTTGGGGGTGGGTGGGGCAGGGAGAGCAACAGGGGAAAATTGAGACAACTATAATAGAACAACAGTAATAAATACATATATACATACATACATAATGGGGGCATAGGTAAACATACCTCACCTCATCAAACAACTGTAGAACAATTACAACCAGACTTCAAAACAAATAACACCCACCATCAGAACCCGCTAGATGGAAGTCCAACAACCAAGGATTTAAAGAAGCCATGTTCATCCAGATGGGTAGGAGGGACAGAGACACAGAGATGGGCAGAGAGATGGGAAGATCCAGTGTGGCACAGAGAGGCAGTGGAACAGGTGTTCACACATTCATGTGTGGTGGGTAAAAATCAGGAGGGAATACCTCAGGAGTGAAGGATCCCAGCTCCAGGCCAGACCACATAACCCAGTGTTACAGCACCAAGAAGATAAATCTCCATAACTTCTGTCTGTAAAAAAAAAAACAAAAACAGTGGGGGTTGGGGCTGTGGGAGAAACTGGCAGATTTTGCTCAGGAGACTCTGCTTAAAGGGCCTGCACAAACATAGACTTTTATGCAGAGCTACCCCCTCTGGGATTCAGCAACAAGGCAATAGCTGGAAGGGCACCAGTTGCATACAGGAAGTAAGTAAAGTGACTGGAAACAGGGTGCTGGGCAAGCATCCAGAAGCTAGGCAGCAGCATTGTTCCCTCTTTGAGCTTTCCCCCTACACAGAGCCACAAAGTGGTGAAATGGTGATTACTTACGGCTCTGCCCCACACAGTTTATAGGTGCCTTTTCTGCAATAGGCCATGCTACTAAGACAGGGAGTCCAAGTGCTCTACCTAGTACACACAAACAAACACAGGGAGGCTGCCAAATTGAGGAGACACTGGTTATCAGGAAGCTCTGAGAACTCACTGAGTATGGCAACAGCATAGAAAAGACCCAAGAAGAAATGAAGTTTACATTAAGTGAAATAAAGAAAAATCTATAAGAAACCAACAATGGAGGAGATGACACTGAGATTCAAATCAACGATTTGGAACATAAAGAAGTAGCAAGCATTCAACCAGAACAGCAAGAAGAAAAAAGAATTTTCAAAAATGAGGATAGTATAAGGAGCCTCTGGGACATCCACACCTACCAACATCTGAATCATAGGGGTGCCAGAAGGAGTAGAGGAAGAGCAAGAAATTGAAAACTTATTTGAAAAAATAATGAAAGAAAACTTCCATAATTTGGTGAAGGAAATAGACATACAAGTCTAGGAAGCACAGAGAGTCCCAAACAAGTTGGACCCAAAGAAAACCATACCAAGACATATCATAATTAAAATGCCAAAGGTTAAGGATAGAAAATCTTAAAAGCAGAAAGAGAAAAAGCAAAGTGTTACCTACAAAGGAGTTCCCATAAGACTATCAGCTGATTTCTCAAAAGAAACTTCGCAGGCAAAAAGGGACTGCAAGAAGTAGCCAAAGTTTCTTCTTAATTTCAATGTCTCTGGTTGCCAGAGGGGAGGTTGCAGGGGATAATAGTGAGGGGAGGGGGAAAGGGGAAGCGTTTTCAGGAACATCTGTAAAGGACACATGGACAAAACCAAGGTGGGGTGGGATCAGGGGTGGAATGTGGGGATGGCTGGGGTGTGGGGAGTGGGTGGGGGGGAAATGGAGACAACTATACTTGAACAACAATGAAAAAAAAAGAAGTAATCAAAGTGATGAAAAGCAAGGACCTGGAGTAAACCTAGATTACTCTATCCAGCAAAGGTATCATTTAGAATTGAAGGGCAGATAAAATGTTTCCCAGACAAGGTAAAGCTAGAGTTCATCATCACTAAGTCATTATTACATGAAATGTTAAAGGGACTTATTTAAGAAAACAAAGAAGATCAAAACTATGAACATTAAAATGGCAACAAATTCACAACTATCAGTAAGTGAATCTAAAAAACAAACTAAGCAAACAACCAGAAGAGAAACAGAATCATAGGTATGGAGATCATTTGTAGGGCTATTGGCTAGGAGGGAAAGGGGGAGAATTGGGAGAAATGGTGCAGGGATTAAGAAGCAAAACTGGTAGGTACAAAATATACAGGGGAATGTTAAGGACAGCATAGGCAATGGAGAAGCCAAAGTACTTATATGCATGACCCATGGACATGAACTAAGGGGGGATTGCCGGAGGGCGGGCGGTTACTGGGCAGAGGGGGGACAAGGGGGAAAATTGGGACAACTGTAATAGCATAATCAATTAACTATATTAAAGTAAAAGAAGAGAAGATTAGAACCCAGGCAGAATCAGAGGGGAGACCATGTGAAGACATTGGAAGAAGATGGCCATCTACAAGGCAAGAAGAGAAGCTTTAGAAGAAACCAACCCTGCTCATACCTTGATCTTGGACTTCTACCTTCTAGAACTCTGAGGAAATAAATTTTTGTAGTTGAAGCCAATCAGTCTATAGCATTTGTTGTGGCAGGCCTAGTTAACTAATACACTGTTGTCAGGAATATTCATATCTCAAAATAATGTGTCATATATTAGCTGTAGTTCCCAGGATCTCCTGGCACACCCTAGTTTCACTGGCTCAGGTGTGTTGAAGAGTATGTGGGATTTGGCAGCCAAAGCGAGAACTATCTTTAGCAAGTAAAACTAGGCAAGCTCAATACCTTTTCTTGAAAATGAGACTAATAAGACCTACCTCACAGGGCTGTTGAGGGAATTAACGAGATAATGTGGAAGTGTCTGGCACAGTAGCTGACATATATTAAACCTTTAGTAAATGTCATTTATTGCTTAAATGGCAAGTCACAGGCTAAAGCAATTACTGAAGACACAACAGAAACATGGCACCTTGTTCTCTCTCTCTCTCCCCCCTCCCTTCCTCCCTTCCCCTCTCCCTCTCTCTTTCTATGCTGTTCTGGGAAAAAGATTGTTAAAAATTCTGTTTTTCTTCAGTGCAAGCATTCCCAATATTGGTCCATTGCAATTTTTTTTTTCCATGCTGGCTCAGATCTTTACTACCATTCTTACTATGAATGCAAAACTATGGAGAGAATTCCAAAATGACTCGGTTTCCAGTCCTCTGTGAACACTTTAGATTGAAGATGATAAGAAATATGTAAGACTACCTGTTACAAAGAACTCCATCAGAACGGACTCCAGTTCAATGGAAACAATGCTTACTGAGCACCTGAAATGCCAGGCAGTAAGCTATTTGCCTACTGTCATCCAATGACTGACAATGAATGCAACGTCAGCCTGCATCAAAGCAAGAATAGCTATCTGAAAAAGAGAAGAGACTAGTTCCTTTGCATTTGATATTGATCATATCACATTTGGAACATTGTTTTCAATTGTAGATAGCCTTTGTGAATATAGAAATTAACAAAGGATATAGGGTTCATGGGATGGTGAGAAGTGTAGATGAAACATTATTGAAAGAAATGGGGGCATTTAGTTTGAAGATAAAAACTGTATTAAATTCTTAGACATCTGTCATAAGGAAGGAGATTTCATTTTCTGTTGCTGTCAGTAACAAAATTGTGACCTATAGTGAGGTAGAATTCAGTGCAAAGAAACGAAAAATGTTCACTAGTGATTGAACTGTGTTCTCCCCTGTACTAAATTCATATGTTGAAGCCCTAACCCCAAATGTGATTATATTTAGTGATAGGGAGGTAATTAACATTAAATAAAATTATTAGGGTGATCCTATAGAATTGGTAGCCTTATAAAAAATAAGAGAGAGAAATCTCTCTCTCATCATGTGCACAAATGAAGGGAAGGCCATGTGGCCACAGAGCCAGGAGCCAGCTGTCTGGAAGCCAGGAAGAAAGGTCTCATCTGGAACTTAATGGGCCAGATCCTGATCTAGGAATTTCCATCCTCTGAAATTGTGAGAAAATATATTTCTGTTGTTTAAGGCGCCCAGTCATGGTGTTTTTGCTGTGGCAATTTGAACTGACTAAGGCAATGTGCAAACATTAAAATCAAATAATTGAACGAGTGAGGACCAACCAGGGGCCCAGATGTGTTAGGGCACACTATGGAAGATATTCCATCAAGGGCTAGAGACTGGAGTAGCTGACTTCCACAGTCCCTTCCTCCTTTGAGATTCTGTGATTTCAGAAGTCCTTAAAGCTTGTGGACACAGCAACACTGGTTACTCTGCTTGAATTACTATTCTCTTCCTTTACGGAGACTAGACAATTTTGTTTCATCTCTTGTGTCAACTCTGATTGACAGTGGCTGCCTGAAACACTGTTTTGAGAAGGATTTTTGAAGCTGCATGAAAAAAAAAATCCACACTAAAAAGAGCTTATACTTACTGGGCACTCATGCACCAAGCCCTATTCTAAGCACAGTCTTTGTGCTTAATTAAATTAAATTAATTAAAGTAAATTAATTTACTTTAAATGTGCAGAACTCTAGGAGTTGGATCCTAATAGCATCAACAATTTTTGATAAGAATGCAAGGCACAGAGAAGTAACCACTCAAAGGCCACACGGTTAGTAATTGGCAGCCTCAGACTACAAATCCAGTAGTTTGTTTAGAGAGCTGTTGCCTGAGACTACCACACTATAACACCTGTCCAACAATCCATTCGCAATGTTTATCATGAGTGATGGGGGTTGAAGAGGTGTATGCTAACAAATCCTAACCTCAGGGTTTGCTTTGAGGGACATCAGAGTAAGACAGGTGGGCATAAGATATTTTTATTCCAGTGCCCTAATGATTCAGATACACACCAGAAAAATTTTAAAGACTCTTTCATAGTTGAGTACCAGAGTAGTACTCAGTATCCCAGATACTTCAAATTATAGGGAAACAATATTGTGGAATTCCATTATTTCTTCTAAAATTCCATTTGGAACTAGGTCCAGTTCATGCTGTGATGGGTAGTAATGATAGGAGACGTCAGTTTTTAACAGATGTTATCCATATCTGTAGGAGCACTATCTCCCTTCTTAATCAACTCCCACCCAGACATCTATTTGTGCTGGGGACCAGGTCGGCTCAGTACTTGCCCCGGCCACATTCTTCTCTCCGCAGCCCTCTCCCTGTCTTTTCTGGTGTCGATTATCCTCATGCAAACTCTTGCATATCCTATTGATAGCTGCAGAACTATTTCCTGTCCTGTCTTGTCACCCAACTGTGTATGCTGAAGGTAATGCCATTGTCTTTCTTTTCTGGGGTTCAGACCTGGCTGATCTGCTCAGGTAACCATGATTGTTGAGTATTCTGTCAGCAGCCCCCCAATCTGACACACAACAGTAGGCTTTTTCCTCGCGGAAAACACAGCCTCTCTCCCATGAGCACCAAAGGACAATTGCCAATATCTCATGCTTGTCAGAGTCTGACAGATTTGTGAGAAACAAGCAAAGGAGAGGCACTGGATTGTAAAAGATTTCCAAGCATTCATTGTGAATACACCTGATTTTTACACTTCTTGTAGAAAATTCCATGTGTTTCCTTGCACATGTCTCAATGTATCTCATTTTAGAATTTATTTAAAATATTTTTCTATCAAATTAGCCTCAAGAATCCTGCATGTTTTCTCCTTCCAGAATTACCCTCTGTTCCCTTTATGGTAGGGAGGGCTAAGGAAAGATGATAAAAATCTACAGCCCTTGATCTTACATTTTAAAATGCAATATGTTAAAATCAAATAAAGTAGGTCAAGGCTTCTCTGTATTTAGCAGAGAGTAGAGCTTTTCCATATCAGCAAATATTAAAGATGATAGACAATCAAAAGTGATGTATCTTTCTTTAGTATAAGAGAAAGTTATTAAGGAGCTAACATTTTAGTTTTATCTTTGCCAAAGAAATGGAACAAATCCAACTCTTTTTGCTTATGATTTTATAGATGGCTATATATACATTTAAGTAGAGGTACTTTATTTTGCATTTACTTGGACAATGAGTAATAGTTAAACACATTCACTTAATTAATTATGAGTGAAGTCTATTCAAATGCATCATGTGGTTAAGCTTAGAAAATCCTCAGGGTTCTGAAGCAATATTTAAAGCTGGAAGGTCTGATAGAACAAAATGGAGGAATTGCAAAGAGGAATAATACTTGAATTCAAGGCTAGAGGTACCTGGGGAAAACTTTAAATCCAGTTTATTTTGAGGTTGGAGAAAGTTATGAATATCCTCCATTATTGCAGGACATAATAGCACTCAGTTGGACAAACATAATAAAATGTGTAAGTAAAATAAATGATGCTGCTATTCTTCCTAATAATAGCAACTCTGGCATCTAGGATGCATGCTATGGTCCTTTAATGAGGAAGAAGAATGCAAAAACCTCTAAAGCGGGCGAGTGCTATTAATATAATGAATTATTGTATAAAAACTCACCTCACTAATATCAAGGAATAACTTTAACAATTACTTGCAAGATACAGTGAAGATGTTGCTATTAGTTAGTGGAGAGAATCGTTGGTTGAAGGACTTTGTCATGGAGGGCCTGCAGCCTGAACCCTGGACTCTTTCATCTCCTGCCAAGTATGGCACATGCCATTAACATATGCAGGAGAGAGTCGTATTTACGCCTATTTGAAATTGGAGTCACTGCTTGATGAGGATGTCATAAACTCCTGGAACTAATCCTGGAACTATCTAAGGTCCTGATTTCTTGGAGTCCATGCTGATGCCCAGGAGAAGCCTCTTATCTCTGTTAATTAATCCCAGCCAACAGCCAGACCCAGTCCTTCAAAGTGAGGTACATTGGATCTGGAGCCATTGGGGCACTGGCTGCGAGCCATGTCCTGGATGCATTTATGGCCCACATACCCCTGACTTTTGTTTTGCATCCTGTACTGCATCCATTAATCTGGGATTTAAAATGAACCCACATCTGTGAGTGTTTACAGTGGACCCACCCCAACCCCGTCACTTGCCTCTTCCAAGTCCTAATTTAGACTTTAGATGTGTCTCCAAATTGCCCTGGCTCTGTTCCTAGGCTTATGTCTATCTGAATTCTTCCCTGGCACGAGAACTCCCTCCCACTCTGACCACCCATTTGCAACTTGGTCTCAACATTCTCCCAATTTAATCAGAGGTTCCATATCTGTTGTTTGCCCTGTGCCAGCCTCTGGTACCACAGGAAGAGCAGCCCTACCTGGAATGTAGGTTGACCTCTTGTGGGCTGGATGTACTCTTCCTGGTACATTTGTTTTCCTTATCTTTTTCTCTGGGACAAAATGGAAATGAAATGTATAGTTTTGTTTTGCTTTTTTTAAAAGATTTTATTTATTTATTTTTAGAGAGAGGGGAAAGGAGGGAGAAAGAGAGGGAGGGAAATAGCAATGTATGGTTGCCTCTCACATGGCCCTCACTGGGGACCTGGCTTGCAACCCAGGCATGTGCCCTGACTGGGAATCAAACCGGGACCCTCTGGTTCCCAGCCCGTGCTCAATCCACTGAGCTACACCAGCCAGGGCTGAAATGTATAGGTTTTGTTAAAGAAGTAGGAAGAGAGGGATGAGGGACAGGAAATAGGGAGAGAGGAGGAGGAAGAAGAAGAAAATGAACCTGGTGACATGTAGGAAGGTATTGTTGTGAAGTTCACTAACATGTGATGTGATTAAACACCCTGGCCTCTTGTTAGGAAAAACAAAACAAAACAAAAGCTCATGGAGTAGAAGTTAATGGATGAGGCCAACAGAAAAGTTTCTTATCAGCTCAGATTCCCCCTGTTAACCCCCGTTAGTGACTATTCACCCAGAAAGAGCTTTAAAATGTCCTTCTCCACTGCATCAAGAAGTCTGATTTAACAAGCAAGAACATCATTAAGAACACAAACACAGGCCAAGTGCACTAAACTCTGTGTGAGTGAATGAGAGAGAGATGCTGGCAGCGACAAATTTATTAAATTTCTGGGAACCTGAAACTTTCATAATTTAGGGAGCCCACTTTAAAAAAAAGAATACAAAATTATAAATGACAACTTAATTATTAGAAATATATTTATTTAGAATAAAAGTCATGACAAATAATGCATTTTTAAATTTGCCACAAACATTACAAAAAATAACAATGTTTTTATTAATTAACTGCCTGACATATTCTCTATAATATTTACTTTTTATGCATATTCTCTAATTGCTTCTTCATATGGCAATACTTTTGAAATATAATCCTTTCTATATAAAACAAAAAGACTGTTATATTATTGAATATTTATTTGTTATCGGTAACTTAGAAGATTTTATTTTTCCTTTAGTACTAATTATTGTTAACATCTTACAAATTTGCAAAGTTCTGTCTGGTTTCATTTATATATACTATCAGTAATACTGATATAACTTTGGGCCCTACAGACATAGGAATTCTGAAAAATTCTATTTTTATTATTACCTTCAAAAAAGTAAATATATGGTACATTTGTAATATCATCTACCATACTATGAGTATATTCCCAATAGGAAAGAAATTCCATTCTGACCAGATGTCAATGAAAACTAAATCCTCCACCTGCGGTGTTACATGTCTGCTGATTGGAAGAAGCTCCACAGACCTGCTTCTGCTTCACATGTCTCAAACCGTGTTTCCCCTCTGGTACACATGCTTCCCATGCCAGATGACATAGGACATGCTTATATTGTGATATGAATTCTGGGCCCACACCTTGGTGTCCCGAAGCTCAGTGAGGTAGCTTAATGAATGGCAGGAGTGTGCCTGTAAGCCACTGCATCACCAGAAAGGACAGCAATATCTTAACTAGATATGGAAAAGGCTGTGAGCCACATAAGTATGAGGTCTGTCCAGAAGGTATCCAGCCATATGATATGAAAATTAGAGACATTGATTGAAGAAGATACAAGGTACAAGAAACACTGTATAAAGACAATGACATGTCAGTGACCTTCAAAGTAGGTACCTTGTGACCTCACAAAGTTCTCCCAGTTGCCATCCACTATCTTGTCGTATTTCCCAGAGTCTTATCAACAGGCTAAAATCTCTTCCCTTTCAAACGTGATTTTAGTTTTGGGAAAAGCCAGAAGTAGCAAAGTGCCAAATCTGGAGCTGAACCACCTGGGTGATTTGATGTTTTGCCAACAAACTCTGCATGAGACATGATGCATGAGTGGGCATGTTGTTGTGATGAAGCTGCCCATTACCAGTTGCCCATAGTTGTGGCCTTCTGAATCATCCAAATAGTTTCTGTGGAAGAATGTTGAACCTTAATGCAAAATTCGATGCAGATTCGTTAGTCTACTCACTCAGACATTTTGAATGTGATGGCTACACAGTACACATGGTCACTCAACAGCATCTACTGCCCCCACTGACTAGTACAGTGAAGTCATCATTGTTCACAAATGTGCATTCCAGTCCACTCTCCTTGGCTGCCAGGTTACATTGATATCATGCAAACCATTCTTGTTATATTAACAATGGCTGGACTTTTTCCAGACAGACCTCATATATCCCACTAAACACAAATTAATGTCTGAACAATTCAATTTCCCCTTAGTGGGACCCCTAAATACCTGTAGCCACATCAATGCTACCTGACTTCAAAGGAAGTATGATGGAATGGAGATTACAGTAGAAATAAACAGTGGCCTTAATCAGGAATGTCAAACTCATTTTCACCAGGGGCCACGTCAGCCTCGCGGTTGCCTTCAAAGGGCCAAATGTAATTTCCACTCCTTAACAGTTAAGGAGTAGTTACATTCATACAGCCCTAAAATTATTTTGGCCCTTTGAAGGCAACTGTGAGGCTGATGTGGCCCCCAGTGAAAATGAGTTGACACCCCTGCCTTAAGTAATTGAGGTTAAATGATCTTATTCATACACATTTTATGCACTTATAGGGTCTCTCCCAGAAACGAGAGATAAGTCATGCTTAGTAATGAGGGTCCTAAAACAAGGTATCGACATTTCTCTGAAGATGTCAATTGCTAAGAATGATATGGAACAGACCACAAGAAAAATACAAAAGAATATTCAAGTATTCCCATAGATCTTCTAGTTTCTCATTGAGGAGAAAGTCTATTTTGCTGTCAGAACCCAAAGTGTCTTATTCATAATTTTTAAATATAAGAATGTGTTTTAAGTTATGTATTTTCCCATCCTATAGTATAGATTTCAGTCATTCTCTCATTCTGCTGTTGTCTTTGTAAACCCTCCAGGCAGGTAACTGATCTTTATGGATACTACATAACTGTTATGGTCCTGATTTTGGTGTCCAAGTGAGATAAATAGCTCTCACATAAAATTCTATCTTGATAAGCCTTATTTTCTGGGTATGCCACAGAGTACAGAAGACTAAAATATTCCAAGGACTGAAACAATCACCTATATTATGAATATACTCTTTGCAAAAACAAAACCTGGGTAACATGTGCTAAAAGCTTAAACTCTAAAGTATGGTGCTCTTCAGGTGATACATAGAAATTGGGGCAAATGAAGAAAATGATAGAAACAGACTCAAGTTACTAATGGATGCCTTGACAAAGTTTAGACAAGATTTAAAATTACAATTGTAAAATCCATGACTATTCATTATAAAATAAATTACTTTTCTATTATGACCAAAATGTATAGAAACATCATGCGTCTCTGTAAGAGGAAGTCAAGATTTCGACTCTGAATGTATAAAAATAGAAGCATATGTTACCAGGACATATTTTAATGCATGCCCTTTTGCTTCTCAAAAACATACCTCAAATTATTGAAAGGATCAGGTTTCCTTTATACATTTATTTATTTCTTATATATAAAATTAAGAATTTGTTGAAGATAAGTTAAGATTTGTTTGTATCTAATCCTAGATTTAAAAAGATACTGTCTGTTCCTGAAGATTTCTAGAAAAGGAGATTGATAGCCATCTTTCAACAGTATTTCAGTGTTTACATTATTCTCATCAAATACAAATTTATCCATCTAACTTTCTAAGGAGAAATCTTGGTTCTTATTTTGTTCCTTCTATAAAAAATAAAGATGAGTTTATTTGTAATCTTTTGCACATTAACGACTTACACGATTTTGCTAAACTCACTCTCCAAGTTTTGCATTTTCTTTTATGACCAGAAAAATTCTACTTGCTTTGATATTTACTCATAGAACTCTTAATTCAGTTTTGACTCATCTTTTAATTTTATCCCTCTTTAGTCATGCAGCCCAGTTGAGCTCTTCTTTTATAAAAAATTGTTATCGTATCAGTCAAAAATATGTTTGCCTGCAAGTAACAAAAACACCAACAAATAGTTTAAACACAAAAAGGTTTGGTTTGTTTGTTTTGTCTGTGCAACAAAAGTGCAGGAGCAGGCAGTAAAGAGCAGGCTGGTAGTTCAATAATGTCATTAGGCATCCCTTTTTTTCCCTCTCCAATCTTTCCCCTCTGCTATCCTTAGGATAAGACCTTTCTTAACATACTTGTAACCTCATAGTCACAAGATGACTACTGTACCTCCAAGATCAGATGTAGGAAAAGAATAAACTTCTCTTATCCTCAGATAGAGTCTATTTCCTACCCATGGAATCTGGGTTGGACCTGTGATTTGTCATGGCCAACAGAATATGCAGGAATTAAAGATATTCCAGTTACAAGCTTTGGCCTCAAGAATTCCTGCATTCTTTCACTCTCTTTTGGAAACCTGTTTTGATACCGCTAAAACAATCTGCTAGAGAGATGAGGAGCAGAGACTACCTTTCTCAGTTGAGGTTACACTAGATCAGTGAGTCCAAAACTGACCCACATCTAACCATAGACACATGAGTGAGCCAGTCTACACTGTAAAGAATGTTTAGCTGAGCCCCCACCTAAATTGGTGACCTAAAGAATCATGAGGTAAGTAAATGGTTGTTTTAAATCACTGAGTTATAGGGTATTTTCTTATGAAGTGAAAGCTAACTGATATACATGGGTTCTTCTGTGTTGCACCTTCCTACCCTATATTTACCAGTAGTTTTATTGACTTAGATAAATTCTTTTCTACTATAGTTGAATGCTTACATTTCATCTGTCATCAATAGAAACTGAGTGGTGTCTGAGAGCTTCTTTCCTTGACTAGTTTTAGACAAGAAAACAATTAGTCCAGATGGATTTCTCTTGTGCATATCCGACACATGGTCCCATAATTTTTGCTCAGATTAAGTCTGAGAAAGTAGGCTTTCTAGCATAGTCACTCATTGCCTTCAGATGTTGCTGTAAGTGAAAGATCCTAATATATAGCATCCCCCAAACTTCAGAGAATAGTGATCAAACTCTCTGAATCAAGCCTTTCTTCTGGCTTGAGACGAAGGGGAAAACACTCTTCCTACACCTTAGTGAATGGATGGCATTCATGGTATGCCAACTGCCTCCCCAAATCCCTCTATAATCTCTAACAAACCAACCCTTGACACTAAGAGTCTTTTAACTTATTTTTTACCATTTCTCTTGAAAATCTTACATCATGCATTCTCACCTCATATTGGAATGTGACACCTAATCCATTTTAGCATTCTGTATGTAGAAATAAAGTAGTCACTAGATGTAGATTTTTAGATTTATCAATACTAGAGTCATTTTAGCTGGAGGTAAGGAGGGGAGGAAGTTAAGTAACTGTTTTCTAGGACTCGGGACTTAAGAGAAAGCATGCCACATCTTAACTCAAATTTTAAATGCATTTGGACATTTTTGTTATCATCTGGGATTCAAAGCTACCTGAGGGAATATAAACAAAATGTAATGAATGCCAGTGATAAGGTGTCACCAACATCAGGAGGACTCCTGGTGGGGTGCTGCGTGGAGCAGCTGCCCTCCAATGTCTGTTCTTATTTAACATCTTCATTCATAAGCCAGACTAGGGAACAGACAGCACACTAATGAAATTCACAGATGGTGCTCATTTGGGAGATATTATGAATACCAGGGATATCAGGGAAATTATACAAAAGGACCTAGAGAAGGCAAAACAATGAGATTTGACTTTGAAAGTACAAAACGATGTGTCTGGATTTATAAAAAAAGAAACCTTCAACATTAAAATAGAAGGGAGAAAACTAAAAGTCAATGTTGAAAGTGACATGAAGTTGGATAATGGAGTTACATTTAAAGTGGGCCGTGTGAAGTAGAGCAGTGAAATCACTGGTGTATTTCTTAATCATCTCTGATCTCTGAAAGACAAATTAAGAATCATTACTATGTGCTCCCGTATTCTTAATATAGCGTATTGTTTTTGTAAATTTCCTTTTGTGATTTGTCTATCCTTCCGCATTAAACTCTAAGCTTCTTGAGCACAGGGATTGTTGTAAACCTTGGGCCTGCCTCAGTGATTGACACATAGTAGGCACTGGATAAATATGAAAACAAAAACTGACTACATTCAGCAGCATCTCTTTTTATGGAATGTGATGGTAAAAGCTATGAGATAACACTTGGATTCCAGGACTCTATAAGTAAATAGGAAGTGAGGGAGAGTTGAGAAGAAGTTGGTATAATAATACCACCTCTCATTTGTATAGACATTTCATAAATATTCTTTGAAGAGAAAAAAAATAAAGATAACTCTCCAACTCAAAAGGGACAGAGGAGATAAAATCCTCACTAAGGAGATAAAGCATTTGAAAATTGGAGATCTGTGCCTAATTTGTTGAAGATATTTATGTCTTTTTGAGCATACATCAGATAGGCTTTGTATCCCACTGTTTTGCCAAATTCACTTGTTAGGTTTAGTAGTTTTTTGGTGGTATCTATAGGATTTTCTATGTACACTATCATGTCATCTGCAAACAATGACAGCTTTACTCCCCCTTTCCAATTTGGATGCCTTTTACTTCTTTTTCTTGTCTGATTGCTGTGGCTAGGACTTCTAATGCTATGTTGAATAGAAGTGGTGAAAGTGGACATCCTTGTGTTGTTCCTGATCTTAGTGGGGAAGCTTTTAGTTTTTGCTCATTGAGTATGATGTTGGCTGTAGGTTTTTCATATATGGACATTATTATATTGAGGAATGCTCCCTCTATTCCCACTTTGCTGAGTGTTTTTTATCATAAATGGTGCTGTACCTTATCAAATGCTTTTTCGCATCTATTGATATGATCATGTGATTTTTGCCTTTCCTTTTGTTAATGTGGTGTATTATGTTTTTTAATTTGCAAATATTGTGCCATCCTTGCATCCCTGGCATGAATCCCACTTTATCATGGTGTATGATCTTTTTAATGTATTGCCAAATGCAGTTTTCCAGTATTTTGTTGAGAATTTTAGCATCTCTGTTGATCAGTAATATTGGCCTGTAATTTTCTTTCTTTATTGTGTCTTTATCTGTTTTGGGGATTAGGATGATGCTGGTCTTATAAAAAGAGTTTGTGAGTCTTCCCTCCTCTTGGATTTTTTGGAATGGTCTGAGAAAGGTAGGGGTTAGCTATTCCTTAAATGTTTTATAAAAGTCTCATGTGAAACCGTCTGGTCCAGGGCTTTTGTGTGCCAGGAGGTTTTCTGTTTTTTTGTTTTTCTGCTTCAATTTCACCAGCTGGTATTGGTCTGTTCAGGCTTTCTGCTTCTCCTTGATTCAGTTTTAGAAGATAATATTTTTCTAAAAATTTTTTCACTTCACCCAGGTTTTCAAGTTTCTTGGCATATAATTGTAGTAATTTCTTACAATCTTTTATATTTCTTTGGTATCAGTTGTAATCTCTCCTCTTTCATTACTGATTGTGTTTATTTGGGTCCTCTCCCTTTTTTTCTTGATGGTTGAAGGCTTGTCAATTTTGTTAATTTTTTCAAAGAACCAGCTCCTGGATTTATTGATCCTTTGAATTGTTCTTTTAGTCTCTACGTCATTTAATGCAAAGCATGTTAGCATAGTGTGAAATGTGAACATTCACAGTAGCAGTTCCCTGAGTATAGTTTGGGGACCCCAAAACTCTTTCAGGCAGCTCCCAAGGCCAAATTATTTTCATATTATACTTAAGATACTTTTGTCTCTTTTTCTCTTAGTATCTTTTGAGTGAACAGTGGAGTTTTCCAAAGGCTAAATAACAACGATTTCACTGCCCTAATGACTAATGGAATCATTGGTGTGTATTCTTGTGTTTTAAATTTTTCACAGCTCAAATTTCTAATGCAATAAAGATCAATAAATATCACACATACACACACACACAAACAAAAGCTTTTGGGGGTTCTTAATAATTTTTAAGAATGTAAAGCAGTTCTGATTAAAAAAAAAAAGTTGAGAATTCCTAGCCTTGAATTCAAACTTTGGAGTCAAACAGATGTAGGTTAACATCCCTATTTCACTGATGTTTCAGTTACTTACCTTTTCTAAGTCTAAGTGCCCTGGACCTAAGAGTGACGTTTACTTCACAGAGTTGTTGTGAGGATAAAGTAAGAAAATATGTGCAAAGAACAGAGCTCAGTGCTAAGTGCATCACCGAGTCTTAATAAATGATTTATCATCATTGTAAAGGAATGATAATGAACGGTGACTTCCAAGAGCATTTTTATGACACTTTGGAAACCAGATTTCCTTTGCAGTACTCTGTCCATCTTCCAAGGAGAATGGAGGAGAGGGGGTGACAGGGCAGAGCCTTCTTTCCTCCTCCTTGAAATCAACGAGAAATTGGTGATTCTGCTGCTTCTGACTTCTAGAGGATATGGGTTCATTAATTTCAAACCTGTCACTAGAAGCCCCTGTGTCCAAATCAGAACATGAAACAGATGATGTCTCTCTGGTGGTTAGAGAGGGGAGGTCATCAGTTTCAAGCAGGAGAAGCAAAGAGCTCTATACTTTTCACCAGTGGCCTTTCCAGAGAGATATCCCTGCTGCTGCAACAGTCTCATGTGGGGGTATCAAGGACCATGCTTTTTCCTTTCTTAGCAAAGCCTGGTTCTCAAGGACTACTGCATTCAAAATAGGAACACTAATAGAAATATTATAAATTATAAGGGTAATCAGGTTTACATTTCTCTAATGCTTCGCAATTAACATTTTCATCTGTATAGATCTATAATACCAGAGCTAGAAGGATATTCACGATGATCCCGACAAATTCTCTAATATAGAGATGACATGAAGAAAATTAGACCCAGACAATTTACTTAACTTGCCCAAAATTATACTGCTAATGGAAGAACCACGATCTTATTAAAATTCATGACAACTTGATGATGTATATAGAGTGGATATTACTTATTACACCCAATTTGCAGATGAGAGAACTGAGACTTTGACTTTCCCCAGAGTTAACTATTGACTGAATAGCATGGCCAAAATTCAAGTCCAGGTCATCTAAGGGGACTTCACCACATTAATCTATGGAATTACTGTTTTAATTCCAGAGATGCTTACTTTCCGGTGAGGAATAATGAATGATTCAAGAAGTGCTGGTAGCAGCACATCTATCCTTACCCTTCCGTCCTCCACCAAACACTTAAGTTCTTACATGGACTTACATTGTCTCAAGGGTTTTCATTGTGTCCTTGAATAGGAACCTGTGAACTGGGGAGAATAGGTATCTTCTTGGGAGACGCTGATACTGTAGAAGAATTGGTCTTCTTCAGGCCAAGTCGATGGCTCTGATGCAAGGAGCACCAAAACCTCTCTTGTCCGAAGTTTTTCTTCTGCTATTTTGCTGCTATAGTGGAAGCCATCCATTTAAAATAGTAATATTGTTTTTTGCAGGGGATACATTAACTTCATTGAACATACTAAACTGGCTTTCAGATTCATGTAGATGAGTTTCGTATTAAGAACAGGAAGTAATAGGTAACTATGGTAAGAGCTATAGTGGTGGGCAACTGGAGGACATTGGGTCTTGTATAGTTCCCTATATTCTGATATTTTAAAGAGATATTCTCTTTTGATTTCCATAGCTATCAAAGCTGGCTTGTGTGTGCCCATTTCCATAGCTCAATCTCAGACCTTCTTATCACTAGGCCTTCTGTCTTGTTTCTTTTAGTTCGTTAGACAACCAGGCAGCCCATTTGTATTACCCAGAAGTCACTGTATGCCTGTACCCCAGGAATCTATCCTCCATACCAAGCACGTGGCCAAATGTAGTATAGTTCCTGCAGCTCTGCCCGCTGGGAGGGCTTCGGGCTCATTCCTGGCACAGCTGTCATGCCGCAGCAGTCCATCCCAGCAAACACAACTCTGTCCTGCTGATACATCTGCATACTATCTCAACTCTGCAGCAGCAGGAGTGACGGAGGTCTTGCTGGAGCCCAATCCTGTCAAAAGAGCTCGTTCTGCTGGTAGACCAGGTGTGGCAGCTGTAGCAATGGAGACAGTGGTGGCAGCGGGAAGCAGATGCAGTTAAATGAATCTGAATGCATACCTAAATTGGGTCTTACACAAGTTGTATAGAGTGTCTCACAAAATTATTTGACCACAGAACAAGCCTTATTAATATTTTGAGGATCCAGAGAACACTTTGGTATGCACTGCTATAAGCATAATTCTGTTTTATAAGTATTGAACAAGTTTGAGCTGCATGGATAAGTTGGTAGCTATTTTCCTAGTATTGTAAAAGATATTTATTCTTATGTGTGGCTCCTAATTTTGGTATTTAGATCATGAGAGACATATTCATGGACATGGGGCTTGGTCCAATGCTTTTCTCTGCCTCATAAACTATATGACCTTGAGTAAGTTTCCTGACCTTCTGAACTTCATTTTCCTCACCTCTAAACTATAAATGATAATAGCTATGCCATAGGATTTTTTTATGGGCTTAATAAATGGCAACTCATCATCACAGGTACTAGCTAAGCAGTTAAATACTCTATTAGTCAAGATAAACCAGGTTATGATACAACAAAAAAATGGAAGCTCAAAATCCCATGGCTTCACATCACAAAGGTTTGCTCATAGTACATGCGCATTTCAGGTTAGTGAGGGCCACACTCAGGAACCCAGGCTGACGATCTCCCCCACGTTGTAAGCCTTCTGAGACCGGTGAGAACCATATGAGACCTGTGGCTCTCCCAGTTACCCCAGGTGAGGGAGAGAGCTCTGGAGAGTCTTGCACCAGCAATTACAACTTCGACCCAGAAATGACGCATGCCAGTCACTTCAGCTCACAGCCTAGTTGCTAGAGCTATTATGAACTCACCTAACTGCATAGTGCCTGGATATAGAGGAAGCCCAGTGCATGCTTATTGAATGAATACATGAAGGAATCAACTGGTAAAGTAATAATAGATACCATTGTTTCTACATGCCAATAACTTTGACTTACACACATTTTTATTGCTTAATGACTAAATGGACATGACTAGATGTAAGGATGGCTGTGGATAGTGATATAAATAAACTTCTATAACATACAATTTTGGAAATTTTTAAATCATTCTTTCCTTCGCTTTGCAGGATCAGTTTAGAACGGATAACTCAAAAGCCCTGAATCCTGCATTCAGTTTGCCTCATTTAAAAACTATTCAAAGGAATTTGACAATGACATTAGGTGTGTCCATCACAGCTTCGTAGATCAGTTAATGTGAGCTAGCTTTCAAGTCTGAATCTGAAAGTCCAGGTGCATCTTAACCTTAAACGCTTTGAAGTGTACCCATCCCCATTTAATGTGATAATGTAATCTGGATGTTCAGAACCCACTTGAGGGTCAGTGAAGGGAAAATGGCACACGAAAGAGAAAATGAACTGCTCTCAGGGGTGAAATCTACCTCACACACGCATTTATCTTGGGCAGGCACTGTTGTTCAAACCAAAAATAATCACAGCCCGTTCTGTGACATTAACCTACTTAGTTACTCCTGCATAAAACCAGGAAGGAAAATGAGGGCAAAGGTTAGCACTGAGTCTGAGGATTATTTCATTTCTGTGCTCGCACTGTTGCCTGCTGCCTGGGGGACAATGGTGCCTGTGTGTTCGATGCTCATGTTAATTTCTCAAGTTATAATTAATATACTACTTGGGCTGTTGTTATATAGAAAGTATGAGAGTGCTAGATACTCTACGTACTCTAACAAGATAGCTAAGTTACCACGTAATGCTCAGAAGAGTTTTTGCCATTGCTGTTAGCTCTGTGGCATTATTCAGAAATCACCTCTTTGCCACTTTATTTTCCTGTCTTTTACCGCATTCTAAATAGGTAAAAAAAAAAGATAAACATATTAATAGGTTTAATATATCCCCCTCAAAGCTCCTCAAAATGTGAGTAATAACATCGATCCTGAAAAAAAAAAAACAAACAAAAGGGAAGACAACTCATTCAGAAAAATAAAGAGGAGGGGAGTAAGCATTTCAATTGAAGGGGAAAAAGGATGAAGCTGAAAAATAGAATTTACATACAGAGCAAAGGGAAAAGGTTGAAAGCCTTGATTGCTATGTTGGCTCTTGAGAATACCTCAGTGACTAGGAGAGACACTCATCCCATTCACACCAAATATGAGGAAAGCAGCCCCAGGATATTCCTTCTTCTCATTCCTCAGAAACAAGCAATTATTTCTTATTTTGGGGAAATCATTAGGAAAGGTTGGGGGTGCCCAATAAAAAACAAAAAACAAACAAACAAAAAAACAACCACCCCGAGGAAGCTGTGTCTCACACTTCAGACATTTCTTATGGCTCGGATTGGTCTCATGAAACAACCCTGTCAGGTAGTCTTAAAATCTTTTAAATTGCTTCTTTACTTAGTTTTCTACCGCAGACAAGAAACAGTTGCCTGTTATAAAACCACAGTTAGCAAAAACTAAACAAAATGAAAGTCGTTTGCACAACAGTCCGTCCATCCATTCAGGCTGATTGCAATGGACTAAGTAAAGCTAAGGAGTCTCAAAGTTGTTTTGTGAGGTGAACAGTTCCAGTCTCTCTCTACCCGCTCACGGTGGCACACATATTGTGACTGTGATTCCAATTTTGAGTTAGGGGCACATTTCTTAGCTTCTCTGGTGGACTCAGGTGCCCCTTTATGTATTCTCATGGTACTGTGTACTTCTCCTTTGTACCACTACCTACCACCGAATTTTACACTTACCCGTATGATTCCTGAATTTTAGTAGTGTTTGTGTTTCCTATGCACTTGGCTTCTTAGGGACAGAGAACATGCCTCTTCTTGATTCACCACTGTGCCCTGCCTCCTGGCACAGGTCCTGGTAAATGCAGACACGCAGTGGATCTCTGTTGGGTGAATGGATTAACGAAGGTAGATAAAACCGCTCACTAGTCCAGGTTAAAGTCTGCGACCCTGACGCCCTGTATCTCCCTCTTTGACTCTCTCTCTTCTGTTCACCACACCATTTGTGATGTGCTCGTTACTCGAAGATGGTGTCTTCAGTAACTTCTTCTAGCATACATCAACTTTATTTTTAGAACAGTTTTAGATTTAAAGAAAAAATGCAAATATAGTCCAGAGCGTGCCCACAAATCCTGAACCCAGTTTTTATCTATTACTAACATCTTGTATTAGTATTTGTTACAGTTAATGAACTAATAGTGATACTTTAGTGTTAACTAAATTGCAGACTTCATCCAGATTTCCTTAATTTTTACCTACTGCTCTCATTCTGTTCTAGGATCCCATCCAGAATGCCACATAACATCTCTCACATCTCTCTAGGTCTCACCTAGTCATCACATCTCTCTAGGTTTTCCTTGGCTGTGACAATTCCCCAGACTGTTTATTTTCAATGACCTTGAGAGTTTGAGGAGTATTGGTCAGTTATGTTATAGAATATTCCTCTACTAGGATTGGTCTGAAGGTTTTCTCATGAGTAGTCTATGAAGAAGGGCTTGAGGAAAGAAGACCACAAAGGAGAAGTGCCTTTTTCATCACATCATGTCAAGGGTACATGTTATTAACATGACCCATCCATCACTGAGGTTGTTGACCTTGATCATCTGGCTGAGGTCATGTTTGTCAGGTTACTCCACTGTGTGTATCCATACTTAAGGTTTTGAGAGTCATGCTCCCTATTCTTGAGGGTAAAATATATAAAATTATGTGGAATTCTTGACATGAGAAATTTGCCTATTTTTTCTTATTTATTTAGATAGTTATGTATTCAATTCTTGATTTATATAAGTATGGCTCATGGATATTTGTTGTATATTTACGGTTGTAATCTAATACTACTTAATTTTGTTGCTCAAATTGTTCCAGCTTTGGTCACTGGGAGTTCTTTCAGGTGGTTCCTGTGTCCCTTTGATATATCCCCATCATTGTCGGGTTGTTTTTCTATTGTTGTTGTTTTCTTTTTCTTTTTTTTAGCTCTGAGTTTCTGACATTATAAGATGCACCAGGTTCATCTTGTATAATTCTTTTTTTAAGATTTTTATTTATTTCTTTTTAGTGAGAGGAGAAGGGAGGGGGAAAGAGCAGGAGAGAAACATCAATGTGTAGTTGCCTCTTGTGCACCCCCAACTGGGGACCTGGCCCGCAACCCAGACATGTGTCCTGACTAGGAATTGAACCGGTGACCCTTTGGTTCACAGGCCTGCACTCACTCCACTGAGCCACACCAGCCAGGGCTCATTCTGTATAGTTCCTGTCCTATTCCAGAATAAGCCATTTCAGCCATTTCCTTGAGGAGCTTTTGTTCTTTTTAATGGAGAATGATATTAAAACCCCAAATCTGGCCACTGAATGTACTCGTTGCTGCTGAGGTATTGTTGCTTCTAGGCTCTTTAGGCTGACAGAGCATGAAAATATATGTGTGCATAGATTTACAGATATATACATATCTATAGATAGTTCTATATGTAATTGTCACATATATATCGATATAGGTAACTATCATATGTATGCAACTGTCTCATATATACACATATATATGAAGCTAAATATGAGTTTATACAGATGTTTCCAAGCCTAATTGATAGCATCATGGATCACATTAGCCTCTCCCCTATGCATATCTATAAACTTCCGTCCCACCCAGTGGTCAGTGGTAAGCTCAGCTTCTGCCATCCACCATCTATTTACTTAATTGTTCAGTTCCAGCCCACACATAGAGCAATATCAGAATTGGTAACCGGTAGCCTTGTGGGATACGGCTTCATCAGCCAGATTACAGTACATATCTACGATTCCTTTCATCCTTAGATTTATATTACACTCATTTCCAAAGTTACTTTGGTTGTCAAACTTCCCCCATCCCCACCCTGCTCCCTTCCAGTGAGGTTGTTTACAGTTAGATTATTTTGTGACATTCTGCTTCTCATCCTGTGATTATCAGACCTAAATGATTTTTAAATAATTTGTAAAATTTAAGGTTCATTCTTTATGCTGTGAAATTTAATAGGTTTTGATAAATGTATAATACCATGTATTCATAATTACAGTATCTTACAGAATTGTTTCACCACCCTAAAAAATCCCCTGTGTTTCACCTATTCAACCCTTCTTCCTTTTCCCCTGAGTCCCTGGCAATCAGGGATTTTTTCTACCATTACTAATTTTTTTTTTGCCTTTGCCACAATGCCATATGATTGTAATCACACAGCATGTAGCTTTTTAAAACTGGCTCCTTTCACTTAGCAACATGCATTTAAAATTCATCTCTGCCTTTTCTGTGAATTGGTAGCTCGTTTTTTTGGTTGCTGGGTAACATTCCATCATATGGATGTACCACAATTTATTTATTCACCTACTTATTGAAAGCCATTCTGGTTGCTTCCAGTTTTGAGTGATTATGAATAAAGTTGCCTATAAATATTCACTTGAAAATTTTTATGTTGATATAATTTTAAAATCAGTTGGATAAATATCTAAGAGTGCAACTGCTGGATAGTATTTCCAGTCACTTTTAAAAACCACCAACTAAATTTCACTGAGGGATTTGCTGAAAATATATTTTTAAACAAACATTTACTGAATACTGATTATGTTCCAAGCTTTGCACTGGGGACTTTCATATATCTTATTCATTCATTCGTTCTGCATATATTTATTGAATATGTAGTACATACTATGGACATTTTCTTTAGACATTGGGATATGGCTATGAACAACAAAATCAACAATAATTCCTTTAAGGGGCTTTTATTCTAGTGAAAAAACAGATTATGCATGAATGCATAAATACACATATAAAATAACAAGAGAAGATGAGAATTATTTAAAAAAAAAACTGTGTCAGGGTAAAGTAGATTGAAAACATCAGGAGACGTTATTTTGTGTCAGGGGGATTAGAAAAGACTTCACAGACAAGGTGACTTTTCCCAGATACAATACTTAACTGACGTGAGAAGGCGGGCCAGGAATAGTTAAGCGCATGCGCGAAGGCTCCAAGGCTGTAATGCACTGAGCCTGTTCACGTTTCAGAAAGATCACAGAAGCCAGCGTGGGTGACGCCAATGAGAGAAGAGTGGACTGCGAGGCAATGGGACAAGAGAGAAAAAAGTTAGGGGGTCAGATTATGCAGGGCTGCTAGGCTATGGTGAGGACACTGCATTTTATTCTGTAAGACGTCACTGGGAGGTTTGAGCAGAAGGCAGATACGACCTGCAATGGCTGCCCTTTTCTCACCCAGAGTAAAAGCCAAGCACTCATCGGCAAAGTCGCGTTAGAGCCGCTCATTGGAAAATGTAAGTACAGTATGATGCCAACACAGTCACTTTAAAGGTACGGTTAGACAAATTTTACCTGGAGAAGGTAACATGAGGTGGGGCGTCCAGATTCCTGTAAGTGCCAGGACTGTTGAGCGTGCCTTCCGTTTTCCCAGTGTGCTATCACGTGCACGTTCTCACTTTCATTCTCCGTGTTGGTCAAAGCGCCGTGTTCTGTTCGAGGGAACCCCTGTGTGCATAACTTTAAAATGTTAGCCAGCGGCTAACATTGAATGAGCACTTACTATATATCAGTCATTTTTCTAACACTGTGTATATATACATGGTTTCACCCATTTAGTCTTTTCCTTAAAATTCTGAGCTGTGCCATTTTCCAGATGAGGAAACTGAGGTACAGAAAGATAAAGAATTCCCCCAGTCTGTCTGGCAGCAGAGTTCTAATTCTTAACAGATACTCGATTGGTTCAGGTCACATAGCTTGTAGAGGAGAGACTTGACTCTCAGTTTTCTTTCCAGAAGAGTAACCACTACTTGGTTCACTCACTTGAAGTCCAGACACTTTCCTTGGGTGACCTCCCCCATCTATGTTTATACTGTTTGTGCTGACTGAAGTCTACTGCTAATTCCAAGAGTACATGACCCAGTTCTGGCCAGTTTAGAGTTATTGGTTCAGGGATGGGCATGCCACCCAAATTGCTGAGTGAGACTTTATTCTGGAAGCTTTTTCTGTTGGGAAGAGAGGCTCTGTATTACCCCTGTGAAGCTATTACTGTGGACAAGCAGGCAGCCATATGGCCACCAGTTGGGGGAGAGAGAGAATCTGCTGAGATGGAGCCAACGGTCAAGGGGATGAGGCACAGCCAACAGCCATTGAACTTGTCTGGGTCCCTGAATCCACCTCTGCCCCAAACCAGCTTCTCCTGAATTTTTTCATTATTTGAGTCAATAAATTCTCCTTTCTGGAGAGTACAAAATTCTCTCTCTCTCTCTCTCTCTCCGGTATAAAAATCTCCTTTTGGGATACATAGGTTATTTTGGATTGGTATTTCAGGGTTCTTAGGATATAATTCCAGCAGTGGAATTTCTGGGTCAAAAGGCAGTTCTATTTTTAGTTTTCTGAGGAAATTCCATACTGTTTTCCACAGTGGCTGCACCAGTCCACATTCCCACCAACAGTGCACTAAGGGTTCCCTTTTCTCTGCATCCTCTCCAACACTTATTTGTTTATTTATGATGGCCATTCTCACCGGTGTGAAATGGTATCTCATTGTGATTTTAATTTGCATCTCTCTGATGGCTAGTGATGCTGGAACCTAATCAACAAAACAAACAAGCGAGCAAAATAGAACCAGAGACATTGAAATTGACAACAAACTGACAGTAACTAGAGGGGAGGTGGGTGGGGATAATGTGGGGAAAAGGGAGAAGGGTTTTCAGGAACTATATAAAGAACACATGGACAAAACCAAGGGGAGGGAGGTGGGGATGGCTGGGGTGGAGGGCAGTGGTGGGGGAAAAGGCAGACACCTGTAACTGAACAACAGTAAAATAAAAAAAAGAATACATGGCATGACAAACGGGACATATGCGTGCAGTAAAACTGCAGTTTACTAGAGTGTTCTAAACTGTGTTCTTCTTGTTAACTGAATTATATTTATCACTGAGACTTTTAAAAAATTCTCCTTTTGGATTCTGTACAATTCTCCAGTACATTTTGGATTTCTGTTATTTGTGTCTAAATAATTCTGTATCCTCTGATTAATATAATAATTACATATAAAAATCATGGTGTCAGCTATAAATAGGGCTTCATTTTTCAAATCTTCTGTTCAGACCACTCAATGTTGCTGGCACCTGTGGCTGAGGGAATGTTGGGGAGAGAAAGGGGCCTAGCCTGAAGTTAGCAGACCCGGATCCAAATTCCAGCCGCAGTAGCTGCTGAGTCTCTAAGTAGTTAGTAGCTGCTGAGTCTCTAAGCAAGTTCTCTGCTTCCTAAGCCTCATTGAGTCCCACTGCAAAATGGAAAGTATGCAAAATACCTCGAGTGTTGTAAGAAATAAATGAGATGACATACCTGAAAGCATCTATCAGAGCTCCTCTCACATAGTAGAAGCTGAGAAAACATTAGCTGCATGTCAGCACACCGTTTCAAGGACAGCGTTTTGACTGACAGTTACCTGAATTGGAAGATTAACAGCTTCAACATCCATCACTTGTGCAAATACTATGCTAGGCACTGTACCAGGACATTAGCATGATGTGAGCATAAATACATTTATTTTATCAGGAAGGAAAAAGGCTCAGACAGATAAAAATAATTAACCTAAAGACAAATAGCTTGTCCAGGATTTGAACCACTATCTGATGAAAATTGAAACCTATAGTTTTTCAGGTCCTTTGCCCATTTTTTAATTGAGTTGGGTTTTTTGTTTTTTGGGTTTTTTTTTGGTATTGGTTTTGTAAGTTCTTTATAAATTTTGGATATTAAACCTTATCAGATGTATCAGCAAACATGTTCTCCTATTCTGTGGGGTGTCTTTTTATTTTGTTGATGATTGCCTTTGTTGTGCAAAAACTTTGTAGTTTGACATTAGTCCCATTTGTTTATTTTTTCTTTTGTTCCCCTTGTCTGGGGAGATATAGCCAATAAAATATTGTTATGAGTAATGTCCAAGATTTTATTGCCTGTTTTCTTCTATAATTTTTATGATTTCAGGTCTAAAATTTAAGTCTTTGGTCTATTTTGAATTTATTCTTGGGTGTGGTGTAATAAGGTGGTCTTGTTTCATTTTTTTGCACATATTTGTTCAATTTTCCCAACACCATTTATTGAATAGACTATCTTTAGCCCATTGTATGTGCTTGCTTCCTCTGTTAAATATTAATTGACTATAAAAGTGTGGGCTTATTTCTAGGCTTTCTATTCTGTTCCATTGATCTAGTTGTCTGTTTTTATTCCACTACCATGCTGTTTTGATTACTATGGCTTCATACTATAGTTTAATATTAGGTAGCATGATTTCTCCAACTTTGTTCTTCAGAATAGATACTTCACCAGAGGACATACAGATGGTCAATAGACATATGAAAAGATGCTCAATGTCACTAATCATTAGAGAAACTCAAATTAAAACCACAATGAGATATCATCTCACACCTGAGAGAAGGGCTATCATCAATAAAGCTATAAACAACAAGTGCTGACAAGGATTTAGAGAAAGGGGAACCCTTGTGCACTGCTGGTGAATATGCAGATTGGTGCAGCCACTGTGGAAAGCAGTGAAGATATCTCAAAAAATTAAAAATGGATCTGCCTTTTGATCTAGCAATCCCACTTCTGGGCATAGATCCAAAGGAACCCAAAACACTAATTTGAAAGAACATAAGCACCCCTATGTTCATTGCAGCATTATTTACAGTAACCAAGATATAGAAGCAGCTCAAGTGTTCATCAGTAGATGAGTGGATAAAACAACTGTGGGACATTTACACTATGGAATAGTACTCAGCCATAAAAAAGAAGAAAGTTTTACCCTTTGTGACAATATGGATGGACCTGGAGAAAATTCTGCTAAGTGAAATAGGCCAGTCAGAGAAAGACAAATACCATATGATTTCACTCATGTATGGAATCTAATGAACAAACTGAACAAACAAGAAAAATGGGGACAGACTCACAGATGGAGAGCAGGATGACAGCTAGTGGGGAGGGGAGGGGAGAGGGTGGAGGGATTGAGCAGAAAGGAAAAAGGATTCATGGACATGGACGACGGTGTGGTGATTGCTGGGGGGAGGGGGTATAAGGGGACTAAATGGTAATGGAAAAAAAAGATTAAATCAAAAAAATTTTTAAAAGAAACCTATACCTTTTCTTTTGCTGTGAGATATTTTCCCCCAATAAACTGGCTCACATGAATCAGAAATCCAAATGTTAGGCTAAAGATATTTCTTGACTAAAGCAAACATCCAGGGAGGTCAAATTTACCCCTTTTCAACTGAAAATTAGGGAAAGTTGGGAGGGCATCTTTTTTTTTTTAACTTTGGAGAAGCTGCCATCTAGACAATCTATATGATTGTGGTCCAACCATGAATTTAGTAAAAGTGAAGTAAATGCTTCCCTATACTTCACAATTCCCATTTTCCTTCTTAAAAAAAAAAAAGAAAGAAAGAAAAGATGGAAAAAATCCACATCTCTTCGTCAAACTCTCCCCTCTTATTCCCACTCAGTCTTAATTTTTAAAAGGATCCTCTGAATAATTAAAGTGGTCATCGTGGACAGAGGCATTATGGTACAAGGGGACAATTGGTTTTATATTTGCCATGGTTCTCAGGCCTAGGAGATTTGCATGCTTAAACGAGGCAAATAGTAATATATGGCTAAAGAGTTCATTCATTGTTTGTTCATCAATAATAGATACTTTCACTTAGGAAGGTTAAGTGACCCATGCATTATTTGCCTGGGGTGGTTTTGTAGTCTAAAACACACCCAGAAGACGACTGCATTCCCCTCTCCCCTCAGACACCCCCTGACACGGAAAGTCTTGTTTCAACTGCTTTGCTATACAACCGACAGGGCAATTTCATGCAATTTCTCGTCCATTTCACTGATTGCAACTGTTTAGTACATTCTCAGAGAAAGATGATTACAACTTGCTGGTTCTTAATGCTTAATTTATTTACACGCATGCCTGCTACAGGGTTATTTTATTCTCTCAAACGATGGCATAAAATCATTGAAAAATGATGAGCAATAAACATGGCAGTCCCCAGTGGAGATTAACACCCACAGTCCCTCCTAACACGGGTGACCTGTGTTCCACTGCTCTTAAAACCCAGCCAGAATGAAGGCAGCGCGGACATAAAATTCCTTTATTGCTACTTTGTTCTGATGGTCCTTGCGCAATAACAGGTTCTTTAGTTAAAATAAAACCCATACCCAATTGGCATTTTTGTGTTGGTAACTGAAGCAAAACCACACATATTTCCCCTTTTTTTTTTCTTTTTTATTCCTTTTCTTTTCCTTTGTAAAGAATGTCATATTAGTTGGAAGAAAGGGTGAATTTTTGGAACCATGACTGCATTCTAATTGTCTCTTCTGTTGTTGCCTGGGCAAGGCTATTCACATTAAGCTGAACAAATGCCACATTTGCATTTCCGATAAGTGCTAGCATTTTTCGCATTTCTTTGGCAATTCTCATTTCAGTAAGAACACCTGAAAAGTTACGTAAATTAGTCTACCGGGATTGCTCATCGTCTCATCAAAAATGGGAGGGGAAAAAAATGGGATTTTTCTCCAGATTGCAAAAAGTCTTGAATCAGCAGAAAGGGCTTTGGCCTTTTTATTGGGGGATTAGAATAAGAATGAGACAATAAAGTTAAAATGGGCAGAGTGGATTTTTTTTCTCTTTTCTCTACCAGAATAGCAGAAGTGAGTTGGTGCCAGCAGTCAGGGAGTATTAGCCCACATGCCAGACAGACTGCAGAATGCATTAATGAGTATAACTCTCCCCACTACTTCTTCTCTAAACAGCATCCAACAGCCTTTCGTTCCTCCACTGAAAAAAAAAAATGCAGCATCTATTTTTTTTTCAGCCAAAACAAAACCCACGATCATGCTGCCTCTTCCAAAGAGCACATTATTATGTTATTATAAATGAGGACGAGACATTTCCCATCAAAGAGGTTGTTGAAAGACTGCCACGGAAGTACGGTTTGTCCTGTGATTATTAGACCTCCTAATGATGCGGTTCCCAAAAGACGGCAGAGGAACAATCTAAAGGTACCCGGGTGTTCTATCCCCAACTTCGTGATCGCCTTCCGGAATATGATCATCCCTGTGAGATTTTCAAAGTTATTTCTGATAAGAGCTAAAAGTAAAATGGCTTTTGAAAAGTAAACAGAGAAGCAGGAAGGAGCTCTAATTTCATGAGAATTACCCATTTCATTTCTTTCCCAATTTTTTAGCTTTTGAAGGATTCAAACTCAGCATGAAGCAGTTCTAGTTGCAATGAAATATAAGGGATGCATCTGACTTTCTGCCCTCTGCCAGTCTGAAAGAAGAGCAGCCTTTCCTTGATCATAATTATGAACATCTCAATTACCCCCCAAACATACCAAAGAGCTTTCCACAGTTTTGCCTGAAACTCTGACCCTAATGAAGGCCATGGTTGTCACTGAAACAATATGAGATGATAGGACTATGGATGTTTGGTCTAAGGCAGAATGCTTCGACAAAAAAAGAAAGGAAGGAAGGAAAGAAGGAAGAAAACTCTAGGTATTAAAAAAATCACATAGAGAGAAAAACAATTCTGAAGGGGAGAGTAGTGAAGAACAGAGAACAGAGAGAAGTTGGTTATGAAATCCATGCTTTGTATTCCCTCTGTTTCACTTGCCTGGCATTTCTTCACTACCCATCCTTAGCCCTTTATTCCTCTTTCATCCAGGTAAGGGATGCTCCAAAATGATCATTCTCACCTGGCTGATGAAGTGGTCCACTCCTGCTCAAGTCTAGGTACAGATGTCTGAGCCCGCCTATAAATGTGTGCATGTTTCTTAGAGAGTGGCTATAAATCAGAATTACCTGGTGTTTGGGGTTAAATGTTGACCCCTCCAAAAGATAACTCCGTATCCTAAATGCTAGAACATTATTTGGACAAAAGACTTTGCAAACATAATTAAGTTAAGGTCTTGGGATAGATCATGCTGGGTTATACAGATGGGCCCTAAATCCAATGATAGGTATCCTGGTAAGAGCCACCTGGAGAACAGGCACACAGAGCAGGAGGTACTGTGAAGACAGAGGCAGAGGCTGGCGCGAAAAGGCTACAAGCCAAGATACCAAGAAACGTTAACCCTCACCAGGAGTGGTAGGGAAGGACTCTCCCCTAGAATCTCCCACAATTTCATTTCAGACTTCTGGCCTCCAGAGCTCTGAGAGAAATCATTCCTATTCCTCTAAGCCACCCAATTTGTGGTAATTTGTTGTGTCAGTCCCAGAGAACTAATAGACTTGGGGAGATTGTGAAGATTCTCATCCCAGGCTGCACTCCCGAACAATTAAGCATCAGTGAGTGTGAAAGCTCTCCCAGGTGGCTATGTGCCCACACAGCCCGAGAAGTACTGACTCTGGGCTCAGGCCATCGTCCCTGCTGACCAGCTAAAATCACTTCCACGCAGACCCCAAGGCAACCCTGATTTGGGAAACCTTGCCTTTGTGAGACTGTCAGTTTGATTTTTCTGATAGAAGTTGTTTCTAGGTTTTCAGGCTCACCCAAAGTGGCCTACTTATCTTAATTCTATGGTAGTGATAAAAACAGTAAGAGTTATCATTTATTGAGTACCTGCTAGGTGCAGGAAGTGGGTATAAAGTAAATAAGACACACTTGATCCCTGCCCTGCGGGACATACAGTCTAGGGAGGGATACAAATATGTAAATAGGCAATTATGTAAATAGAGTGGCAAGCCACTGGTGGTGACAGTGAAGGGTGCATTGGATGCTCATGGGGAGAGGGCATGTGACCCAGAGTTGGACATAAGGGAAGACTCCTGGAGGACATGGCCCCTAAGCCAAGCAAGAAAGATAAAATCCCAGCAAAAATGATATGTGAAGGTAGGTGGAAAGGGTTGATGCAGACGTAGAGCCGGAGTCAGCCAACTCTAGCCAATGGGTCAAATCTGCATCCCCACCAATTGTCCCCAACCTCCCATATGCTAGATTTATTGACACACAGTCACACCCAATTATCTATGCACCATTTTTGGCTGCTTTGGCATCACAATGGCAAAAGTGAATAGGTGGTAACAAAGAACATTTGGCTCACAGAGCTGGAAAAAAATATTTGTCATCCAGCTCTCTGCAGGAAACGTGTGTTTTTCCCTTCTCTAGAGTCGAGCAAAAGAGCTCACAATACTGAGAGAGATGCAAGAGGCCTGGGGGTTTGAGTGTGAAGGGAGAGAGGTGTGGGGATTTGGGGCCTAGAATCTGCAGAGCCTGCAGGCCAGAATGTAAGATTTGGCCTTTATGCTAAAGTAATAGTGAGCCACTGAAGAGTTCTAAGGAGGGCAGGCACCTGGTCAGAATTGTAGCTTGGAAAGAAAACTCTGGCTGCAGTATGTACCATACAGCTAATAAAATCAAGAGCTAGGAGTGGAGCTCAGACCTCTCTGGAGCTGAAGTCTGAGCTGATTCTGACTCCTGCAGGTAACATGCAGATGGCTCCCTGGTGAAGCAAGATAAGCCCAAGGTCTCACGGAAAAGAGTCCTTTCTCTCCGGACTGAATCTCCGGGCCTGGCATAAGGGAATTGTGAAATGTGTTAGGGGCTCACTGAAAGAAAAATACAGGCCTGAAGAGCATCAGAGAGGCAGATGGAAGCTGAAAGGGCTGATTTTTATTTGTTCTGCTCTTCAGGGCTCATTTTCTTCCTAGGGTGAAGCAGGGCAGAGGTGTGGTTGCAGTGGAGAAGGTGGGGAGAAGGAGAGGCAAGCACTGTGGTGATTGGTGATGTCCAGAGTGAGTCCTGAATGAGAGTCCACCTACTTGTGAGATTTCTTCCAGGTGATTCCAAAGAACTGGAACTCAGTGACCTTCCCTAACGTTACTATAATAGCATCGACCCTGGAACAACACTGGTTTGAGCTTTGTGAGTCTGCTTATATGCCAATTGCTTTTCATTCGGTCTCCAGAGTTCAAACTCATGGTAAGGGTCACCTGGGGCTTGTGCAGATGTGGAGAACCGCCTGAACTTATATGTGGGTCTTCTCCTGCTGGGGCAGTTGTCGTCCCTAACCCCGGGCTTTTCAAGTTACCTCTAGTTTGCTGTGAATGCTGTTCAGAAAGTCAGTGAAGCTTCTTCAACACTTCTCTCTCACCCCTCTCCTTTTCTCTGTCTTCTTCCCTCCCTTCCCTCCCCATTCCTTCCCTTCCCTTCCTTCCTTTCCCTTCTTTCCTTCATCTCTTTTAAGGGTTGGGGCATGTAGAAATTTCTGCATGTATTTAAATTGTATTTCAACCGATTAGAGATTTGTCAGTAAATGAGGTTCATAATAAATAAAACACTCCAGACTTTTCTTGGAGTTGAAGAGGCAATTTCATCATTTTTTTTTTTAATTAGCAGGGACTTCGGTAAGTCTTTTTAATGAGTTTTGTAAAAACAAAATCCTTGCGGACTGAAATTTTTGAAATTTACTTTTAGGTTAAAATTAAAGATAAACATTTATTGAGAGTTAATGTCTTACAAAAAATGTTTTTAAAAAATTCTATCATGGCCTTGGCTGGTGTGGCTGAGTGGATTGAGTGCTGACCTGCGAACCAAAAGGTTGTTGGTTCAATTCCCAGTCACATCACATGCCGGGGTTGCAGGCCAGGACCCCAGCTGGCTCTGTGAGAGAGATTGATAAGTCTCTCGCACACTGGTGTTTCTCTCCCTCTCTTTCTCCCTACCTCCAAAAATAAATAAATAAACTCTGTTTAAAAATTCTATCATAGTCTTTTATAATGATGAAAACTGGCATGTTTTTTGAAATTCAAACTTTCATGCATTAATCTTTCCTTCAAGCCCCACTGATGGAAAGAACCAACTTAGGAATAAAATTTAAGCAATTAAATTGGTTAACCTTTTCACTGTTGGAAAATCGGCTTATCAAATACTGTGGCAGGCGTCATGTATGATAGTTGAAGTGTCCAGATGGACATCAATTAATGGTACTATCTGTCACTGACCCGTCACTCCAATGGAGAGGGACAAGAGTCACTGTTTCACTGTTCTGCAGACACACTCTGCTGAGGCTAAGCTCACTGTATCAACTGCATTTTTTAAAAAATTATAGCTCATTTTATCTTATAAGCCTAAAATGAAAGCACAGTAAAATTTTTAAAAATTAGAATAAGTGTACTTGTGGAAGGAACTCATGGGGTTGAGAAGGTATAAAAACACAGGGTTATTAAAGGAGAGATTAATGCATGTGGAAAAAACTGGGGATACAGATGAATAAGAGGGGAAACAAATGATTTGGAAATCCCCTCCTGGGTGACCAAGGGCAAAAGCGATACGCTTGCTTCCCTGCTTATATCCCTGTATTGGTCTACACCGAAGTGTTAACAATAGAAAATGATGTCCATGCGGTTTGAGATAAGCCATGGAAAGGCAACACCTCATCTTTCAGCAGTCTTGGTGCTAAATCTCTGCACTTAACAATCACAGGAGCTGCAGAAAACTAAGTGTAAGAATCAAGCTCCTTGACATAACTCAGAGTAAAATGCTTTATAGATTGATCTGAAATGGGAGTTAAGGAAATTGCGCTATTTTGGACTTTGGTCGATGGAAACACCATTTCCCCACTCTTGGTTCTCATGAGGAGGAGAATTTTTGTGTGATTTCTCCACCTCTACATTGGGAAAGAATAGTGATAGAGCATTACTCATCCTAGTTCATGTTCTTCTTCTGGAATGGAGCTACCTGCAAGGAACATACTTTTAATGTGGGTTCTCTGCTCTTCTTACAGAGCAAGGGATGGGGTGGCCCCAGCACTGATATGCCGGGTAGGTAGGTCTAATTCTGAAATTCAGTAGTCATTTAAGTTCCTGTGGCTTCCAGAACTGGTTATTCACTCCAACTTTGTCTCTGTCAGTATATTCATTCTCTATCTCTTTTATTTTCTAAACTTGTTCAAAACTTGAACAGAAAGGAAAACTCGACAGATAGTAGGCCTTCTGCATTACCTCAATTAGTATCGGCAAAGATGGCACCAGAAACTTAATGGCCTTTGAGAAGTTTTAGCCTCACCAGGATGTCAACTAGTTGTGGCCAGTCGTCTCAAAGTCACAATCCGTGAACTTAAACACGATCATTTGCAGAAATGATCCCACAAGAGCTTATTTTTGGCAGTCTTCACTTACCATGTATGGGAGATAAAGCACTGTTCTCCATATTGGCTCTGTTGTCGGAGAAGGTCTATTGAGATCTCCGTGCCTTCTAGCCGTGTTAGGAAATTTGATGGTGGCAGCTTCAGCCCCTGTGAACTCTGTTCAGTATTTTGGCCTCCATGAAATCATATGAGCAGACATTTGGTGTTATGCAGCTGTCCACCCCCAGATTCTTCTGATGAAATTCCTTAGGCCTAAGAGAATTTTCTCCCAAGAAGGAGAAATAATTACATACTTTTTAAGTATGTATTAAATCTAAAATCAGTTTACAGTCCTGTGGGGAAAGTGTCTTTTGAGGTATGCACCAGCTGCACAAATTTGAGGTTAGTTCCCTGTCTTACCCATGAAGGGAGTTCAAGGCAACCCAAAAGGGGAACAGAATTTGATCCAGCTAGTCTTCCCAAATTTACCAATTAGCTAAAATTATGTCATCTCCATAGGGGAAAAGTGAGCAAAGGGAGTCTTTGAAAAAAATTCTGCCCTTAGCCATGTAAACGAGGAGGGGAGAGGTGGTACTCATAAAACATTTCCCATTGCTTCCTGGTAAAATTCAATTTTCTTCTTCAAAGGTAACAAATAGAAGGGAGTTACCACAGGTAAAGCATTTGAAAAAAAATGTCTTTTTGCCTTTTAGCAGCAGTTGGGAAGTGTCTGCCAAAATGCAGTGTAAATAATTGATATGCTTTTGGACAAAACCCCAATTTATATTTTCCCATTCAACAAAGTAAAAGTAAAAACGAAACCAAAAAAGCAACCCATAGAGATTAATTAGATGTGTGAAACTCACTTTTCATTTAAAAAGTATAAAGTAAAATAAACCCAATTTGCATCCCAGTTTAGGCTGAGATGCTGGCCTAGGGACTGGGAAATGTGTTTTCCAAAGGGTGAAAAGTGAGAGTCTAGTACCCCTTATTTTGTAGCTACCGGAACTATGAAAAGTTTGAAGAGGAAATATGAAGTGGGAAAGGTTTAACTGACTCCTGGGTCTGTGTCGGGCTGGTCTCCCGAGTGCCTGTTAATCAGCTGGTGGGCAGGACTTGTAAGCGAGAATGGGAATCTAGGGGGAGCTGGGACACACGCGAAGTTGGTGACTTGTGAAATGATGCTGCGCAATAGAGTAGTTTGGGGCTGCTCTGGGTTCGGTAGCTTGGGTCAAGTTCTGGACTTTCTATTTATTAGTAGTCTCGGGCAAGATACTTAACATCTTTGTGACTCAGTTTCTTCATAGGTAAAACAGTGATAGAAATATAGGGCCTACCTCACTGAGTTGGTTTTCAGATGAAATGAATCACTTGTATCCAAAGCACTTGGAACAGTGCATCCCACCTAACGAACACCATATACTGTGTTATGATCAGAGCTACCCAAGACACACTTGAGTGGACATGGTAGGTACAGGGTGCAATCGAGTACTGGAGACAGGCTGGGCCTGCATTAGAAATCTGGTTGTGCCACTAACTATCAAGAACTATTACTAACTACATGTCATTTAACTTCCCTAGACCCGGGTTTCTTTTTTGTAAACTGTAGAAAATAAAGCCTGTCATCATATCATTGTCATGAAGATCAAATGAACAAAAACGTTCAAAAAATCCTATCCTAAAATATCTTCAGTAAATACTTACATTCCTTTTTGCCTCCTTCCCTGCCCCCTTCCCATATTCCTCATGATTTCTTAGTAAAATCTACTCGAAGAAAACCCAAAATATCACTGCACTATCACTATCAAGATGCTGTACATGATTTAGAATCAATGCTGTAAGTGAACTAATGAAGTAGATCAGGACGTGGGGGGAAGGGAGGCAAGAGGACTTCCTGGCCCCCTGAAGTCCTATCTGAAGGCTGGCCTAAGAAGCACCTCATTCAGCCACAGATGTTTATTTGCTCCACAGCAATGCTAGTAGTCAAGAGAGTCACAATAATAAAAATAACATTATCTGGCTGCAGAGATTTACAGTATTGGAGAGGAGGGAAGAAAAGCTCCCTAGTATCTCTAATGCATAATGACTATGATTCATAGGCTCACAGATGTACCAACCAAATGTTACAGAGACTCAGAATAGCGAGTGAGCCTATCTGGTTTGTCTATATGGAAAAACTGCAAGATGGAGGTAATATCTGATCTGGTGTTTGAGGCTGGGTAGGATTTTGGATTGGTGGCACTGTAGAACAAAGGCATAACAAACCAATGACCATTGTATGGGCTGAATTGTCTCCCTCAAAGTTCATATATTGAATCCCTTATGCCCAGTACCTCAGAATGTAACAATATTTGACTTAAGGTCTTTAAAGGGATGATTAAGTAAAAATGAGGTCATATGAGTGGGCCCTATTCCACTATGTCTAATGTTCTTATAAGAAAAGGAGCCAAACCTACATTCCCACTTGATCCTTGTGTGCTATTATTTTTATATAACAGGCTTTGATATTAATACTTTGTTGAGGAATTTTTTCATCTATGTTCATGAAGAAGATTATTCTGTAGTTTTTCTTCCTTGTAATGTCCTAGGATTGTTGTTATGTCTTCCTTAAGTGTTTGGTAGAATTCATCAGTGAAAACATCAAGGTCTGGGGTTTTCTTTTGAGAAAAGTTTTAAAGATGAAATACATTTTTCAGATTGATACAGGATTATTAAAGTTTTCTATTTCTTTTTAAGTCTCTTTTCTAATTTGTGTCTTTTCAACGAATGTATCCATTTTATCTAGGATGTCTACTTTATTGGCATAAATTTGGTCTAAAATGCTTCCTGATAAGTTTTTTATTCTTCTGATATCTGCAGTTTCTGTAGTGATGTCTCACCTCTGTTGTTTTCCTTTATCAGGGACCACAGTCTTGTTCAGCCTGAGGTCCAATGTTGGAAAACAATCGTTCACATACTTTGTCCAGTTTCCTAGTTACTTACGGTAGGAGGAGGCGTGTGGATCTTGTTACTCTCTACTGGTGAGAAATAGACTTTCCAATTTACTTTTCCAATGATGTGCAAAGCAATCCGATGAAAAAGTTAGGGGACCAATCTATAGAAGAATTGTAGAGTGGAATTCTTCTGTTTTTAATAGCAAAAGCTAGTTGTTATTAAGAATCTCTTAGTATGAGGCACAGGGCTAGATGCTGTGTGTGTCTTACTTTGTTCTCCTTACAGCCTTAAAGAGATTTATTATTATTCCCACTTAGCAAGTGAAGAGATAGTGATTGTCAGGAGCAAATAAGCATTAGAGCTAAGATTTCAACGCTGGGCTTTCTGACTGCTGGCACTGGGTTCCTTTCCTTCAATTGAGTAGCATGGAAGAAGAATAGGATGGCAGTCCATGAGGTATTATCAGAGTGGAAAGAAGATTTTTGGGTTAAAGGAGGAACTAGAGATGAAAAAGTATGACTTAGCAAAACCACGATAAATGGGCAGCCTCTCCCCATGACTCACAGAGGGTTCAGTTATAGGCCTGTCCTAATCTAAAATGAAATTTAGATCCCTTACTTGGCAAAGTTCAGTTGAGATCATTTGCCCTAATTTTCACAGGTTTTCTGCACCATTCCCAACTTGCAGAAAGTTTGCAATTTTTCTTCCTGTGCTCAGAGTCTTTGGTTTGTGAGGACTGTGTGGCCTCTTATTAATTTTCTCTGACTTCTTGTCACTCGGCTGCGCACCGGCAGGTTTTCTCTTTGGGATTTTTTTCCATTTCTTTCTGCTGTTATTATGAAATAGACCTTTGGTCTCTGGGGTTCTTTTCATACAGTTTTAAGCATATTTTTGTGATTCCTATTATTAAAAAATTTTTCCTCGATCATCAACTTCTGCCTAAGCATGAACCAATTTCCTCACTTGTATTTTTGGCTATGCTCCTAGAGAATGGAACTCAACCTGCCTTTTCTGCAAACACATACAATTGCAGCACCTCTCTCACCCGGGCCCCTGAGGTAGTCACAGCTCACAAATAGCATTCAGTGATCTACTTAAGAGCCTCTGACTACTCGAATCAAATAACTGCTCGTCAACCTTGATTTTATTTCATTTAGCTTCTGATTTGGGGATTCAATTGGTCATTAAAACCCTTTATCAGCTTCAATCACCCTTACTCTCTTTTCTCTTTGAAGGCTGACCATGCACCGTGGCTGGGCTTCATACAGCTAGGTATTACATTGCGTTCTGCTCTGCTCTGGGTTGTACTACATTCAGTTTGGAAATCCATATGTTTCTTGTATCTTAACCTATTACCAGTCCCAGAGCTTTAATCACACTTCTTACTAACATAAAAGTGAACTGCATGGTGGCAGACAGTTTGCATCATTCATGCCAACTTTAATGCCAAGTTGATAAGGACTCTGGGGACTTGTCCAGCTTAAACGGGGAAGTGTGGCAGTAGATTAGCAAAGGCTCCTGTGTATGCGAGAGGAGAGCGGTGACACAAATGTTTGCCGGCCCTGGAACCTTTCCCTTCTCTTATGACAATGGCCATGGGCTGACTTGCCAGTAACTGATTTAAGAAAAATAAAACCGTAAACTTTAGACCTGAAATAAATCTTAAAATACAGATAACCTTTAATGAGTGCTTATTCTATGCCAGAAACTGTGTTAAATTCTTCATATAATTCATATTACTTAACCTTCATATATACACATATATATATATATAAAGGTCCCTGAGTGCCTTGGTGATGCAGAACCCACTGCTGACCACATTGGTCTGTGAAATGAATGAGAAACAAACTTTTATTAGGCTAATCCGATCATATTTGGAGTAGTTTGTTACAGGAGTTAACCTACCCTGTATAGTTTATAACTCAGGTTTCTTAAAGTCCAGTCTCTCTTTTTTCTCACTACGCAGAGTGAGTCAAAATGTAGTCCCCCAAACATTGGCTTTTCCAGTTCCGATCACGTGATTTTCCATCAGTTCTATGTTTTACCACAGACGTGCATGTCTCTGTTTTCTGTATCTTGCTTCCTGAATGAGATTGCACTCTTCTTGCATTTTCATTTAACTTGACCCTTAAGAAGGCCAACCACCGTGGCAGCAGCAGGGCCCACGCCATTGTCCTCCAAAACAACAATTTTCAATCAGTGTGCTGCAAGCATTTTTCAAACATGCAATACCTGACTATTTAGTCAGGGGCACTGACCTCTTTCCCCTTAGATTGTCAAATAAAACAATAATAAAAGCCAACACAATAATAGCCATCCTGTGTGAGTGAATCAACATAATACATATTTTATGTCAGATCAGCAAAAATATATATTTTTAGTGTGCTGCAGAATTTTAGTAGATAATTAGGTTATGTGTGCCATAAGTTGGTTGCAAACTTCGGCTCTAACAGATGCCTGCCATTTCACATTGACTCGATTCTCCCTGTCCTCTAAATATGTTAACTAAAATTTTTCCCATCAAGTGTACTTCATTCTTATGCTAGCATTTGATTTTTATACCTACATAATGTCATTCTGACCCTAGACCAAAGAAAAGAAACTCAATACATTCCTTTAAAACTTGGAACTTGGGTTCTTCTTTTGTGGAATGTCTTTTTTGTAGCATATATTGTTCCTTGTCTGATTGTTTATTTGGTATGAATGTTATGTTTTCTGCTTGCTGGTATCCTTTGAAAGGAAAAGCACTGCTCCAGGAAGCTTCGTACTCTGCTCTGGGGAACACAGAAAGACCTGTGCTTGTTAACATCGTTGTTATTACGGCATCTATTTGATGCTATCACATATGTTTAATACATGGTAATAATGTTTGAGGAACCATTTCATTATAATTTCAGTAGAGGCTCATGATCACAGCAGCAGGAGAAATGCTATGGGCTTTCAACCCGGCTCATTGTATACCAACCGCCCCTTTCCCTTTGTAAGTACATGCGGGCGGGCTGGGAGCCTGCTGCCATAGCGCCTTGCTGTTAGGCCGTGTGTTCAGATGGGGCTCAACTTGCAGCCTTAACCACATCCCTGGGGCACATTTCCACACCCCCGCTGAGTCGTCTCTGCTTAAAAGCCCCATGTGATGGAACGGTGCCCATGAAACCGCAATACGGTGTCAGTGATTGGTACAGTGGAAAGAAATGGAGCCAATAATAACAACGCCAGTAATACGTGCGTCTGTACGCGCAAGTGTATCTGCGGCTGTATATGTATTTTATTGCGTTTCAGTTTCCAGTGTGAGACTCAATTCTGTAGAATGCCGTTTGTGGAATGCCACTCTAACTGCTTCCTGGAGAAAAGCGAAAAGCAAAAATCAAAGAACTTCGGAGGGAGCAAGGAAAACATTGTTGGAGCTGCAGCAGGTTTTCTTTTGAGATTTGAGATGAAACTAATGACAAGTGGACATTCTAAAAAAGAGATTGCTCATCCGGGTGAGCATTTTCCAAAGTGTATTTTCTGGAATTCTAGTCCTTGGGAGGTTAATGTTTGCAAACATAAAAAAGCAAAGTATTTGGTGTTCAAATGAGTTTTTATAAACGTGGGTTAAGCTAGTTCAATTGGTTTCTGTGGGATGTCTCAGGTCCTTTAATAGGATGAAAAGGACGGACTCTAGGAGGGGCAAGAGCAGAAGCAATGCACGGCTGGTTTTCCAGGGACAACTGGTGAAGGCCTTTGTACTCTGTGCCTTGAAACATGGATATTCAGCACACAAACTTGAGTATAGCATGATTAAATACACACAACTACAGGGATACGTTTACCAAAATAAACGTTCCATCATCACCACCATTAACACTGAGCAATGGGGGGCAGTTCTTTGCAAAATGTTTTGGCCTCGTAATTTGAAGGCCCAGAAAGTCTAGGGCCTTTTAGAACATTTGATTGCATGCTTGCAATATACATGCACAGGCGTATGCCTTTCTTTGAAGCTGTTTTAAAGATAAATCACTGCTCATTAAGCATATTGAATTTTGGGGGGAGAAATTATAAATTCTAGAGGACATTGACTTGAATTATTTTTGCATTGACTTTCCACATTCATGAAGATAGCAGGCAGGACATGGAGCCCCACCTAGTCACTTTCCCTTTTAAATCAGGGACAAAGAGGTTACTTTTCACTGTCACTCCTTTACAAGACTCATACTTCTAGCTTCATCCTTCTATATCTTTGCACCCACTCCCTTCTCTGGAATCCCCTCCCCTCCTAAAATTATATCCTTGTCGAATGCATCTCTTTTCACTGTCTCCTTCCTTCCTTTCTATATTCTATGCTTAACCAACCCTCAGTTTATAAACTAAATCATCCCTACTTACTGTCTTTTCTCTACCACCTAATTTCCCAAAGAATAATTTGCTCTCTGCTTTTTTCACTTCATTTTGCCTCACTCCTTAACCTTCTGTAATATGGTTTTTATTAAAAAAGATCTCCCCAAATAGAAAATATTTGCAAATCATACATCCAAGTAAGATTTAATATGTAGAACATATACACAACTCATAAAACTCAACAAGAAGAAGACAAGCAACACAATTTAAGAACGGGCGTAGGTCTTTCTCCAGAGAAGATTACAACTGACCAATGAGCACATGGAAAGATGTTCAACACTATTAGTCGTTGGGGAGGTGCAAATCAATACCACACTGAGATTCCACTTCACACCTACTAGGATGTCTGTGATTTAAAAAGAAAAAAACAAACTAAATAAATGTTGGCAAGGGTGTGGAAAAATTGGAGCCCCGGTACATTGCTGGTGGGAATGTATAAGGCTCAGCTGCCGTAAAAAATAGTTTAGTGGCTCCTCAAAAAACTAAATATAGAAAAACCCTGTGATTCAGCAATTCCACTCCTGGGTATAAATTAGAATTGAAAACAGTGAATTATGCAGCTATTTGTGCAGGAATGTTCAATGCAATATTATTCACAATAGCCCCTCCGGGGAAACAACCCAAGTGTCTATCAACAGAATAATGAGTGACAAAGTGTGATATACACATACAATGAAATAATATTCACCCATTAAAAAGTAAGGAAATTCTGACACATGCTGCAACATGGATGAACCTTGAAAATATTATGCTAAGTGAAATAATCCAGAAATAAAATGACATATTGTACAATTAAACCAAAGATCTAGAACAGGCAATTTCACACACACAGAAAGTAGAAGTTACCAGGGGCTGAGGGTGAGGGTGAATGGGGAGTTATTGTCTAATGGTTACACGTTTCTGTTTCGGGTGATAAAAGAAAACCTAGGAGATAGATGCTAGTAATGGTTGTACAACATTTGTATGTCATTACGACACTGAAATTGGTCAAACTGGTACAATTTTGTGTTATATATACAAGTATATGGTATTTTTAGCACATTCAAAAGGGGGCTTTTCCTGAGGAGGGTGTCCCTGGAGGCAAAAGAAGGCCTTGTTGACTCATGGAAGTCTGTCTCAGGATCCTCGTCAGTTGCACAAATGCCACTTTCTCACTGAGGCCTTTCCTGAGTATTTCATTAAAATTTGCCACTCTTCCCCACCTCAGCATTTCCTCTGCCCCATCCCTACTTTATTTTTTTCAAGGAAGTATTTTTATTTTTTAATATATTTTGTTGATTATGCTATTACATTGTCCCAGTTTTCCCCCTCTGCCCTACCCCACCCAGCACCCCCACCCTCCCAGCAACCCTCCCGTAGTTCATGTCCATGGATCATGCATATGAGTTCTTTGACTTCTCCATTTATTACACCATCCTTAACATCCCCCTGTCTGTTTTGTACCTACCAATTGGTACTTAATCCTTGCGCCTTTTCTCCCATTCTCCCCCTTCCCTCTCCCAGCTGATAACCTTACAAATGATCTCCATATCTATGATTCTGTTCTTGTTCTGGGTGTTGCTTAGTTTGTTTTTAGATTCAGTTGTTGATAGTTGTGAGTTTGTTGACATTTTAATGTTCATAGTTTTGATCTTCTTTTTCTTATATAGTTCCCTTTAACATTTCATATAACAATGGCTTGGTGATGAAGGACTCTTTTAGTTTTACCTTATCTGGGAAGCACTTTTTCTGCCCTTGAATTCTAAATGATTGCTTTGCTGGATAGAGTAGTCTTGGTTGTTGGTCCCTGCTTTTCATCACTTTGAATACTTCTTGCTACCTCCTTCTATCCTCCAAAGTACATTTTGAGGAATCAGTTGACAGTCTTATGGGAACTCATTTGTAGGTAACTATCTATTTTTCTCTTGTTGCTTTTAAGATTCTCTCTTTATCTTTCAGCTTTGGCTTTTTAATTATGATGTGTCTTGATGTGGTCCTTTTTGGGTCCAACTTGTTTAGGACTCTCTGTGCTTCCTGGACTTGTATGTCTATTTCCTTCACTAAATTAGGGAATTTTTTTTCATTATTTTTTCAAATAAGTTCAATTTCTTGCTTTTCCTCTTCTCCTTCTGGCACTCCTATGATTCAAATGTTGGTATGTTTGGAGATGCCCCAGAGGCTTCTTATTCTATCCTCATTTTTTTTTAAAATTCTTTTTTCTTCTTGCTGTTCTTTTTGAATACTTTTTTCTTCCTTATATTTCTAATCATTGATTTGATTCTTGGCTTCATCCCCTTCACTGTTGGTTCCCTGTAGATTTTTTTTTATTTCACTTAATGTAACCTTCATTTCTGCCTGGGTATTTTTTATGCTGTTGCAGCACCCAGTGATTTCTTTGAGCATCCTGATAAGCAGTGTTTTGAACTCTGCATCTGATAGGTTGCTTGTCTCCATTTTATTTTATTTTTTTCCTGGAGTTTTGTTCTGTTTTTTCATTTGGGCCATATTGCTTTGTCTGTTCAATTTGGAAGCCTCCCTGTGTTTGTTTCTGTGTATTAGGTAGAGCTGCTTTGACTCCCTGTCTTAGTAGTGTGGCCTGTTGTAGAAAGGGCACCTGTAGATCATGTAGGGAGGAGCCTTAGGTAATCACCAGGCAGGGCAACCCCCTTCACGGCTTTGTGGCTCTTTGCAGGGGAGGGCACAGAGAGGGGACAATGCCTCTGCCTGGCCTGTGAAGATTGCCTGGGAGGAAGCTCTGTCTCAGCACTTGCTCTGTTGTCAGTCACTTTACTTTCTTTTCTTCTCCCTGGAAACCATTGGTGCCCTTCCAGCTGTTGCCCTGGTGGCGAATCCCAGAAAGGGTTGGTCTGCATAAGTCCTGAGACCTTTGTGGGCTCTACAAGAGAAATCTTCTGAGAAACCTGCAGTTTCTTCTGCCATCCCAACCCCAACTACTTTTTACATCCAGAAGTTATGGGGACTTATCTTCCTGGCACTGGAACCCTGGGCTGGGTGGTCTGATCTTGGGCTGGGATCACTCACTCCGAAGGTGTCCCTCCTGATTTTTATCTACCACACATGAAGGTGAAACTGCCCTTTCTCCCACCTTTCTGTGCCTCCCCACAGGTCTGCACCACTCTGTGTTTCCATGTCCCTCCATGTCTCTGCCCCTCCTACCTGTCTGGATGAAGGTGGCTTCTTTAAATCCTTGGTTGTCAGACTTCCATACAGATTGATTTTCTGACAAATCTGGGTGATATTTGTTTTGTAGTCTAGTAGTAATTTTTGCTGCCATTGTGTGTAGAAGCAAAGAATGTTTACCTACATCCCCATCTTCTCCCTCCTTTATATTTCTTTATTATTTTTGTTATCCAGCTGGCATATTGTATATTTTAAATAATTACCTGTGTTTTTAGTGCATCTCCCTCAGTTGGATGCGAGATCTATTAGAGAGGGATTTTCACCCATTTTTCCTCCTATGCTTCATCCTGAGGTCCTAGAACTGTGGCTAGTTTTGCATAGGCTCTCAATAAGTAGGTGTGGAATGATGGATCAGTGAATACACCCCTGAAAGTGAAAGCTCAGGCAGTCCTTGAGTAGGACAAGTATTTGTTATTCTATCTTTCTTAGCTGTCCTCCTGTTGACATAAGAATTCATTTTCCTGTCTTGTAAGGAAGCCAAGCCATCAACTGAGGAGACCAGGGAACCATGTGAATTATAATAAAATATATTAGAAGATGGGGAGAGTAGCTGACAGGGCTCAGAACAATTTTCCCAAGTATGGCCCCTTTGGTGTATTGAATCTTTTAAGCTGAAGGAATTTGAGTAAGGGCAGGACCTAGAAAGACTCTCTGAACTTCTGAAGCAGGTCTTAAGCTCTCATGTGAGAATGTCCCTATACCTCCACCCCTGGCTGCCCCGAGAAAGGAGCATCTTCATCTCAGAAGATAAAGGAGCACTACCAGAAATCTAATCAGAATGAACTGGCCTCACTAAGTCTCCCAAGTTTACTACCATCAGCTCATATCATTTTGCCTTATAACATTTCTGTGTGACTGTCCACTCCTCACCAAACTTAGCATAAAAGTAATCCGTGTTAACCACTCCATAGGGTCTTAATTTCCTATGAAGTCTCCTTGTCATGTAAAACTTAAATTAGATACATTTGTATGCTTTCTCTCATTAACCTGCCCTTTGCTATAGAGCCCCGGCTGAAAACTTAAGAGGACTAGAAAGAAAAGATATTTTTTTTCTCCTCTACACAGCTGAAATAATTATTTTAAACTGGAAAACCACCACAGTTGTATTTTTGAAATATTTGCCATTTCTTCTGCTAACTTAACCAGAAGTAACCAGGGCTCTTCTCATCCCCAGTGAGAGTACTTATGTTTTCCAGAGGTTAAGCAAAGACAAAAATACCATTTTTTAATTAAAAAAAAAAAAAAGATAGCTCTGGGAAAAACAGGGGAGGAGGAAGCAAAGAATAAAATCCTTAGAACCTAACTAAGTGAATGGAGGTTCTCACGGCTAGAAAAAACCCCAGGTGGTGGGACACCGAGACACGTGTAGCCTCCTCTCCGGGTTCAGCTGCCAGTTTCTGCCCTTGATGCTTTGCATCCAGGAAAGACGCCCTGCTTGAGGCTCCTGTCTGCCTGCCTGGCCTCCTGCTTCCCTTCCTACTCTGTCCTCTCGTTTGTTCCATGTTTACCAGGGTTGTTAACCTGTCTTGCCCCTTAGATTCTAAGCTCCTGAAGAATGCAAGCTGTGAATGATGCTTGTTTTTCACCCTCTGTCCCTGCCTCAGAGCAGAGGCCTAATATGTAATGCCAATCGAAACCGGAGTTCTACACAGTGACCTTAATCACGTGTCTGGCACAGACCCACACGCATTCAAGAGGTCTAGGAACACTGCAGTCCTCCTGGCCTGCTGAAATCATTGCTATATTTCAAGCCCAACTCAACTATCATCTCTGCTCTGAAGCATTTCCTGAATGTCCCCCACTGTCCTCTGTGAGAACATTGTGCATCTCTTTATGGACTAATTGATCGCACACTTGCTTCCTCGCTCTTCTGTGAACTCTGCTGGACAAAAACAACATTTGTGTTTTGCCCTGTGGCCTGTTCCTAGCACTGTGCCTGGTGTGGAGGAGACAGTCGATAAGCAGTATCGGTTGTTAAACTTCTCTGATTGCCTCTGACTCCCTGCCTGCTTCTCCCTCCATCTCTCCCCTTCTCCCTCCCTCCTGTCTTCTTTCAATCCAAGTCTCCTTCCCTCTTCCCGTCCTCCTAGAACTTACAACTAGAACTTTTAATGGGCCCTTGAAGAAGCTAAGTCATGAAAGTACATACCAGGTTTCAGTTATCTTTCCCAGCATCCTCTGTTGAAACTTGGGACAGGCCGCCCCCAAATGTGCCAAAATGACATACTGATTATTTTGAATTAAAGATACTTGAGAAATAGCTAGTGCAAAGAAGAACACTCTAATCCTTCTCTCTTTGTCCCCCAAAGAAAGCAGGAAATCAGTGTCCTCTGTGAAAGGTACCCTTCTTGTACCAGGAAGCAGAGAGATGCTTTTATCGCCAGAGATAGGGAATTCAAAGCTGAGAAGCCTGTACAAACGAACCTTATTACCTCTCGACTAATTTCCTACCTCAAGACCTGCTTAGATTCCTAACTAATTAAGCACGTAAACCTTAATTTCTTCGTCTTGTCAATTCCTCACGGATGTATTGTTTCTTTGTCTAAAAAGTATAAAAGTTGCTGCTTTGGTCATTCCTTTAGGTCCTATTTCTGTGACACTTCTATGCAAACTGAATCTTTTTTTTTTCTTCTGTGAATCTGTTTTATGTCAATTTAATTAGACTAGCCAAAAGAACAAGTGTATGGCGGGGGATATCCCTCTCGAACACCTTATATCTTCCTAAACACACTACTCCTTAGTCCATTTTTATTCCTTATCCAAATCAATAAATTTTAGAACATGGGTTGCGTATAACCCAATGCAAAAATGTGTGTGTCTAAGTGTGTATATGTATCTGTGTGGAGACAGACCTCAAGGTGTCTGTGAGCCCCACTTCCCCCAACTACCCCAGGAATTAAGGACCACAGATCTAGACACTCTGCTGTATTGAAATATTAAAAAGATGAATTTATTTTTGTAAAATTAAAACAAAGACATGAGAAAAGACTCAAGTCATTTAAAATGCTTCCGCAGTTTTCAAAGGCCTCATCCACTTGTAGTCAGGGCATCAGGGGACCCTTTTATAATCAAAAGTGGAGTCAAGAGTGACCAGAGCTCCCCTTCATTGTATGAGGATATCAAATCCACACTTTCAAAAACTGCACAGAACTCTGATAAGCTGTGTCCTACATTCCCGGAAATGTGCAATACTCTGTACAAGATGACAGATTCAGGGGTTTATCCAGAAACAAAGAGTTTTTCTCTTGTTGCTGACCTGTCGAAGTTCAGGTTTCTTGAGTTATGCAGCCTTGGAAAGCACTTCCCATGGGAAAAGGAAGAGGCCCATTTCTGCTCAGGTGTATGAGAGCGATTTATGGGTGTGTGCCTGCTAAGTAGGTGCCAAATCCAAAAACTCATTGTGATCTTGGATGGCTGGTATTCAGTAGTTTGGGCAGCCACTGGCATGTTACTCCATGTGGACTTCCTCATAGCATTGCCCCCTACCCAAGACTCACGCTTAGTGCGCTGGTCACTAGCCATTCACAGTTTTAATTAAAAAGAACCGAAGACATAAGATCATAGGCTCTCTTTCGGAGGACAGCTCTACTTTAGTGGTTAGCAGTGGAGAGAAACTTTTCATGTTAAATGAAGGTGCCCTTCTCTCATTAAAAGTGTACAGCTGAGGAATTTTGCGTAGAAATGCATGCAATTTCTTTCAAGCAACACCAGAGAAATCATTTCTCACCCAGCAAAATCATGGGGATGGCATTCCAACCACAAGAGAGTTGAGATCCTGGGACTGAACAGTAGTGGGGGTAGGATTGGTACCCCATTTTCATTAACCCATTAAATGGTCTATGGTAATCATTTAACTTCTGACAGCAGCAGCCACCATTTACTGAGTAAGAGATTGTCAACATTATCACATTTTATCCTCTAAATAGGCTTATGGAAAAAAAAATGTCATTGGCTCCATTCTGTATAGGAGGAAGCTGAGATGATGTAAAGTTAGGTCATTTGTCCAAAATCTTACAGCTAAGATGTGAGGTCAGGGTTTCTTTGTAAGCTTAATGTTTGCATCCTAACCTAGTACCTTCTACTGCTTTTTCCCAGTAAGTAATCAAGAAACATTATAATGAAAAGATCTTTTTGTGCACATGCATGTACTTGTATTTGGTAGATACTCTGCCAATTTAAACCTTTCTCAGAAATAAAAATAAAACCTTTCTCAAAAATAAAAATATCTTTGTATTGGCCAGGGTTGTCCATAGAAACAGAACCAATGGGAGATACATGGAATTGGCCCACACAATTACAGATGCTACGAAGTCCCAAGATTTATAGTCAGCAAGTTGAAGACATAGAGAACCAATGAATCATATAAGCTCTAGTCCAAGTGCAAATCTGAAGGCAGGAGGAAACCAATGTCCCAGCTTGAAGACAATCAGTCAGAGAGGGAGCAAATTTTCCTTTACTCAGCTTATTTGTTCTAGTCAGGCCTTCAACAGATCACATGAGGCCCACCTACCAATTCAAATGTTAATCTCATCCAGAAACATCCCCCACAGACACACCCAGAATGGTATTTAACCAGATATCTGGGCACCCCACAGTCCAGCCAGGTGGACACATAAAATGAACCGCCACAGGCTCCCAAGTACGTGTTAACTGAAGAGGAAGCTGAGGTGTAAGAAAGCTGTTGATGTCATCTATCTGATGAAAGCAGATGTCATCTCTGAGCCCTGGTTGCTAAAAGCCAGTTTCTTGTTGGCTCCTCTTTCCTCCTGTCCATACCCATTTGAGTAGGTTTTATCTTTTTTGATAATGGCAAGAAATGGGGAGAGTAATTAAGAAAGGCCGGAGTGGTAATTTTTAGTAACCCAATTAAATTTCCAAACACAGCAAAAGGTGTGGATTATAAACTTTGTTATCTACCTATCTTGAACTTTCCTCCCCTGCAGGGATGGCTCCAGGTAGAACTGGAGGGGATTGAAGAATCCACAACATATACCTACTCCAGTGATACCAGAAAGAGGAGAAACAAGTCAGCATTACCCAGAAGAGCCTCCAGCTCACATTTTTTATAACCCCAGTTCACACCTTCTCATGATCCTATCCTTTGTCTACTGCACGTACACTCCAGTTCTGCAAAGTCCATTCCAACACTTCAAGGTGGAGTTAGCTGAGCCATGCGCAACTCTAACCTACTCTGTACCTACTGATTGTTTACTTCATTTGCATTTCTTCATTATATCATTAACACGAGGAGAGTGCTTATACCTCGGGCAGCTAGGAGTGAGGCTAGCATTGCTCAGGCTGAGCCAATACGTTTCAAATCCGTCGGAGCTGTGGGTCCCCAGCACTGTTCTTGGCTCCACTGGGGTCACAAGAGCTTAAACACTGTGTGCTTTCTGTATTGGTGAGGTTCTACCAATACTTCTCATGAATTTAATGTTAATTCCTTCTACTTTTACTTATGTATCTCCCCTTATCCAAAGTAATAGCTTTCCCTCTATGTATTCAGATTTGGAATTTAGCCCTTTAGCATCTTCACTTGGAAAATCAGGATCATAATACCTGCCCTGCCTACTCCGTGGGGTCATGAAACCTGAATGTAGTACCTTACATTACTTTTTTACTTTCCATCAACTTAATTTTATCTAAATAATATATTCAATGTATTTAAAGGTCACATGACAACTATGCTTCATGTAAAGAGAAATAACACCCTACACTTGTTTCTCACTACTCTTTGGAAACCACTTTCAATTTTCCTTCGGTGTTTCTTTTGTTATTTGCCTCCATTTAAAAAGGAACAAACAAACAAAGCAGCATGCTTTTCTGGAGATTGGCCAGGTAAGGTCTCTGTAGTTTCCGTGGCTCAGTCTGTAGTCTGGCATACAATGCTTCTATTTTCTGTATGGTCCATATCTGCTCCCCAGGTATATCTGTGTCACCAACTATGGAATCTCTTTATTTCAACCTTTCCAGAGAGTAAACTTCTTATTTTATCCTGGGTGGGGAGAACTATTTAAGCTAGTGAAAGTTTCTAATGGTCCAAAAAAGGGGTTTGCAAACTATGGCCTGTGGGCCAAATCTGACTTGCCACTTGTTCTTACAAATAAAATTTTATTGGAACACAGTCATACCAGTTCATGTAAGTAGGACCCATAGCTGCTTTTGCACTTCACTGCAGAGTTAAATAATTGTGGCAGAGCCTATATGAGGTGCAAAGCCTACAATATTTACTATCTGGCCTTTTATGGAAAAAAATTCCAGCCCTTAAACTATATTTATACAGACTTTCCATCAATACACCTATTTCTAACTCATCCTGTGCTACCAACTTCAAAATCATCTGGTGCCTTCTATTCCTGAAACTTTCCAGGAATCCGTGGTGCAGTGGTGATCAGCTTACTTCCTAGCGACGTTTTACCACTACATACAGTTGAGTTTCAGTTTTCTCCTCTCCACTATGTCAGTTACCACTTCTTATCTGAATTCCATCTTCCAAAAAAATTGTTAATGTCTCAACGGTTCTTTTAACTTACATTCTCATTGTCCTTCAAGGTTTATGATTCTTTTCTTATCTTACTGTCGTTTTTGTGGGGTTGGAGACTTTATCAGTTGGTCCTTTTCAGAAAATAATGAACCACTCAAGGTATTTCGAGCAAGAGAGAAATTTAATTTATGGACTAACATGTTTTGAATACTGTGGTAAGGGGCTGGAGTCCCAAAGATCACATAGTCTCTGCTTGGTCTCAGGTTCATCATTAACTTTCAGAGAGGCAGGAAGTACAGGAAGCCACCTCTAATGACTCTGGGTTAGGGGCAACCCTGCAATCCTAGAGGCAGCTGCAAAACTTCAGATTCACTGAAGCTACATCTGAGCACATTCTTGCTACAGGACCAATAAAAGAATGTCTGCCTCTCTTCTGCTTTGGAAACACTCTGGCAAAGGATTCTGGGACATGTGTTCCCAGGGGAGAAGAATGGTGCTGCATGGCCAACAGTCTAGCATGAGGAGCTTAAAGAGATGAGCAAGTGGTTTCCATTTTCCATAGTTAACTTTCCACCCTCACTTTTTCCTCTCCGCCATCAAGGTTTCTGTAAAACCCTGCTGCCTGCTGGGTGGACACTGTGCTCTGGGTCCACCGACATGCATAGGAGACTTTGTGGTATGACATTAGGTGAATTATTCAGCCTTGGATCATGCTGGTCAAATGGAGAGAAAAAAATATACCTACTTTATGAATGCTATAAAGAGAAATATGATAGTGCATGTTAAGTGCTTAATAAAATGCTACATAAAATGAAAGTAGAACTATACAGATAAATTAATTTTGGCTTATGTTTCAGACTCCAAAGAATAGCAGTATATGTCTCCAGGGGACACATCTACCTGTCAATCTCACTTCAGACTTCTTTTCATCTGTTTTTTTTTTCAGATAAAAAAAAAAAAACAATTTCAAACCCTAAATGCAGCAAAATGTCACCAGTGTGCTACACTGATTTCATTCTCCGTCGGCCTATGGCAGCTGCGACAGATGCTCTGACAGATAATGAGAACCCTGGACAGCTCTCAGACTTGGGGAAAAGTGGCTCACAGTCTACTTTCTATTACCAAGCCTTGTTTTTATGCACAGGCCTCAAGGTTACAAAATGTCATTTTTATTTTTATAATTTCAACTGAGGTTTCTTACTGGCAATATTGATCTCAAATCTTAAGTATTTTCTACGCCCCCCCCAATAAAACCTGTTAAGTATCTATAGTGAAATAATACAAATTTGTACTTATTACTATAAGTTGAAAATGGTCTCATTCTTCTCTTAGTCAATGCTGGCCTTCTGCCTTGATTATGACTATTAGGAAGTTGAAGTGTATTAAAACATGTAGCATTATTGTAACCCAGTGGAGATCATGTTTTTGTTGTGTTTTCACTCTTCTTTCGATGGATGTGGCCAGAAAACACGTTGGAATCACACCAGATGGATTGTCTTGGGAGAATGTTGATAGAGGGTTTTTCAATCACTGAAAGTAAGTGACAGGCATAAAGTCAACAATTCATTACCAAAATGCTGGTGTATTCAAAGCTTGTGCGCTTTGAGAATATGAAAGGAAATGTTCCCAAGCCCTGGGAAGACCCTTGGACAGGAAGAAAAGAGAATGGTATTGTGGGTTCACAAGTGGGCAGACGCTTAAACCAGCCAGGCTTGTGCCCTGGCACAGGGCTTCTCCAAGTGCAGGTGATAGACCCTTGGGGATGGGCAGTCCATGAGATTTAAACTGTTGTCATAACATCGTAAGGCACTAGTCACCTTTTTTTTTTTTTACTTTGTTGACTTTTACCCACATGGCGCAAAAGCCAGGAGATGTCGAACTGCTGACTCTTGAGCATGAATCATGAGGCAGTAGCACCAAACTACTGGTGGTTATGGTCATTGTCGCAGCCACACACTTATATTTCTTAAAAAGCCAGCTTCATTTAAGAATGTCTTCAACGAAGCAGTAGAAATTAATCCTTTAATAAAACATTGACCCCTGAGTACAGGTCTTTTTAATATTCTGTGTGACAAAATGGGAAATACCCACAAAGCATTTCTGTGACACAGCAAAGAATGATGATTATCTGAGAGAAAGCACTCATGTGGATATGTGAGTTTCCTGCTGAACTAGTTGCTTTTGCTTTGGAACATCATTTTTTTTTTTTTTCTGGAAAGAATGACTGAGAAAAACTAGAGTTACTCTGTCTTGAGTATTTGATGGACATTTTCTCAAAAATAAATGAACCTAGGGTGACTCACCCAGATTTGCCAGGGGCTTTCCTTATTTTAGTGCTGGAAGCTTGTCCTAGGAGCCCCTCAATCTTGGGCAAAGTGGATGTTTGGTCACCCTAAGTGAACCTGTCATTTCAAGGAAAACACTGAGAGTATTTGTTCTTAATGATAAAATATGTGCTTTTAAGCCAATATTAGAATTTTAGAAAACTTCTGTTGGCCGTCATGAGCTTAATTACTTCTCTAAACATAAAGATTTTTCTAAGAAGATGAAGGCGGTATTAATAAATGTGATATTCTATCTTGTACAATGAATTGTATCAGCATTTGGAAGCTCTGCATCTCAATGAACCAATATTTTCTGATTGGTCAATGCATGATGTTGCAAAGTTTTCCGTGGATAAAAGATCCATTAAAAGTATAAAATGAATCAATGGCTTTTAATGTAGTAGAATACCAAGACTTCAGTAATATGGTTTCAGGTTCTATATTGCAAGTAAGCATTCCAAACTACCACTTTTTGAATTTTGGTTTTGTATCAAAAAAAAGAATGTCCACAATTACCTTAAAAAGAAAAACAACAAATAAGTGCTCTTTCCTTTTCTAGAGATGTGTCTGTGTGAGGCAGGATTTTCTTTCATCAAAACAACAGATCACAACAGAGTGACTGGGGAGACACACAGGAGATTCTGACTCCGTCCTACCAAGCCAACCAAAAAATGCAAAACAATAACACTCTTCTAATCTTTACTTTACTCTGGAAAATATACATATTTTTCACAGTAGTGTATTGTTTATGTTAACATGAAGTAGATTTATTATTTCTACTTTGAAAGAAATTAAATAAATATTTAAATGTTTTTCAGCCTTCATTTCAAATACAATAAATATCAATAGATAAAACCCACACAAACAAAAACTCTTTGGGACCTCAATAGTTTTTAAGAGTGTAAAGGAGTCCTGAGACCTAAAAGTTTAAGGAATGCCCTACAAAGCGGTGGGCTTACTAACCGAGCCAAGACCTAGTGTTAGAGGGCATTGTCCCTTTGGGAGCAGCAATGGAGAGAACCCCACCCTGGCCATTGTTGCCTGAGATCTGGCTTTCTCTCTTTCAAGAGACCCACCTCCAACACTCCTCAGTTGCCATCTGAATTGCCTTTCTTAGCCAGCTTCTGTGCATTTCACACAACTGAGCAAGGCCATCAACCCAGCCAACAGCACCTGAGATGCCAACAAAGTAGACTGGAATCTCTCCATGTCAAGATATGCATATGCTTGGGAGACCCCTAAATGTACTTTAAGAACTAGCAATAATGGCAGAAGCGTGGGATCATCAGTGCTTTGGAAGTCTTAGTCATATTCCTAATGGGAATGTGTAAAGGACACCAAATTCACTTAGGGAGAGAGCCACTTTTCCCTCAAAACTGATGAGGACGTGCTTCTCTGTCTTCATGGTCAAGTTACTTATACAATGACACTTCTTAAGGCTGTAGGCTTATGACTTTAAGTATTGTAAAAGGGGAAACAAACACAGCAACATCATTTTTGTCTCATTCTTTTAAAATGTTAATAGTCAACGTATTTTCTTCCATCTTATCTTCTACTTTATCTGCCTTGCCAGTTTTCAATCCTGGATCAGGACAAACTTTGACTTTCTCGGCCTCTACTCTGTAACTGCTGAGTGTAGCTACAGATAACCTCGTAGCCATGCCAACTGGCATCATCACCAAGGGATGGTTTCCAAGACCATCTGTGTTCACCAGTTCTTCAGCAATTTCTTACTTTGTCCATGGTCAGGACCCTTTCTCATTCCCACTTAACAGTTTCAAATCACTACCCTTCTACTCTCTGCCAAGTTTCTTCAGAGATAAGTTCTACCACAGCGCTTCAGGGAGACACTGTATTCAGCAGAAACTCAGTTAATTATGTTGGTGAAGAAAGGATCCTGAGGCCAAATGCTTTTGAGGAACACTGGATCAAATAAAAGGAGATTAATGTCTTTTCTGCAGGACTTCTAAGTAGGACTTTACTAGGCTAACATACTTTAAGACTCTGAAAAGGGTCAAGATATTTCCCAAACATCTGAGCACATAATCCATTTTATAACAGTATCTAGCAGACACATATAGGGAAATATTCATTTCTTCTGGCCATCCCTACCTTTATTTCTTCCTAATCATTTGCTTTCTAAAACCAGTAATGACTTCTGAATCACCACCAGTTAAGTATTTGTAATCATAATACTCAATATAGCATAATTGTAAAACACACAGATGATGGAATCAGACCTTCTAGGTTGGAATTTGGGCTCAGCCACTTACTAGCTGTGTGACCTGGGTCAAATTACTTAACCTCTCTTTGTGTTAATATTCTCATTTTAAATGAAAACAATAATTGTACTTATTTATACTGTAAAGATTAAATGAAACATATATAGAGTTTTTAGAACATAGTGAATACCATAAATGGTTAGCTATTATAATTAACAATTTGACATAGCTAGATTTTGGAGAGAAGAAACTAGTCTTGTTCATTTTTGCGACCCTCATCCCTTGCACAGTTCCTGGTACAAATTAAGAACAAAGTAAATGCTTGATGAATCATAATATCTATAGTTTTTACAGAGTTTTAAAATTTATGGCATAATTTTATGTATATAAACTCATAAGATTCTTACAGAATCTTACTAGAGAGCCAAAGTAAGAGTTAACATCTCTTTTTCTCTGAGAATGAAAAACAAAAAGGAAAAGCAACAAAATGAAATTAGATAATTTCTCCAAGGGCCCATAAGTTAATAAGTGGTAGAGTTAGAACTAGGACTCTGATTTTGGACCATTATTTAACACTCCATCTAGAATTATCTGAAAAAAAATTATGGAAAATATTGGTATAGCCCAGTTTTTGACAAAACAATGTTCTGCTTAAAAGAAAATTGTTTCAATGGGAAAAATAATGACTTTAATTTCTTAAATGCGCATTGTTTACATGAGATAGAAAAACCATCTGAATCAAAATTAAACAATAAGAACAAACAATTTCAAGATGGTACTTTGTTCTGAGGAGAGAATGACAATTTGAGTTTTATTTGGCATGCAAAGCAGAGAGGCATAACAGATGAACTAGTCTCATTCTCTGAGAATAAATGAAATGTCCCAAATCAAACTGCTCTTTTGAATTCTATGAAGAAATTTAGAAGCAAATTAACCATGTGGAATATCAATAAATAGACTTTGGGCGAGGGGGCTGAATTGCAGGGCTGAGGAGGTGGAGACTTAGGAGAAATTGCTGCCTGGTAGTATGGGTAGGATCCTCGAACACAGAGCCATTTTGTGTGTGAAGCTGTGTCCCATCCATGTCATGCCTGTCAGCCCCTGTCTGTCCACAGAGGGGGCTGCTGAACATTAGCTCCGTACCGTTCGCTTGGTTCCATGCTAGGACCATGTTAGTCCTTTCTCCTCCGTACCAGCTCCTTACGGGTTCGTCTTGGGAGTTCCCCGGCTGTCCATCTTTACCTACCCATCTTCCCTTGGCCTGTCTGAACTCTGAACAAGAAGTTCTACAAAGGCCATCCTGCCCAGTCCTGATGCTTGATTCTGATTCTGGATCCTTCCCCTTGCCTGTAGCTACTTGTTGTCTGGGATTTGCTGAACTTGGCCTTGCTTCCACTTTTTTGTTTGTTTTATTATATCAGAAAAATACTTTGTTTTATAACAAGGATGGGTAAACTATGACCTATAGGTCAAATCTGGCTGTTTCTGTTTTTTTAAATTGTCTTATTGGAATACAAACCTGCTCATTCATTTTTGCGTTGTCTCTGTTTTCACGCCATTGTAACAGTTTATTATTTGCAACAGGGGCCGTATGGCCCACACAACCTGAAGTATTTGATATGTGGAACTTTAAAGAAAAATTTTGGTGACTACCGCACTGTACACTAACAGAAGCCCCAGATGTGTTTTGCTTATATTGCTGCTCTCTCTGTCTTGACCTCCCAGCCAGGCACAGTACTACTCAAAGCTCTTCTGGCCGGCCCTTTACTGAGATGACAGCTCATCGGTTGGCTGTCACTGATTACCAGGTAGCAGAGGTCAATTAGCAACATTTCTGTTGACTTTTCTTTCAGGACTATGATTCTAAAATGAGAAGCATCTTGGCTATCACTTCATCTGTGTTCTTCCAATAGAGATTTTTATGCAAACTTTGGTTTATCTCTCCCTTTCCTATCTACCTCTTTCCATTTGTATCAGTCTGTTCTCTCTTTATGGAATAGGCCCTTCTGAGGTGCCCATCTTAGAATATTCTTCTTGGCCAATTCCCTGGACTTCTAAATTCTTTCTTAGTCCTCTTCTGGTGTCTGAAAACTCTTGCTTTTGAAGAACTTGGTCTCAGAAGAAAAGCATTATGTTATATTAAATATCAGTAAGAGCGAATGATGGAAGGTCAGTTTAATATATCAATTTTTCTAAGGCAGCTGTGTTTTAAGAAAGTTTATTGTGTATGCAAAGTAATGGTCCATTTCAAAGAGGATGGTGTTAGTTCAAGCGGGAGTCTTCTCAGTGTTCTCCAGATTTCACTAGAGAGCAACAATGCGCTGCTCTGTGTGTGATGACCCACCTGTCTCCAAGGCTTCTAGCAACATCCTCAGTTCAGCCATCGAACCTGCTAGCATCTGGCCTCTACTCTTCCCCAAACTTTATCTCCTGCCAGAGGATTGGACTACGTCACTCACACATGCTTTCCAAGCACTCTTCTTGGAGGAATGAGCAATTCATTTCATTCTACTAACTGATGCACATACAAAAGATGTAAGATTCTTATGGGTAAGAATCCTCTACTGTTCAGCTTTGAATTCTCGTAGGCAAGTACAATGCCCAGGAATGAAAATAAGTTACCTCACCAATACAACATACTTGTCTATGCCCTTGAGCATGTTCGAGCACATCTGTACATTCATCCTCAGCTCCCCCTGCTTCACCATGGCCATTTAATGCTGTTCTTTACAATCCCAAATAGGCAATGGAAGAACCATGTCTATTTGCACTTATAAGGTGAATTATTTGGGAAGTGTTTTTCAATCATTTTGAACACCTTGGGATTTTCTGTATGAGTAGGATATAGATATCCTCAAAAGAGGCTTCCAAGCACTCTGTCTCCTTTTATCACACTTTGCCTGATAAAATGTTTTAAACACAGTTTACGTTCTTCTAGCTTAAGATCTATCATAAAATCACAAGTTTGACGGAGGTGTTTCTAAGAGTTCTCTTCTATCAGAAAGGGACTCATTCCATGACTTTTTGGTGACACCACACCATCTCTGTGTGGCATTAGTCTCTATATCTTGTAGGGCTCATCTCAGAACTCTGACAACTGTTTCCTAATACTTCTAGTTGGCTCTAGCTTTAATATATTGGCCACCAGAGCTATCTTCCTTAACCTGAAGCAGGTTGGAATGCCCCCTCCTTCCATATACTCTAAACCACTACTTACTCATTCTTTAAGAATCCTCTCATATCTCTATGAAAACTTCCTAGATTTTCTCATTAAAATTAATTTTCTTGTTCTTTAAAGCATGACAGCATTGAACATCTTTATGACAGAGGATTTGAAATGTGGATGGAATACACGCACAAATATATGCAGGGACCAATAGCTAAATAAGAAAGATGTCAGTCATTAACTGGGCCAAACTTTTATGCCCTCAATTCAGACTATGGTAATAGTTGGTTGGAGCTTGTAATTTAGCCTTCTCTGGGCCTAAGGGAGCGCTAAGTTACAAGCTTCTCTCATGAAGTCTCAATAGAACTTCCAAGAAGGTCTTAAGGATAAAGAGTACCAGCAAGACAGTGGGGATTCCTTGTCATGGATCTTGGCTCAAAACCCCTCCCACCGAATCCCTAGCCACATAGAGCAATGAGAAAGAAGAAAACGCTCTGAGGTATGTGCATGGCAATGTAACACAAAGCGTACCACCATCTAGTAAATAGGATCTAATCAACATCCTGTGATCCTACCAATAGGATCAGTATTAAAGAAGGAGTGAACGCATAGCCCTGGAAAGGGGCAGAAATTTAACTCTTGTTCTTCTACTCTCCATCTTTTTATTCTGTTAACCTGCAGGGACTTATAGCCAAAGCCCGTTGTCCAGGAGAGGTCTGACTACAACTTTGGGGAAGAAAAACAGTGTAATATCAGGAAAGCTGGGCTCCCATAATATTTAACTCTGTTTCTTTCATGCTCAAGGAACCAGAATGAAGGGCATTTTACTTGCTCTCACAGTTGCTAAATGTAGGAGGAACAGGATGTTAATTAAGTTAGCTCCAAGATCACACTACATCCTGGGCAATATTTAACTCCCATTCTATTTCCCGCCTCAGGCCATACTTACCACCCACCGGTGTTGGCCTTTACCCGGGTTTCTGGAGGTTACACAGTGATCATGATATTGGATACTTTTGATCACATCATTGGACAGCAGGGCTCAGATCATACCACGACAGCATGTCAGCTGTATAATAACATCTCAAATGTGAAAACCTTTCAATTCAACTTCCTTCAGAAAAATTAAATCCCATCAATGAAAAACACCTCTCCTGGTTGTTTTACTTATCAGCGTCTAATAAAAAACAGCCTCCCCAAACTTTCCTTTTTCATAGTCATTTACTTAGAAGTAGCCAAAGAGTACTTCACTCAGATGATTGTTCCATCTTTATATTAGAACTATTAATGGATGTGTCTGTCTCCCTGATTATACCGGCTATTCTTAGAGGACAGGAATTGTTTCATTTATTTTTGTATTCCTCAAAGACCCAGCATGGAGCCTTCCATTTAGTAAGCACAAGACATGTATCTTGTCAAGGAGATAATGCAGGAAGTGTTCAATTGTTGAGTTACTATTGCCGAGTTGAACTCCATGGATCCAGCCTCATGTTCTTATCACTATGAAACTGCAATTAAATTTTTGAAAACGTTGAGGCTGAGATGTTTTACCATCTGCGGTATCTGTTCTCTATCACCATGACCCATATACCCCTATTATTATTGGCCCCTAGCAGTCATCAAAAAGCTCCAGAAGATTCAAGGATTAAATCCAGCATTGCAATGATCAGAACCAGACCCTGACCAAGTGGAGCACCTGGGAGTGCCTAGAAAAAAGAAAAAGAGGTTCCCAGTCATAGACAAGATTGTTACTGCTTGGTTTTTTATCCTTTGAAAAGAGAAGTAGTGAAGCTTGAGCCACTCTGGAAGTGAATCCTAACTTGATAGAACTTTCAGTTCTCCACTATGTTCATTATCAATAACAGTATAAAAAATTACCCCCAAACTTAGTGGCATTTATTATCACCAAGTGTCTGTGAGTCAGGAATCCAGGTGCAGCTTCACTGGGTCCTCTGGCTCAGGATCTCTCACAGAAGGTAATCAAAGTGTTAGCCTGAGTTGTAGTCCTCTCAAGGCTCTCCTGGGGAAAGAGCCGCTTCCAAGCTCACCCACATGGTTGTTGGCAGGATGTGCTACCTCACTGTTTGTTGGAATGAGTGCTTTCGTTCCTCCCTGGCTGTTGGCTGGAGGCTACCCATTTTCTTGACACTTGAGCCTCTCCAAAGGGAAACTCTCAATATGGTAGCTGGCTGCATCAGAGCTAACAAGCAGGCAGTACCAGAGGGAGAGGAAGTGGGACAGAAGTCACCATCTCTTTGTAAACCAGTGTTGGAAGTAATGGCCCATTCTTTCTGCCACATTCTATTCATTAGAATTGAGTCACTGTACTCAAGGGGAGGAGATTACACAAGGGCATGAAACCCAGAAGACAGAGATAATTAGGGGCCATTTCAGAAGCTGCCTACCATATCCATGTTCAACTATAAACAGATGCCTGCAGCATTAAGCCTGCTTCCAGCCTCCTACCCCTTTCTTGTTCTTTGCATACTATTTAGGACCAACATCAAATACCTGGCATTCTTAACATCCATGCCGGAGCTTCTTCTGCTTCCACAGGCTCCAATCGGGCTAACACTTCATTCTATCAGTCAAACCATCATGCCAAGGAGCTGTCCTGTGTTATTTCCCTTTAGATTTTGGAGAACTTTGAATGTTTTAGCCTTCAGCTGAAAACTCATTCATTGTTCCCATTGGAGAACAGAGTTACAATCACTGCTAAAATACAGGTTTTAACATTAATATCATTTTCATTAGGTTTTTTCTTCATGAGCAAGAGTAGGTAGCAATGATCTTTTATTATGCATGTCCTTTTGAATTTGTTATTGAGTGTATTGGGTTGCTTTTTCTTCATAACAAACTTAAAAATCTATGTCTGTAGAAATATGTCTCCGCTGAAACAAAGATTTTATTTCAAAGTGTTTTGTGAAGAAAGTAATATTTCTGATAGAAGCATCTGTGTTTGCTTCCTGTCTTTAGCACAATGAAATGAAGATTAATTTTACTGCAACCTAAGCCAAAAATAATACTAATATCCCTTCCACGCATTGCTTCCCACAGAACCACACAACAAATGCCCCTACTCCATGCTATCTCATAGCGAACTTTAAGGAGCAGTCTGAGCTCATATTAATTCAGCTTCTGATTCCTAGGCCACCTCTAATAGTCTTTATATGACACATTAGCCCTTCTGCAATATCCCAAAAAGCTGAGGAGAAAGGGAAGTCAACTCTGGGGTATAAGGAAGAACTTCTATAATGTCTTGACTCACCTAATGAAAGATTATTTTGAGAGAGTAAATAATTATCGCAATAAGCCAGTTCGCCTCTCCACAGATTAGTCCCTTTATTGTCCCAACCTAATTAGAGTAATTTGTGTTTAAGGAGATATTGATTTTGCATAATGGTTTTCTCTTGTATTACACACATGACAACATTCTCCTTACTTAGCCGAGAAAACAATCTTGTTGACTGATACGCAGAAACTCTTGCTCAGAAGCCTCCCCCGGCATCATCATCTCAAAAGGAGAAGAGTTCACATTGCTGTTCATGGTGTTATTGAATATATATGTAAACCAAGGAATAACAGAGGGCAGGAAAGAAGGGCTGCATTTGTCTGACCTTATTAGAACTGCTATGTAGTGAGACTCTGCTGCTCAATTAAAATGTTTTGTTGGTTTTTCTCTTAGTTGGGGCCTCCTGTGCTCTCTGAATGATAACTCTGGCCCATCCCAGGGACAGGGAACATTGAAAAGTTTTTTGTTTGTTTTTTTAAATTTCCATAGGCTTAAGCCAAACTTCTCAAAACAAGCTATTCTGGAGCTGGGCTAATGCTACGGTTGGCAGCTCACGCGTGGACTCCTCCTTGGCGGGCTCAGCTGCTGTTCTTACCCACTTGAGCTGCTTTTTAAAATCCTCCTTCTCAGAAAAGACAGAGCTGATCTCAAGGGCCCGGGAAAATAGAAAATTCTCACACTGTGATGGGAAACACTGTCAAGACTTGAAATTCTATAGTGAAGCATCAGACACTGATGTGTCATCACAGAAAAAGTGAGGGAGTAGGGCTGTGTGGTAGCAACAATAATCACAAAATTAAAATAGGCCAGTCAGATGGAATTAAAAAGGATGGAGAAGTTTCCAAGACCAATTCCCTCCTCAGAGAGTGCACAACCAATGTCCTAGTTATTTATAAGCTAGGGTATATTTTTCTTCTTCTCCACGGGCCTCAGATGGATGCATGAACTGGAGGCCGGATACCCTTGATATTTTTGCTAGGGATCACACAGTAGATTGACTTGCCTATTGAGAAGATTAGTAGTAGATGCAAAGTGTTGCCATTCTTATATTGGTTGTTCCTGGTGTTCAGTTTTCTGGGCTTGGTGGGTGCTGCATTTCATCAAAACCATAACTCTGAGAAAGCACAGCACTCGAAAGAGTAGTAATATATTCTTTTAGGTTTTCATACTTATATTCCTCTGGAGAGACCGAAAGTTTACATCTATCCACCTATGAGTTTGTGTAGTTCTTATCACTAAAGTACCTTGAAACTCCATGGATGAAGAGAAGGTGTGCTATATCAGGTGAATAGAATGAGTTATTCCTGCTGATGATCTCAAAGTGAGAAATATCATAGGTGATGCCTTACTTTGGATTGAATTATTCTTGAAATACAATAGATAGTAAATTGTATAAAAAATCAGGTTTCAAAAGGCATGTTAATATAGATGACAACACACCACGTAGCAAAGAAAGTTTGGAGCTTTCAAATGTTCTGGGACTGCATCTTCCGACAGAAATTGAGATCTCATTAGCATTTATGACTAGACTTCCAGGGATGTTTGCTAAAGGGATGAAAGCAGGAAAAATAAAAACAAACAAAACAAAAGCAAAACAGCAGCCTGCCTACAGGCCTGCACAAAGGTGCTAATTAGTGATATTTTTCCTCTGTGGGCAATGGCCCGGGATGTGGGACTTGTGACCATGGAACTATTTTCATTATGCCTAGGAAAACAACCAACAGAGGAGAGAAAAACACTGATCCATAAAACCAGAATTTCTTTGGGGGAAGAGAGTGGTATGAAGATAGTCGGGGAACATCCTTAAGTTAGTGAGTTTGCCCCTTTACAATAGCATGCAAGTTAAATCCCCAAACAGAAAATGCCACTCTTGAAGCTATTCTTCTAGGCATAATTGATCCCCATGAATCCCAGGACAATGTAACTTATTACCTTATTCCAGGACGGACTGTGGAGACAACGGAACCAAGCGAGTTCCACCTCCTGCCCCCATGGAAATGCAACGGAAATCATGGGGTGTTCAAACCTGGGACCATCACCATTAGAATGGTCGCCTTCAGGATTTTGAGATGAACAGTGTTGACATTCACACAGAAGTCTTCTGATCTCAAGTGGTCTAAATAAAAACCTAAAATGCATGGGTTCGCAAAAATAAGCAGTTCTGGAGTCAACATGGAAGCTTCCATGGTGTTAAAGTTGGTGAAATTATTACAGAAAGATATGGTGCATCACCAAGGAACAGTATTCTGTTTTATAGGAAATGCCTTCCAGTGAAATGTTCATGATCCCTGGTGAGAAGTGTTCAGAGCAGCAATATAATGACACACCATGCTGACTTCATTACTACTGCTCATTCTTTGTTACTGTCCTAACCAAAGAAGCACAGTTCGTGGTTCTGTGGGCTCTCCAAAACTCAGGTCTATTTAACAAGGATCCCTTTCCTCATCCACGGTTGCCAGAGTGTAGTTAAGTAATATCAACCAGGGCGGAGCTTCTCAAAATGAAAACGTGGCTCTATGCTACAGCTCAAAAGGCAGACATTGAGTGGCCTAAATACCATTCATTTATTCATTCATTCATTCAACAAATATTTGGTAATGCCTATAAAGTAAAAGCCCTGACATTTGTTTTGTTTTCATTTTTGTAATGTGACTGCCTGATTTAAGCTTTGATTGTCAAGGCATTCATTTCAAAGATAGCTATCTTGAGTAAATGCATTGCCAGTCACAAGACTAGGCAAATAAACTAGGCCACTTCCCCACACTGCAGCTTCTTGTTTTAGAGATCTTGGTTGATTTCAATAACTGACCATTTGAGCTACTTGTTTGTTTTCTTTTCCCACACATTAAAATCTAGCCCTTACATTTTAAGTTCATCAATAGTGAGCCCTAAAAACCCTGGGGCCCCACTCTCTATTCCAATGACAGCAGAACCCCAGGTCCAGGCCCATGAGCTCTCTCTCTGTATATCCACAGCCTCTCTCTGTGGCTCTGAGCGCCTGTGTTATTTTCAGGATGTGTAAGCAATAAACTTGTATCTTTTCCAAGTATCCTGATGGCTCTTGCTAAAGGGCATCTTGCAATTATCATAAAGAACCACAGGGATGGCCCAGTTACAACACTGGTTATTGATAGGCTGAGATCAGTACAAAATAGTCTGCTATAAATATTATGTCCAGAGCTCAGCCCATAAGATACAATGATGAGAAGATACACGTGTCTCTTAGCTTCAACAGACTTAGAGTCTAGCTAGACAGCTGTTGACTGAGTGAGCAGTTACAAGTGCTCTGATTACCCTCATGTGGAGGCCAAAAGGCAGGGCATACAGAGTTAGTCTGGGGGCTCAGGAAGGCTCCCATCCTCTGAAAGAAGGCCCATGTGTGATTTGAACTTGAAGGGAGACCATGAATGTAGGCAAGAAGGTTCCACGCAAAAGGTCTAGCACATTGCCCTTTTGTGAGAATTTTATTCTTCTGTAATGCTTCCTTGGGACTAAGACAGAAGGCTTATGAGCAAGGGGTAGGGGATGTGGGGGAGATGGATAACTCGTTTTCAAGGGAGCTGAGATGCAGATTGCAAATGAAATTCTTGTCAATGTTCTTCCCTTTCTTTGTATGTTAAGTAATGTGTGTCGAACACCTTTCTCTCTTCTCAGATCTGTATCCATGTTCAACATTTTGGTGTATTTCCAAAAGGGTGATAGAAAGGTTTCTGACAAAAGTAGTTCTTCTCAGTTCTTTTTTTTTTTTTACCCATCCTCTTCCATTAGCCATGGCCTCTTGCCATGTTGAGTCTCACAAATGGACACAAACCAATCAATCACCCTTATAAAAATGTCAGAATTCATCCTTCCCTACTGTGAAATGAATACACTGACCTTAACACAAATGTAGAAATAAATAAATAAATAAATAAATAAATAAATAAATAAATAAATAAATCTATCCCTACCATGGACCCCTGGCTGCCACGGGGACTTCCAGACATTTCAGTTTGACAAGACTGACATTGCTGAGAATTTCTTGCTTCCTATTTTTGTGTTTTTAAGCTGGAAGCAGATAAATATGTGCCTACATTTACTAATAGGAACTTACACGCACAGAGGCTCTGCCAGTTAAGAAGTGCAGAAGGGCAGATCCATTGTCTGTTCAGAGGAAGAAATGAGAGGGAGGTGGATCAAACACAGTGAAGGGGAAAGGAGCGCCCATGTCATGTTGTCTTTAAAAACACCCAAAAATGAGTTTTCTCAATCTAGAGACTCAGTCCAATACTTAACTGCTTCATTCAGTGTCAACCTCTAGTTTATGCAGCGGAGTCCTGGATAAGAGCGGAAGCCCCCAAAACTGGCAGATGTCAGCCCAAGTCCTGGCTCGGTCATTTGCCAGTTCTGTGACCTTGAGCAGGTCACTTAATCTCTTTAACCCTCAATTTCCTCATCTGTAAAACAAAGACAATAATTCTTTTTTTTTCTTAGACAATAGGAACTTTTTTTCCCTAATGAATGCTTAAAGTTAAGTTTAAATAAAATACTACACCATAACCTAAGAGAGGACTCCTTCCTTTCTGTGGGTGGTTACCTCTTATCTCCCTTGCAGTCTGTGCTCCCAAGGGGACCAGGGAGCGTGGAAGAGAAAGCCCTCTTGTGCAAGTCTCTTTGATTGAGTGTGAAATGTAGAATGGAAATGAGCCTGTCTGTTTTTAAATTTGTTTTCTTTGCATGGGCTATGATGTTGTAGTGAGGATCCATACTGGAGAAAAAATCCAAAAACAGGGAACTCCAACTTTGTCAGACATTTCACATTCAATCAGACAGACCCGAAGTTAAATCACTCTCTCTTCCACTACTGTCATTTGATGATGGAAATGCCTTTAAAAGTTCTCTTTTTACTCAAATGCAAAGAAAATAATTATTATCTCCTAGAGTACTAGAGTGAACATCTCTTGTTTTTACTAACCTGGGCATTCATTTCTACATTTTTGGTTAAAGAACTTGGAGCACGCTTTCTACCCCAAGTTTAGGTCTGCACCTGGACTTTCAAAGCACTGCAGCCTTTGACCATGCGAGCTGATTCAAGGTCATGCATGTTACATAGGCTGAGGCAATGAAACTCCAATTAAGATATTTCAGGGAATTGTTGAGAAAAATAATAGCTGAGTACTGGTGTACTTAGCTGATAGGAATTAGACCTGGAGCTGCTAAAAGCCTTGGAGAAAGCCTGCCCAGGCATGAACCTAACAGACAATAAGGGGAGGGAACTGGAAAAAGCCAGATTTAAGTCCCTGGATCCTGCGAGAGCTCCAGACTTTTTAGTTCCGTAGGTCAATATATTCTCCTTTTTGCATTGGGTTGTCAGGATTGGATTTCTGAATATTTTAATTAAAATAAACCTGAAATACATAAGTTTTGAAGGTTAATGTGCATAATGTGCATAAGTACCTGCTATATAGTAAGAGCTCAATAAATGGACTCATATATCATGTTGCAAGCACATGCAAACACTTTTGTGTGTGTGTGGGGGGGTGTATTTGTATGTTTCTCCTCTTAGCACTTAAAAGTTGCCCAAAGAGACAAGAAATGGAAAAATAGCCAAGGCTTCAAACCATGGCTCCACCTACAGCTACTAAATCCAGTAACCCCAGCAATTCCGGGACACTTTCAGTCCTGTGCTTAGGGAACAGATCACTCTTTTGGACTTCTCACTCACTTCCTGGTAAAATTAGACCACATGATTTGCGACATCTTTAAAAAGACAGAGAAATAAAGGGAGGGAGGGAGGGGAGAAAGGAAGAAGGCAATACCAGACATTGAGAAGGTTTTAATGGAGGTATGATTGTCTGGGGGATCCTGTTCTCACGATTTTGTAATTCTTCCACACTCTAAATCTGTCTTCTCCCAAGGAGCCCACACTTACTCTGTCTACATCACATTCCATCTGCCGTTCATCTGCTCTATGAAAGCTCATATTGAGAAAAAAAAATCTGAAACCCATTCAGGAGCAAACGACTGACGATAATTTAAAGAGTTACCCGTTTCACAGAGATTTGCATTTTCAAGATCAAAACAAAAACAAAAATGGCACTTCAGGTGGTAAGGGGAAAGGAACCATTAATTGTGGAGTACCTACTATGTGCTGGGCAATTTACACCTTATGCAATCCTCATAACTACATCATGAGGCAGGGGTGATTACACACATTTTACAGATGAAGAAATGTGATCAGAGATGTCCCAAAACTTGCTGACAGCTGCCTATCAGGATCTGGACTCAAACCCAGATTTAACTGACCCAAAGCCCATGTTTTTGGTCAAGATTCTTCCTGGTGACTCTGGACTCATGACTGTCACTGGCTGAGTATGACAGTCACTCTGGCCATAGAGGGAGGAGACAAGATTCAGAGATGAGTGACCTGGCGTCAGGATGACTTGGAGGCAGGAGAGGGGGTGGCAGAGTGACAAAGTGGATTCTCTCTGAGAAGATGAATTTTTAAATCAAATAACAGGAACCACTGCAGCACTTTTTTTTAAGCTTCAGTTAAACTGATTTTCTGAACTGCTTACCAGCACCTAATCGGTTTGGTCCCTTTCTTTCGCTTTCCCTTTAATTATATTTTAGCTTTAAGCCTTGTGTGGTTGGCTATGTAGGGGGTGGGAGGCTGGGAAAGATGCTCTGTACTCTGCGGCTTCCTTTCTGCCATACTCTGCTTTCTCACATTGTAGTCTTAATTTGATCAGCAGTTATGAAAAGAGAACATTAATCCTGGGGAAAGGGACATTGTTTGGGGCCAGACAGTTTTGGTATTGCTTCGAAAGTGAAATGTTTTGTGCTCGGCTATGAGCTTTGCCCCTTGGGACACTGTAACTGCTTGATGTGAGAACAGAGAGACAAAGTTGCTAAGAATTGGACAAATGACACCTGGTACTGGGAAGGCCTGTCAGAGACCTTAGCAAATTCTGTACCCCACGGAGCTCCTGGGCAAGGGGGACTCAGAAGATGCTGCTATATACATGTGTGGTCATGGGGGCATTCGTGGTGAAGGGGCAAGTGGAGTACAAGATGAAAGAAATGAGGACAAGGATGCCTAAGCCCCCCATCCATTGTGACCAGCCATCTCCTATGCCTAAGAGTGTAAGCCCAAGTAATTTATCAGTTGGGATTGTGGCTATCATTTGCACAGCACTTACTAGATCCCAAGTACCTTTCTAAGTGTTTTGTCTATCTTTTTTTTATCCCTACAGTAAACATAGAGGTAGGTATTGTTATAACAGAGGACAATTTTTGTGCAGAACTTGCCATGCTCTTAATCACCACACTATACCATCTCCTGAGTATCTATTATGTACCAGGCCCTAGGCTAAGCCCCAAGGATGTAGACATGAATTAAAAAAAAAAGGTCACAAAACTCTCAGTCTAGTGGAGGAAATAGATGAATGAACCAGCTGTATGACTTCAGTACTTAGCACAGTGCCTGGCCCAGGAGAGACGTGCAAGAGATGTTTATTGAATAATGGATGGTTGAATGGACAGATGGGTGGCTGGAAGGCAGGATGGGTGGCTGGATGGAGTATAATGTGGTATGATGGCTGCATGAATAGAGGTTAGCATGGGGGTACTGTGGGAGTATAAAGAAAAAGAAACGAAACCCGTATAAAATAAGTGATGCTTGAGCTGGGCCTAGAGGTGGGGTAGAAATTCACCAGATAGTGAATACCATTATATAAAAATGATGCTATATTACAATTATCATCACCCTGCTTCAGTAAAACAGCTCTGAGCTTTCTCCTGTCATCTGAGAGCCAAAGACTACAGAGCAAAGATCAAGTCCAAACCTATTGAGTCTCCATTCTCTCTTTCCCAGGGCACTGCCAAGGCATTTTCTGACATTGTTTTTCTTTCTTCTCTTCAATAAGGGTGGGCTAGTTCCCAGGAGTGACCTGTTTCATCTCTGAGCCAGGTGTCCACATTTCTTAGACTAAGGATCATTAACCTTTTAAAAGAAGAATATTAAGTTTCAAGTCCCCATAAATAATTACGATAAGATTCACACCAATAATGAACAAATAAACAGAAAAAAATCTTGCTTACATTATACAGTACTTTAAAATGTGCAATGGCCTTTCAATGTATTGTTTATTGTTTATCTTTCCATTATTTAATAATAGATCCTAACAGCCCTGTGAGAGACAAGGCAAATAAACCTTCTGTCATTTGACGCAGATGGGACTGATGCCCGAAGGAGGTGAGCTAAGCACCTGTGGACGAGCTCTCTGTGCTAGTTCAGTACTGGCAGTTGAACATCTTTATCTCACTGAGACCCGTGGTAGCCTGGTAAGGAGGTGTTTGTGTTCCTGTGTTTACCCAAGGAAACTGAGGTTCAGGGAAGATAAATGGCTTGTCCCAAGGAGTAAATCGGAAAGCTGGGACCAAACACCAATTTTTCTTATCCTCACTGTAGTCCTCTTTGCATTTCAACACCTTACTTCCCCATTTCTCAAGAGATTGGAAGAAAAAGGGCTAGTCACCAAGAATCCCAACTCCTAGCAGGTTTCCACGTTGGCTATCACATACATTAAGCACCTTTGCCATCTTTGATCCATAGGCCGCCAAAACCCAGCCAACTCTGGCTGTTGACCGCAGTTACCCCTGCCCAGGACCAGATCTTGACAAAACTGTGAAGTATTCAAAATTTCATAGTTTGTCTTGTCTCTTCAGTTACCTTTCAGAGCTATTCATTCTCATCTTATTTTTTTACACTCCCTTATCCCATTTAATGTTCTCTTGTTTTTTATTCCTGCCCTGGGTATTCTAAATGTTTTGGTTCTTAGGAATCTGGTATGTGTGTATGTGGGGTGTGTGTGTGTATTGGAAGAGACGTATTAAGACTTCTAAGAATCATACCATATGAACTACCACTTGCCTGTTGCATTATAACAACCATCCACAGTCAATCTAGTCTCTCACCTGAGTGCAGAAGTACCTCGAACGGTGAGAAGCTGTAAGTATGCTAACAGCAATTAGACTCCTTGGCTACATACACCATGGAGAAATGCCACTCCCCAAGAGCTGGGGCAAATAAAAGCGGGGTGGGAACTCCCTGCTCTGGGCTCAGTGTTGCCCTGGAAGCTGGAATGTCTTCCTCCCCCAACAAAGAAAATGGTGTCATCTGCTCTCAAAGGTAAAGAGTAACAATGTTTCTGCCAATCTAGGGGAAGAAGAATGAGAAGTGCGACCATAGGAGGTTGGCAGACCTGGTCCCTAAGGGTCCGGTGGGTGAAGAGAAGTCATCGGGGGTCTAGAGCAGGGGAATAGCATGATCGGATGTGTGCTCTTGAAGGGTCTCTGGCTGTAGTATGAAGTCAGAGGAAAGACAGACAATGGAGCATGGAAAACCAGTTAAGAGCCGATTGCTGCTATTGCTCAGATAAAGGATTGTGGACAATATGAACCAGAGTAGCAGCAAAGGAGACTGAAAGAATAGGAGCCTTAGAGATGGTAGGGAGAGAGTCCTCAGCCCAGATACAGTCCTGAGGGCAAGACCGAATGAGGGCACGTAGCCCTGGAGAAGTGAAGGTAGACATCAGATGAGAATACAGGCTCCGTGATCCCCTTGACTGGCTTCATCAATGGCCCAGTGTTTGCGAGCAAGTCTCTGAATGACATGGAGCGAAGTGGATGGGAGGTCTCTGGAATTCAAACCAGGTTTTGGTCTTTTTTTGCTCTTCTGTCCTGACCATGTTAACACCAGTGGTCTCATAGAATAACCAAGGGCATTTTCATTGCCACGTCTGATCAGGGGTTCTGATTTATGTCCTGTCAGGAAGATCTATTTCCCCAGTAATAGTCACGCTTCCACTGGTGATTTCCTTCCCTTTGGGACCTGAGATTGCAGCTGGCTCTGCAGCCTCCTGAGGCACATCACCTAAGAGTTCCCTTGGAAATTGCTCCTGCAAATATTCTCAATCAAACCCAATAAAGTGTCTGAGAGCTTGTATTACCCCGAAGGTTGGAAATTGCACACTAAAATCATATTCCAGCGTATTACACAAAAGGTCAATGCCAGCCCCATTCCATAATACTTGGAAATTATAGCTGGGCCGTAATCAACTAAAGATGGACTTGGTTGTTGAATGAAGAATATTTATCTACAATCTTGAGGTATTTAGAAACATTAGCACATGTTAGATGCACTAAAACTGAATTGAGAGCAAGCGGGTGGTTTGTGAAAAATGATTACTGAGAGCATATTTTCCTTTAGTAAGATTTTCTAAAAATCCCATGATGTACTTCCTACAAAATAATTTCACAAAAGCAGATGTTTATAAAAGCTACCCCCTCCAAAAGTGGTATTTTTTATCTTTGCAAGAAAGTAAATTTCTGGTGGTCTGTTAACTAGAGAATAGTGTATACTGCTATCACAAAGATTATCAAACAGTTGCTCAAGTAAGTAAAAGTTTTATTTCTCTCTCGAGGTGTAAGTCCAAGCTGGAGGATGATCCCAGTATCGTTCAGAGAAGGGATTTCTTCTGTTTTGTTGCTCTCTCATTCCCTGAGATGTTATTGACAAGCACGGTTGATGCACTATTGTGTTTCAGCTCATGGGAAGAGGAAAAAAAGAAAGTGGAGGCAAGCAGGTTATTTTCTGAGGATGAGACTTAGACCTTGTTACATCATTTCTATTCACATCCCTATTGTCCAAAATGTAGTTATATGTCCAGACATAGTTGCTAGGGAGCAGGGGAACATGGTTGCTAATTGGGTAGCCACATCCCTCCCTAAAACTTAGTGATATTGGGTAACGAAGTGACTAATGTTCCTAAACTTTATCTGCTGAGCCTTTTCCCCGTGCACTCTGGAGAGAGCGAACTTTCTGAGATTCTGGGCATGTTTATACTATCTCATGCGTCTGCATCAGTATGTGCAGCTCTCTCTTCCAGGAATACATTTGCTTTCACTCTCCGCCAGCTTAACTCTTGCTCTTCCTCTAAAATTGACCTCAGATGTCTCTCTCTGCAGGACAACGTTCTCCATATGCTGTTAGTTCACTCAGTGAGTGCAAAGTGTTTCTTTAAGAGAAACCACACTTAACACTACAGTATAATGTATTGTAATTTCTGCCTCTTCCTCTAGACCAGGAGTTTCTCAAGCCAGGATGCACTCTCCCATGAAGCCCTATGGCAAACCATTTTAATAAGAATCTCTGGGGCCAGGGCCCAGGCACTAGGGTTTTTAGATATTTTTTCTGGTTGTTCTAATGTGCAATTAGGACTGGGAACCACAGAACTAACTTACAGGCAGAAATTATCTCTGAATCATTCATACTTGAAGTATCAATTTGCATTCTATTGACATACAATAAATGTTTAGTGAATGAACAAATGAATGGGTAAAGAATGGCTTCCTGAAAATCAGTTGAACTTAACCCCGAATGAAAATTAACAATTCTTATCATTTCCTGGAAACCAGAATATTAGCACCAGAAGGGACCTTTGATATGATAGAGATTCATCACATCTGACAGAAGAGGAAACTACATTCCAAAAAGTTTATCGCAGAGACAGACCTCCGGGCCTCTGGATGTCAAGTTCGCTAATTGTCACTTTCTAAGACACCTTGGGTTTATGTATCTACCCACACATTTAAAGACAGAAGAATTTCTCTTCCTTCATCTCTCAAAGCAAGATTGAGCTGTAGCTATCAGACCCTGTTGAATCAAAACAGAAATGTCTACCATTCTCCAGTTTTGCGATGATTTTAGGGCAGTTACTCATTGTTTAGAACCTGTTCATTATACCATTTTACTACATAATGAAGACAAATGCCCACAGTTTAGCCACAGATTTGGTTAATGACAAGATGTATAATAATACAAGATAATAGGGCCAGGCCATTGCATGCTAATTAAATATTGTTGTCAGATTTCTTTCCTCATTAATCTTCTTTTATTCTCCATGCTTTATGGATATTTTGCCTTCCACCTCAAGTAAATGTACACATGTCATTTTAAGGACAGAAATCGTCTCCAGGTTTTTGTGGGCATTGAGCTTTCTCCTCTCTGTTTCTGTTTATGTGCAGATGTGCCATTGAGCTTCGGAGCGAAGGCATCACACGTAACCCAGACAAGGCCTCTAATTGGTATGCCAGCTCACGCAAAGCTATCTGATTGCAGCCAGTAACTGGCAGGGACAGAAAGCATTTCCAAGGGAAGTAATATCTCACTATGAATCTGGGAATATCTATGTAAGAACTGAGCGATAAACATTAGCCTGAATTTTAGGGCCTCACACTATGCAAAATTTCCAAAAGACGTGAACTCTAATAATCAAGCCCAACCTGCGGGACGGTGACACTATCACACAAGTATTGTAGGAGTCGATGTCAAATTTTCAACAGCTCATGGACGCCGTCAGTGTTTTAGAGCATTGGAATGTCCAGATCATCATTTTCTCTCCTAAGCAAAAGTATTTACCTGTTTAAGAATTGTCGAAAGCCGAGATTTCCACGGACTACCGGGTTGCTGGCAATAACCCCTTTTAGGTCGAGCTCTGATGGGACCGTATTTAGGTTCTAATGGCCCTTAAAAGCTGCAAGGTGCAAATGTGAAACGATGAAATCCAGACTGCAATGGCCATTTGCAGAATGATCCTTGCAGAGCTGCACAGAGACTTGGTGGTTGATGAGGCATCTCCATCAAAATGTGCTCCCGGAAATGCGTTCTCCATGATACCTGTTCCATTTAATGGCGATCGTTCTCGCCCTCCACCTCCCTCCTCACAACTAAAGATGATTACTCTGACAGCAAGCTGTGTCTCACCCATCATTTTCTGTCAATTTTCTTGCCTCTGGAAAGGATTCTGTTTGGGTTCTTAGATTAATTCTCTAGGTACAGCTTTCGCCTCCTATTCTTGCTACTTCTGCTCAAAATAGATATCCTTGGAGAGTTAACTGGGCAAACAAAACAGACTATGATTTAAACACAGCACACCAATTATGAGTTTTAGCGAGGAGTAGTAAAGGATTCAAGGAAACTTTTCTACTAAACGCACACAAGATATGAAGCCTTGCATGAATTTAGCAATCCAGGGAGCCACCTATATCTGTGGAACTATCCAAGAACTAAAAATGTTTGGAAAACAAAACCCCAGAAAGATCCAAAAAGCAAAACTTGAATTTGCCACCTGCCAAGCACTACACTAAATTCACACGAATGGCTGGATGTGCAGGCATACCCTGCTATAGCCTATATGCAAATGTAGGTTACATGCAAATAATGACAGCAATTTATATAAGGGATTTGAGCACCTTGGATTTCGGTTATTTGCAAGGGTCCTGGAACCAATCTTCCATGGATACTGAGAGACAAGTGTACTTACTCATCTGATGGCTAAGCAGTAGAATTGCTGCTCAACCTCCCATGTGATAATCTAGATTGATTTCCCATAAACATCCGCGGCAGTGGATATGCATACCTGATGGATATTTATGCCTAAGAGTAAAAAGAAAATAATAATCACACAACAGCCACTCAGCCATTACCAGTTAGTAGTTACCCTTTTCTGATGCTGCTAAAGGAACCCCAGAATGGCGTTCAAAAATATTTCTTAGGGATAGATTTCTGGGATTGGTGGATTTCACATGTTGTTCTCTGAAGGCAATTCTCTGTGGTTTTTCTTTCTGATACTGAACACTTTGAACATCTACAAAGATGATGAAGGCTCAGTGCCCAAGACTTTATCCTTCCTCAGCTGAGCTGGGAAACATCTTGACCTATGCAGAGGACATGGAGTGATGCAGGCCCATGTGACTTTTAAAGGGACAATGGAGCAGGCCAACGGCAAGGAGATGGAAATCAGCCTCATTTGGAAAAGGAGAAGAGTTTCAATCATAAAACTCTCACCTTTTAATCAATGGGGATCCTAGAAGGATGTCTACCTTCCATTCCTTTTCACCCCAAGGCAATAAATTATTTGGAAAAATCGAACTCTGAGAAACTCAAAAACTGTTTGTGTTGTTCATGGTGTTAGAGCATGAAACCTGAATTTAGACACGTTAGTTAAATTTATTAATACATTAAGGCTTTCTAGGGCAAGTGCTAGAGGGGTCAAAAGCAAAACAGAAATACACTGACGAGGAAAGGACTCCGTATAGATGGTGTGTGGAAACGGTGAGGCTTCACGTGCCGAGGCGGGAAGCTGGAGGTGTATTAGGCATTCAGGGCCACTTTCAGATCTTGCCCCACTGGCCACGGCATTACTGAAACCTGGGTGTGAGAGCACCCGAAGGATGATGGCTCTGATCCACGGTCCCATGATACTGCTGTGATCAATGGTGGAACATTTCCCTAAAGGCCAGAAAGTAGGCAAGGTGAAATTTTATCTCAGCAATATGTTTGACTCCTGAGTCTTCTTGGAATGAGAAACTCTGATCCAAAAAAAAAAAAAAATTATGAGTTTCTATCCCTGTACCCACCACCCCCACATCATTCCCTGAAAAATTATTTTGGTAAAAGGCTGTGTTCTTTATTTTTCTACTCTACTTTTGGATATTCACTCCACAGCACATAAAAAGGCTCTCGAAAAGCCCTGCATGAAGAAACCTACATAAACCACATAACTTATCTGACCATAGACCCTTTCTTTTTTCTGCAGAACACCTACCAATACCCTATCAATCTTGCACCCTACTGAAAAGAACCTTTGGGAATGTTAGACAACTCAAAGATCTTTCTCCCATCCTTATGCCACTACCTGCTTATTACACTATCAGTTCTTCCCTGCTCTTTCCCGTCTTGCTATTCTCTGCCCCATTTCTCTTACTTTCTCGGATTCTCTCCACTGAGTACTCTAAACTTCACCTTGTGGACTTAATGTTATTATTTATGTGGCCTTTTTTTTTATTGCTACTTTGTCATGTTTCAAACTTGAATTTCTATTTTTATTCCAGTTGACCTTTTCCTGATCAGAGAGTTTCTTCCCAATAAGGCGATTTGGTCTTCAATTACTTAATTACTGTAAGGGAGAAAAACTTTTCCCTTCCTCCCCATTAGGTCCTTTGGCTGGTCTAAGAATTAAATTGACAGAAGACAAATTGACAGGGCACAGCAAATTTAGTTTTGTACATACGGGGGCCCACAGAACCATGAACCTCAAAGAAGTGACCAAAGCAGGTAGTTTTTAGACAAAAGTTTTTAAAAATGTGAAGAATTGACAATGCGGAGGGCTTTGGGCTTGGGGTAGAAAATTAGTGAAGAAGTAACAAGTTTTGTTTATATAGCCTTGTCAACTCCAAATTACCAGTCTCTGGTCATAAGAATTCCTTCTACTCTCTTGGTATAGGGTGGGTACCTTTCACGTGGGAGATTTCTTTCCTGCTTTCAAAAGGACAAAGAGGGGTCAGAGAGTCCTTCTTGCATTGGCTGTTTCTTAAGTAACTTAAATTCAAAGTAATCAATGTGCCAAAGAGACATATTTGGGGTGGTATATTCTGCTCCTCTTCATTACATTTTATAGCCTCTGCCAACCACACTTCATTCTTTCTCTTAGGACATTCCTGTCTTTAGAAATATTGCTTTATTTGTTTATTATTATTTTATTTTTTCCTTAATATTTCATTTCTACTACAATTATTTTGCCTTTTCACCCCAGTTCTATTTTCCATTAAAAAAATTACAGAGACTATTTTTGTCCAGTATATACATATAAATAAATTATTGTAATATTTTATTTGTTTACTTGTGATAATTGATTTAGCTGACTTCATATCAAGAATTCCTACTCATGTATCTCTAATGTTTTAAAAGAAATCTAAAATGACCTCCCATATTTCCTTGTATTAATGTAAAGTATTTGGTGCCTTATAAATTTTAAGCTTAATTTTTCTGCCCAAGTGCTCTCAATTAAAGGAAAACTCTTAGTATTTTTTTTAAGATTTTATTTATTTATTTTTAGAGAGAGGAGAAGGGAGAGAGAAAGAAATGTATGGTTGCCTCTCACATGGCCCTCACTGGGGACCTGGCCTGCAACCCAGGCATGTGCCCCAACTGGAAATCGAACCGGGACCCTTTGGTTCCCAGCCCGCGCTCAATCCACTGAGCTACACCAGCCAGGCCTCTTAGTATATTTTGATTTCTTTCTGAAGTCCACATTACACAACAGTATAGGCTTTGCTATCTCCAGTTTCTGAAGTTCTCATTGATCATACAATCTGTTGTAAGGGTCTTTCTTTACAATAGTGTTTTCCTTCCAACTATACTTGGTATCTGTTTTTTATACATTAGTCAGTATACAGCTTTGAGGGAGACCAGAGAGGCTTTTTATTTTTTTGGTAGATTGCCTTTAAGACATAAAAAATAATTTAATAGCTACCATTTATGGAGCATTTATTATTTATTGCCAAGCTCTGTGCGCTTTACAAATCTTATATAATTCCTTGCAGTGTGGACATTTTTATCCCCATTTTATAGTCAAGAGAGCTGAGTTTCATGGAGATAAAGCAATTTGCTTAAGGTTATATAGCTTCTGAGCTATAAACTCAGCTCTACCTGAGTCCAAAGCCTCTTGCCTATTAAGCCATTCTATTGCATCTTTAACTGAAAGCCACCAGTTTTCTCCATTAGCATGTGTCAAAACAGCAGCTTCAAGACTCTGCTAATGATGGAACCGTCACATACTTGATGAACAAGGACTTAGAGACTGCATACAACCACCGGCATGAGGCAGGCACTGGTCAGAACAGCAGTTCATAACCAGTAGTGGGGCAAGGTAGGTGAGGGCCCTAAAGCCCAGTACTCAGCAAACACGGGGATGCATTACACAGTAGCGTAAGCCCGTGGTCAGACCACACACACACACACACACACACACACACACACACACAGGAGGAGGCTGAGTTTACTGAATTACATAACTGGGAGTTGAGTAGCAGACTTGTTGTCAAGCATGGGTGAGTTTTTAAATAGTATGTAATGTTGTGTTGTCGAGAATACCTCTCTCTCTTCATTTCTTGACAAAACGCTTCCTAATTTGGCTTCATTCTCAGGAAGGCTATTCTCTTGCAGTGGCAAGGTGCCACCAGCAGCCATAGGCTTGCATTGAACCAACTTAGCATCCTGAGTAGAAAAGAATGTTTTCTGTATCACCTCAACAAAAGTCCTGCAATTCACTGGGAAGTATGAGTGATGTGATCTTCTATAAGCTAAGCGATTAATCTGGCCTGAGAATGGCATATACTGATTGTTCTTACCTGGACCCTAGATTCACTCCGACAGATGGAGTGAAGAAAGCAGCTTGGCCCCATCAGAATCACATGAACTGAGGGTAGGGGGCCGGGGATTCTGAAAGAAGGCAATGTGTATTCTGGGCACTTGTAAACAATAAATGTGTGCTACTCTTTTAAAAGAAGCAAGGCAGAGACCTACAACAGCCAAGAAACATGAGTGCCAAGATCAACTCTGTACCCGAGTTGCTGAACTGGGTTTCTTAGCCTCTGAGTGATAAAGGACAAGATTAGTCTTTTAACGCTACCAGAGAGTCATTTAGCTCTATTAGAAAAGAACAAAGAACTCTAAGGGCAAAGAGCCAGGCATTCATTCATTTATACATTCTCTCATCCTGCAAACATGTGTCCATTCATTCTGCCATTGAAGTTGATCTACTATGTGACAAGTTTGGGATGTTGATGAGTTCCAATACTTTCCATTAATAATTCCATCCAGAAGAAGTGAGAGAGAAGGCTCAATCAATAGCTGTAATATAAGGAGTTAAGTACAATATTCCATTTTCTCCCCTGGTAGCATCCTCCGGTAGCAACGCCCTCAGTCTGAAAAGCATTTTCTAAGGAGAAAGCAAGCATAGCTCATGTATTAGGAAAATGTCATAATCAATCATGTGCCTGCTTTACTTATTAGGACTCTATTTGTTCTCTCTGGGATTCTAACGAGATTCTTCCTTCTTCTTTAAGATTCTAAATGTAACCGTGGCTAAATCTTCTGCAAGTAGAAGAGAAACAGGGCACAAATAACCCTAAAATCATTTCTTCTTGATTTTGCAATGAATAGAAAAGTAGAATTTAGTCTAGATCCAAATACTGACTTCCTTCCTTACTTGATATGAAGCCAAGGATAAGTAATTTAAGATTTCTGGGCCTCTGTTTATGTATCTATAAAATGGGGGTCTCATTGGCACAGAGGACTGTTGTGAGAACCAAATGAGATATTGTACGTAAAGATCTTAGAAAAGTACCTGTTTGAGTATAAATCAACTGGTAATAATTGCTTTTGTATTTTATGTATGTTGTTGTTATTATTATTATTATTATTATTATTGAATTAAACCAAAGATCAGAGAAGGCGAGTGGCTTGCCAAAGTTTCCCAGCTTGTTAATTGCAGGACCAGGGCTCCGACCCAGCTTTCCTGATGTTATATAAGGACTGTAACCTGATGTTATATAAGGACTGTAACCCTGGCATTGCCGGGTGTCACCGTCAGACAGTCCAATTACACTTGGCTCAGACTAGTCCTGAGGTCCTTTATATTCCCTTGGCACATACATGCTGGGAGGGTGAGTATGGCATTGACTAGAATAATCATACCTGGCATGTGTAGAATATATTTTTAAAGCCATTTTGCATGTAAGATTAAACATTTTATATGGCTACTCCATTCATGGATAATCACAGTTGGAATTTTAAGTTAGTTATTCGATTTGACTTTGGCTTGCTTTCTAGAACACCCACAAATTGGTTTATTTGGTGTAAGATGCATTCATTGCCACCAGTTTTCAGGGAACCTAGATCAGCCAAAATAGGGAGTTTGGTTGACATGTCTTAGAAGAAAGTAGGCTTTTCCCAGATTTGCTTTGTAGAGATGGTGGGAGGGATGGTAGCGGGGAAGAGAATAGATTGGCATAGGATTCGAGCTGTTGCCAGTGTCCTGATAGGCACTTCCAGCAAGAAGGGTGCCTCTTCCGAATCCCGGGAGCTCAGAGCTAAGTGGATATGTGGGCCATCCCAGAAGGATGGGTGGTTGCCACAGCACCCAATGTCCACACTCTCTTTATGTGAGACAATATATACAAGGCTCTCAGAATGGAATGGTACCTACCACTTAACAAATGGCAGTTTGAGGATAAAAGCAAGAGCTTTTAAATCAGACACATTTGAGTTCAAATGTCTGCTTTGCCACTCACTAACTGGTAACCTTGAGCAAGTCATTTAGATTCTCTTGTCCTCGATTTCCTCAGGTCTTAAATGAGTATTGGGGTACACATAAAATTGTGATCAAGATAAAATATTAATTTAGGATAGACATGTAGGAAGTATATAAACTGGTAGCTTAATTTATTACCATTATTATTAATATTAGTAGTTACTACTCAAGCAATTCTGATGCAGCTGCAATGGTGCTCCACAGAGGGTTTCTCACTGCTGCCGGGCAGGATGGGCTCTAAACTCCAGAGGACCTGAGAGGCTTGGAGGTCAGTGCAGTTGCCAGCAGAGTGGCCCATGACTGTTAGTACAGAAAACCAGCAACTGCCAACACTGAAGGAGGCTGCTGTAGGAGCCCCACGCTAATTGGAAGCTCCCCGAGTTCAGACATGTTAGGATGCCTGAGACATCCTTTGCACAGTAGGTTCGTGAGCAAGGAGTAGATCTCAAAAGACCTGGCTGTTGGGAGCTGCCACCAACATCCCTGGAGACCCACCTAGAGCTGAGCCTCTTGGGAATCTCTTTTGTAAGAAAAGATTACAGAAAACCCACGGTCATAAGGACCAAGAGTGACCAAATTCCAGATTTGAGAGCTGTAGGAAATATTACTGCTTAGGAACTCCAGCCCACTCCACCCTGCCAAAGACTCGCCCGGTCCCCGGAGGCACTGTGGTGTGCACATGTGCCTCTGTGTCTGAGATGTGATTTGGTAGGACGCTGATCAGAGGGAGGTAGTATTTGAGGGTTTCAGTGCCCACTGGAAGATCTGTTGGATATGAATACCCAAATTTGGAAAGGACCCTGAGATTGCTGAAAAGACCTTAAATTATAACCTGGCTGCAGGTTCTTGGTGTGACGAGCAGTCTGAGAAGGGGGGTGGGGGATGGTAACCCAGAAAATGAGAGCCCTTGCATTTTATTTTATGGGAAATAACACTAGCATTCCACAAAGAGATTTCAGAGAAAAGTTAGCTCTAAACTGAATTATTCCACTTCAAAGTCAGCCGAACTTATCAACTACTTCAGTAGTGTAGAATACCCTTTGCTGAGTCTGGAATAATAAGCCTGCTGCAAAATTTACAGTTCATAAAGAGCCTTTCTCTTCTCAAAGCTTTACCTTCTGTGGTTGCTGGGGGTTGAGGTAATAGATTTCTGAGTCGGCTTCTATGGCCTTGGACGAGTTCATTATCTCTGTGAGTTTTGATTTTCAATTGGAGAAATATATATATATGTATATACATATATATATATATATATATACATACGTACACACACACATATATACCTATTTCAAAGTATACATTGTGAATATTTAATGAGAAAAAAGGCAAATAAATCACATTGTATGATGCTTGGCAATTATAACAATTATAACAGTAACAATAATATTTGTTAAGTGCTTAATACATCCTGCATACTGAGCTTTCTGCTTAAACATCATAACCACCCTCAGTTTAGATATTATCATTTATTATTATAATTATGTTTGTAATTTTTTAAGATTTTATGTATTTAGTTTTAGACAGAGGGGAAGGGAGGGAGAAAGAGAGAGAGAGAGATAAACATCAATGTGTGGTTGCCTCTCAAGTGCCCCCAGCTAGGGACCTGGCCTGCAACCCAGGCATGTGCCCTGACTGGGAATCAAACCCATGACCCTTTGGTTCACAGGCCAGTACTCAATCCACTAAGCCACACCAGCCAGGGCCTATGTTCATTATTCTAATTTGACAGATGGAGACACTGAGAGACTTTGAGAAGTAAAGGCATTTGTTCATAGTGTCACTGAAAGTAAGTGTCAGGGCCATGCTTCAAACTCAGGCATCCTGATATTTGAAAACATGCATGAACCACACGGCTAATTTTCCTTGACATATTAACTAATTCTTCCATTCAGTATTTCTTGTGTACCTATTATGTGCAAGATATTATAACAGTCCAATCATGAACACCTAGTAACATTTTTATTCAAATGGCAGGTTATTAATTCAGAATGAAGTACTCTAATTGTCAAAAAGATGCTAAAAAAAATTGGCCTAGCTGTTGTCTCTGCTGTTTTTAGGGCTGAAAATGAGAAAGTGACATCATAAAAGAGGAAGCAGATGAAACCCGATGGAATAAAAGCATGGGAAACACAATGAGAAGCAGTTTGTATTACAAGCTCTGTTTTTTCTCTCTAATGTCATGTATTTGTATCATATCCTTGAAGAGATTTTGGAGAAGAGAAATCAAGTCTAATTCCCCTCTGGGCCTAGCACACTGTCAGGCCTTCATTGTGCCTGCAGATATTTGCTGTATCAAATTGAATTGTAAGTATATTTGGCATCAGCCAAGCTGCAACTCCGCTGGGGTCAGAGGCTTTCAAGGAGCCAGAAAGGGGACTTGGCAGGATCATCATTTCCAGATTTGGTACTGTGTTTTGGTGCTTACAAAATCCACATGTAGCCCTGAGCCTTCTGCAGTAAGTAAGTATTTCTTTCACTGAGATGGGGTCTGGCTGTTGTCTTTAAGGCACAGGTGCTATAGTCTGAGGCAACCACACCAAGGTTATGCCCAAGGGAAGGACCATTTGGTATAGAGACCCAGGAAACTCCTCAGTGAGAGCACAGGTTTAGTCAAGAATCCTGCATCCTATAGAACCCAGGTTCAAGGACAAACTTCTGTTTCGAGACCCCAGGCATGGGAACTGTCTTTCAAGAAGACGCCCTTCTGGACCAAACTGCAGATGAGCAGCAGGGTCGTTGTGAAGGCTGAGAAACCGTGAAGTCAGCCTCCTCCTTCCTGCCATTCAAAACTAGAACCTGAGTGTTTCTGTCTACAGGAATACTTTTCAATAACACTAAATCATGATTCCTCTTGAGTTCCTTTCTTTTTTCACTATTTTAAGGAGGAACACACTTGCAAATATAGGAAAAATTTTCCACTCTCTTGATGTGAGGGAGTAATCCACGGCTTTCCAAACAACCAAACTATACCTTGGTAAAAGGAGAGAGGCTGGCCAGCACCTCCAAAGGTGCTGAGCTTCCCCTCTCTTACTCTGGATCCATCGCTGATGGGCTCAGCAGGACTCGGGCTAAAAGGTAGCTGCCACGCTGAAATCTGTTGATTTAAAGCCAAACTTTTGGATGTCAATCTTATGGACAAGCTGGGCTACACGAACAGAAATTCATTATGACCAGGAGGGGAGAAAAGTTATTAGTTCCCAATTAGCAGCAAACAGCAGGGTGCTTATTAACTGTCTATATGGTGTTGAGCCAATGTCTGGCAATAATAACTCATAAAACATTTCAGGACATTCTAGATTAGCCAAAGAAAGTTGAAGAAACGAGTCTTGAGAGAGCTCAGTATTACTGACCAGCTACCTCGCTGAGTCTCCTCAGCAGATATATTCCTTTTGTTCTGACTCCCTAACTCAGTACAGAGGTTCCTGTGGGCCAAACTGTGGGGTCAAAACTGGCCATGCTCTTTCCAAGGCATTGAGTTGGTAACTGTCCGTGTCCCTGCACAAGGGACTGTGAGGGAGACTTAAGAGACAGCATGAAAGTCCAGGTTTAATACATACTAGGGGTTGTGGAACCTGGAACCAATTATTTTATTGCCTATGAGCTAAAAGTAATGATATTTACCAGATGCAGAAGGTAAGAGAAATAAATGAGCTACCTGTGAGGTTCTGGCTTACAATGAGCACTCGGTAGGTTCTCTGATGACATGGTGGAGGTAAGGTCCTGTCCTAGGGTATCTCAAGGGACAAAGCAATGAGAACTCAAGACCTTTTGGTGATTCCTGAAGGCTAGGAGTCAAAGCCTTTCAGCATTCCAAAGGAGGAAGGAATCTGATCAGGATGTTTTGAAAAAGCATCATAAAAGAGGTAACATTTGAGATGGACTTTGACTGTTGTAGAATTTTACCATGCAGACATGAGAGGAAGGGCAATCCAGGTGGTGAAAACAGTATGAAAGAAAGTAACGAGGAGGGGAAGCATTGTAATTTGGGGATAAATAGAGTAATTCAGATAGTCCAGAAAAAAATGTTTTAGAATGAAAGAAAATATACACAGGGTTGAAAGGTTAGGCCAAGCCAAACTGTGGAGGGCCTTAAATGTTGGGTCGACTACCTTGAGCATTATTCCAGAAGGCAATGATGAGCTGCTCAAAGTCTTTTAACGTAAGACTGATACCACCACAGACATTCAAGTAAATGATATAATAACAGATCTTTAGCTTCATTAATTTTCTAACCAGGCATACAGCAAGGATTTCTTAGTTTGAATTAGAAGCTGGGCAATAGCATTGATAAGGTAAGAATGCTGAGGACCACCGGAATGCATGAAATGAGGATTTTATCAATTGCTTTTTATAGCATAATAAACCACACTAAAAATGCAATGGCTCAGAACATTAACTATGTATTTAGCTCTGTGGTCAGTAGTTGGGGCTGGGCTTTGTTGAGTGTGGTGTCAGCTGTTAGGTCAGCTGGGGTCTGATTTATTGGAGGCCAGGGCACCATGGCTGTCCTCCAAGTGGCTTCTCAGCCTCCAGCAAGCTAGTCTGGGCTTGCACACCTGGGGGAAGGAGGCTTCCAGGAGATCGAGGAGAGCCTGCAGAGCCTCTGGAAACCCAGGCTGGGAACGGGCGCATCACGACTTCTGCCACATGCTGTTTATCAAAGCAAATCACAGGGCCAACTCACATTGAAAAGGTCAGTAAAGAGACTTTTCTTGGCAAAAAGAGCTGCAAAGTCACATTGCCAAGTGGCCTGGATAAAGGGAAAGAACTAATTTGTGTCCATTTTTGCAACTGACAACAAGGCTACCAGGATTTGATCAGTATAAGGACACCCTGTATACTTACACCACTTCCTGATTACACACTCAAGCAAATAACTTTGAATCCCAACAGACATTTCCATAACAGCGGGATGGTGCTGCATAGGAAAAAGCCCCATAAATATGAGGCATTCCGAAATCCTAATGTGAGTCTATTGCACTAAGATCTAAAGAGGAGTAAAGAGCTTATGGCCCACTGACCAAATGTAACCAAATGTGTTTGTAACTTCTTACTCAGGACAAAAAAGCAAAATTTAATGGGCTATGAAGGAAGAATTGATCCATGAAGCAATTTGATAGCAATTGCCAACAGCTTACTGAGAATTAAAGTAATAACAGAAAACTGTCTGCAACGGTTCAAGAGAATAACCTCCAACACGGAAAGTGAGATCATTTCGTAAGGAATCAAAAGAAACAGCCAGCACGGTAGTGCCGAGACTGAAAATTTTTCAAGGAAATTTCAGAGACTCTCGATTCCCTTCTTTTTTCTTGCGACTTCTTTTAGTTCTGTAATGTGCAAGGAAAAGCAGGCCCATCATCACGGAACTCAGCGTGCAATTAAAAGGCAATCAGCACGTGCCATAATTTTGCTAGATCAGTTTTTCTCAACGATGTGAGAACCCCCTCAAGGTTTGGAAGTGAAACCTGCCTTTAGTGTGTCCATCCCTTTTCCTCGCAAGCGTGTGCACTTTGAGAATGGTGTTGTCAGACTGTTCATGAAAGCTAAGTGTCAAGCACTGATTTCCGTTTTGGGGAGGAGGTGGGAGGCAGCATCCAGTCAATGAGTTGGTGGTCCCCATCCAGTTCCAAGCGTACTGGTACCCAGAGCCCCACTGTGCCACGACAATGGGACTTCGCTGGCAGCCTTGGCCTGAGAACTAAGGATTAACTGGGCACGGTGCCTCAGAGACTCTCAGCTGTGGCTGTGCTTGGTTTAGAACGCATCTAAGGTGCAGGGGACAGGCAACCCGAAAAGGCTTCATTTGTCACTGCCCATGGTTCACGACTGCTGGGGCCAATCTGTTGTTTGAAACTCGTACACTGGTTATACGTGGTTCTTCTTCCTGATGATAAGGGCAGCTGGTTTTATTATTTTTCTTGCCAAGAGGTATTTGCAGTCCAGGGCGTATATGAGAACATATTTTATTGGGTGACCCACAGCCAAGAAGTTCATTTCTTTATGCCTTGGCTTTCATTGTAAAGTGTGTGAGATGGAAAAAGAAAGTTTTGGAGAGTGATAGTAAAAGCATAAATGGTTGCAGAGTAAAATGTAGTAAATCTAGGAATGCTCTTGGCTGGGCATCATCTTAAGATAACAAACTCAGTAAATGTAGACCTGAAAAAGACTTTAACATGTAGAGTGGACACCTGTGTGTGTGGTGGTGGGAGGGCTTGTTTTGTTGTGTTGCTTTTTGTCTGTTTGTCTTGCCTGCCCAGCATGTCTTCCTTCTTCTCTCCTAGAAACACTACAGTGTAGTTCTGGGAATCACCCACGACCAGTGCCTCATCATTCTCAGGCTTTCATTTAGGTGGAGCTGACCCAATACCTCCCGTTCCCGTTCCAAGGTTGAGCATATGACAAATTAGAGTATTCTAACTACTTAGTCTCAATAATTGGTCCATGTGTAAGCCTTAGCTCAAAACAAGACTGAGGGAATTTTAGAATTTCGCTCATACTGTTGAGAGAGCTGTGTTATCATTTCACTGAGGCTGCTGAAGAAGCAGCATGTAAGTTTGGAGCCACTGCTTGGGGAACATGGCCAATGAAAAAGAAAGCAGGGGAAGGAAAGAGGGGAAAATCGATTCTAGATGCCCTGATTCCAGCCATGCCTAAAGCTAGGACTATTTTTTTACTTTTTAATTATGTGAACCCATAAATCCCTTCCCATTACTTAACTAACTAGATGGCATCCTTACCACTTGAAACTGAAAGCGCAGTTCCCAGAGTTCTCTATTTTGTTATCATCCTTGGGACAGGAGAAGTTAGAAACCGCTAGGGATGATGCCTTCTTTTAAGTTTCCAGGGACAGAGGCCAGCCACACACTGGGGGAGCGTTCCTACATCCCTGTCATGGGAAAAGATGTCCTCTTAGTGTTCGGACAAATTTTCCCTCATATAAATTAAGCTGATTTCCTCTCAGAAAGCCATAGAGAAATCCCATTTCCTCCCCGCTAAGTCATCATAGAGGGAAGATAAGTTATCGCTCTAACCTTTCCAGTGAGGACGAACTTCTTTCCTGTGGTCTTTGTCTTTGCTCTCTAGTCTTAGTACAGTCTTAGGTATTGTTTTTGTTATTTTTTTTAAATTATTATTATTTAAAGTAAGGTGTCACTAATGTGATCAGGTAACTCCCCATTTAAATCCTTTTACAGACTCTCAACTGACCTTAATATAAAGTCCAAACTTCTTTCTGTGGATACAGGTACCTTATTTTCTCGCATCTAAATTACTTGTCCCAGTCCCCTTGTGCTCTCTTGCACTTGGCCTCTGAATGTTCTGTTTCGTTAACAGAATGTGTGCTCCTTACCCCAGGTTTGCCTTGAAGGTAGGCAGTGTCCCAAGCAAATTCCCCAGGATTTCTGTCTACATAAACAATATGAGTCAGCACCGTCCTGGAAACTCATATGATCTTGGAAGAAAATATCACATTGGTCAGCAGGAAAGATTTGCCTGCAGGCCTATCTCCTAGAATCAGGTGCCAGATCTGGGGCTCAGGATGACCTCATAGACTTATGTCCAAAAACTCCTGGTGGCATCCTAGAGACCCCAGCTACTGGTTCCAAGTGTTTCTAGTGGCTGGGACTAGGAAAGTACAGGTAACAAAGGGGAGCTTAGCACTTTAAAGCATGCCGATGGTGGGTAGCATTTTCCCCCATTATATTATCGATGCCTAGCACAGAGCCTGGGATAGATAGAAGATGCTTAATAAATATTTATGAACAAAACTTGATACTATTTTAAAGTATAGCTCTGAAAAGATTACTAGAAGAAGAATCATTCTGAATTCTTCTGCCTGATACTGAACGTGACCCAGAATAATGGCAGCTTTTCACAATAGCACGACGTTGCTGATTCCTATCAAGTTTGTGGCCAGTTTCCATCCTTGCTAAACTTACGGTTAACCAAGCAGTTCAAGTTTGCTCTTGAACTTTTTACTTTCATGCAGAAAAAAAAAAAAAATCCCTAGACTTGAAAATACTAGGGTGCTAATTGGTTTTTTCTTTCATTTTTAATTACATGTGAAAAGAACATAGCTTTGCCTCAGCTGCTCTGTTGTATTCCAGTTACATGGTTGGACAGATCTAGGTTCTTATTTTGTGACAATTCCAACCCGGTGGGTCCAGGATGAATCACAGCATTTCTCAAGACATAAGAATGTCTTATAAACATTTCTTCCAGAAAAAAAGTTTAAAGATGTTGGATGCATGTAATGTATGATCACTTTAATGTACTTCCTCCCTTGAACTTCATTAAAAGCAACAATAGCACACAAAAAAGCAAAAAAGTCATATTGAAATCAGAAAAGAACATGATCCCAAAGAAGAAAATCTTAAAGCATACCTGATATATCTTGTGAAGTACAAAAAATATGTATAAGAAAGGAAAGGAAGAGCCAAAATATGTACCCTCAGACTTCTGGAAGTGAAAAGATCTTAAAAATAATAGTTTTCTAAAGGTCTACTGCATAATGAAAGAAAAGATAAAAGGATGTCAAAATTCTGAGGGGAACAGAGCAAGGTTTTAAACAAATTCAGGTGTCCAGCATTAATGAGTTTAACATGCATGTATATCCATAAGCCAGCACAGTGGAGGCCATGAACATACCCATCATGCCCAGTGTTTCCCTGTGCTCCTGTGTAATCCTTTCCTTCAATCTCCTCCCCACACCTAATGTCCAGGCATACACTGATTTGCTTTATGTCAGTGGAGCTTAGTTTGCAATTTCTGGAAGTGTAGACTATAAGTGGAATTATAGAGTACATACTCATTTTTGGTCTGGTTTCTTTCAGCATAATTAAGAATCATCCAATTTGTTGTGTGCATCCATAGTATATATACATAGTATATATTATAGTTAGTATTACATAGTATATATTATTATTCTGTAGTTTGCATATTTTACAATTAGTTTACCATTCACCTATGAATGGACATTTGGGTTGTTTCCAAATCCTGCTGCTACCAAAACACCTATTATAAATATTTTGATGTGAATTTTTGTATGGATATACAAGGTCTGTCCAGAAAAATTCCAGCCATTGTTAATATAACTAGAATGGTCTGTGCAAGGTCGATGTAACCTGGCAGCCAAGGAGAGTGGACTGGAATGCGCATGTGTGAACAATGATGACTTCACTGTACTAGTAGTGGGGGCAGTAGACACCATTGAGTGAGCATGTGTGCTGTGTAGCCATCACATTCAAAATGACTGAGCAAGTAGAGCAATGAATCTGCATCAAATTTTGCGTCAAGCTTGAACGTTCCTCCATGGAAACTATTCAGATAATTCAGAAGGCCACAGCTATGGGCAACTGGTGACTGGTAGCTTCATTATAGCAATGCACATGCATCACATCTCATGCAGAGTTTTTTGATGAAACATCAAATCACCCAGGTGACTCAGCCCCCCACAGCCCAGATTTGGTGCTCTATGACTTCTGGCTTTTCCCCAAATGAGACTCACCTTTGAAAGGGAAGAGGTTTCAGACCATTGATGAGATTCAGGAAAATACAACAGGGCAGCTGATGGTGATTAGGAGAACTGTGTGAGGTCCCAAGATGCCTACTTTAAGGGGACTGGGGTGTCATTGTCCTATGTACAATGTTTCTTGTATCTTGTATCTTCTTCAATAAATGTCTCTGTTTTTTTTTTTATAACATGGCTGGATACATTCTGGACAGACCCTGTATGCTTACATTTCTTTTCACTAAGAGCATAGGAGTTAAATAGCTGGGTCATATGGTAGGCGTATGCTTAACTTTTTCAGAAGCTGCCAAACTGTTCTTCAGAGTGATTATACTATTTTAGATTTCCATCAATAGTGTCTAAGAATCCAGTTGGTCCATATCCTTGCCCACACTGGTAGGGTTAGTCGTTTTAACATTAGCAATTCTAATGAGCATGCAGTGGTATCACACTGTGGTTTTAATTTGTATTTCCCTAATGACTATGTTGACCATATTTTCATGTGCATATTTGCCATTCATATATCTTCCTAGGTGAATTGTCTGTTCAGATCTTTGGCCTATTTTTAAATTGGGTTGCTCTGTTTCTTATTATCGAATTTGAGTATTCTTTACATACACTGAGTGCATATATAAAGATGCAAGCCTTCTTTCAGGTATGTGACTTGGAAATAGTGTTTCCCAATCAGTGGCTTGCCTTTCCACTCTCTTATGAATATCTTATGAAAATAAGTTCTTAATTTTGAAGATATGTCAATTTTCCTCTTTAGGAGATCATGCTTTTGGTGTCATACCTACGAAATCTTTGTCTAACACAAATATCAAAATATTAAAAGATAAGTTGAGGATATATCCCAGCATATAATGCAGAAAAAGGAGAACAATAGAAGAGAACATATAATAGATACAATGTAGTAATCCAAAAGATTCACTATCTGAATACCAGGAGTTCCAAAGAAAGGATGAAACATTCTCAGAGAAGGAAATTAGTAAATAATATATTGATTCCATTCATATAAAAGAAAAAACAGACAACAGAAATCTTCCCGTCAGACATCGGGATAGTGGCTACACTGGCAGCATGATCCGATGAGAGCAGGAGGAAGGTTTCTGAGGGGCTGGAATCATGCCATTTCTTGTTTTTAGTGTTGGTTATAAGAATACTTTTAGCTTGTGAAAAAATATTAAGTGTACTCTTATGACTTGTTCCTTTTTCTCTAAGTAGTTTATATCGAGGTCTGTCCAGAAGATATCCAGCTACATGATATGAAAAACAGAGACATTTATTGGTGATGCAAGAAACATTGTACATAGGACAATGATGCCTCAGTTCCCTTCAAAGTAGGCACCTTGGGACCTCACAGAGTACTCCCAGTTATCAATAGCTGCCCCATCGTATTTCCCTGAATCCCATCGACCATCTGAAATCTCTTCCCTTTCAAAGGCGATTTTAGTTTGAGGAAAAGCCAGGTTGCAGGGCACAAAATCTAGGCTGTGGGGGGCAGAGTCACCTGGGTGATTTGATGTTTTACCAAAAACTCTGCACGAGATGTGATGCATGGGCGGGCACATTGTGGTAATGAAGCTGAAAATCACCAGTTGCCCATAACTGCAGCCTTCTGAGTCATCCAAATAGTTTTCGTGGAGGAATGTTCAAGCCTAATGCAAAATTTGAGGCAGATTTGTTACTCTATCCTCTCAGTCATTTTGAATGCGACAGCCACACAGTACGCATGCTTACTCAACAGCATCTACCGTCCTCTGATTAGACAGTGAAGTCGTCATTGTTCACACATGAACATTCCATCCAGTCTCCTTGGCTGCCGGGTTACGTTGATGTCATGCAAACCATTCTCGATATATTAACAATGGCTGGAATTTTTCTGGACAGACCTTGTATACATAAAATTTTTTAAATAGAACAAAATGAAGAAACATGAACAAAATGCAGCATTGAAAGGAGATAAAACTTGAACAGAATTTTTCAAAGGTCAAAAGAAAAAGTCTACAACAAGAAATGCTGTATAATTTCTAAAATTTCCTAACACCAGTGATAAAAAGATCATCTCAAAAGTTAGCAAATGGGAGGGGAAAAAAAGAGAAGCTACAAATGGGTAGGAAAAAGAACATCATCAAACATCTCACCATCAGTAATAAATGTCCTGAAGCTGTTTGTTAGTTTAGCATTTGCAACCTCAGATAATGCTTTATGAACAATTCACACATTTCTGAACAATACTCCATAACATTTTTCTCTTTTGGAGGATTCTTCTGCCTTCATATATGACAAGAGCTTACTATTTTTCCAGATTCTCATTATTGACCCTTCTCCATATAATGGGCTATTATCAACCTGCTTCTAAAGGGTAAGTTCTGCCCAGAGACAGCGTTTCCTTTCGAATGGCACCTTTTAAAACCAAGAGAGCAATTATTTTGAAACAATTAAGGAGTTTGGTTTTCTTCATAATAACAATGTTATTGGTGACAGAATTAGCTGACTGCTATTTCTTTGCCTTCAATTAGGTACCGGACTATTTCAGCCAGAACCCCTGGGATTCTATTCTTATTTGCTGGTTGGGGTTGGGGAAACTGGTGTAGAGTCTCTTGCTGTATAAACGCTTGGTATTTTATGGCCATAAGCTTGGATAATATTCCTCAATCAAAGAGAGAAAAGTTAAACAGACATGTGCGTGCTCTTGGCTCTTCCCCATTTGGACCCCATGGTCCAGCCTCTGGTGAGATACTAGAGTTGCCAGCATTTTTCAGGGATCTGTTTGTGGAGTGACAAATTTACCTCAGAGCCTCTATGGCCAACATTGAGGGACATAAGTGACACTCCTGTCGTAGCCTATCCGATGCTGCAATTAAACAATGTTAACTGTCACAACCACAGAAAGGGGCAGTTCGGAAGCATAAAACATTAGATGTGCATGGGACCATCCAGGGCCATCATTTCATGTGGGAAGAAAGTGGGTTCAGGGATGAACAGCTGGTTCAAAGTCACACAGGAACTTTATCATTGCTCTATGGTGTGTGCTTTCTTTATCCTCCCCCTGCCTACTGCACTCTCTGCTAGAATGATCCTTTGCCATCCCAGTTCTGTTCCATCACGCCCCTGCTTGGGAAGCTTCTGTAGCTCCCTATTGTTTCCAGTGGCCGGGCCGTGAGGGTGAGCAGCTTGCCTAGGCCCAGTGCTCTATCCGGAACCAGGAGTCTGCTGTAAGACATAAATGGTCAGCTCTAGCAGCAGCCATAGAAGTCACATGACAAAGAGGCAAAAAAAAGGTGGGTTTGGCTTCCAACTGCATCACTGTAACAAACTCTCAATTTTGGATAAAGCCCGTTCGATAATGTGGACATCAATTTCCTCGCCTGCAAAATGACTAAGTTAGATTAGGCATCAATGGTCCCCTCCGACTTCAAGATTCCATGACCACATAGCTTTCTTCAAAGCTTCGAAGTTGAGCGTTAATGTGTACACACACCTTTTTCCTCTGAGCATCTTCTGGTCTCCCCTTGCTTCCAGATTCAAAATGAAGAGGTTATATTTTTTCTAGCCAGAACCTTATGATTTTCCACTTGCAAGGGGAGAACAGTAGAACCAAAGGAATAATTGAAATCCAGTATCATCTTCTTCTAAATGGACGTATTTCTGGCCACCCTGGTCTCCACTAGCTTGTATCAACTTTCCAGTTTGGTGTCTCCCGTCTCTTCCTCCTTCTTACAATTTTCTCCTCTTCTACAAGTTGCTCTGTCCATCTTCCATCTTTCAATTTCTCTTTCCAGTTGTTGCCTCTCCCTTTCCACCTTCTTACTTCTTTCTGTCTTTCTCCTCTCAGATTCCCTCTCTGTTCACAGACGTCGCCTGCCTCCCCACTGAGGACAGGCATTATTTTGCAGTCTGGGAAAGCCATCAGTCTATCAGGAGTTTTCTCCCAAGTTTAACCCAATCTAGATTGTTGTGGTGCAGAACAGGGATTCCTAAAGGAGTCAAAAAATATTATTTTTCCAAGCAAGAGAAATAACATTGCTGGCAGGAAATGACTACAACCTTTGCCCTTTAACTTAACAGAATCCTTAACCAAACCTTTTTAGTCATCCAGAGGGAATGACCGACCCGTGTAACTCTGCAGCAAAATATCTGACTGAAATCCGCAAACTTGCAAGAAATCCCATTTCTTTGGTTCCATGTAAGTTGGTGTCTAACAAAGAAAAGAAAGAACCAGTCTTTGTCTATGTTAAGGAAAGTTATCAACAGAAGCTTATGGCTGGTCTGAACTCTGTGTCGATGGCAATCACCGGAAGGCTGAGGCTTCACATCACCCAAACCTCTGCTCCTGCCTCCCTTTGACCCCTAGCCAGTAGCTTTTCTCTTCAGTGAGAGATGGAAAAGGAAAAAGGGGAGGGGGGGGAGGAACTGAATACAAAGGCAGATAGGGGAAAAAAATGCCGAGTGGAAGCTAACAGAAGGTGGCAAAAAGTGAAAATTTTTCAAAGAGAGATACTATTCTACTGGTTTCACAAAAGGTGTTTTTCAACATATGCTTGCTGAAAACGCAGACTTGGTTGCATGTCAGTCAATGTAATTCCCAAGGCTCTGCTTTCATTGAACGCAATTTCTTTTCTTTGGTCCCTGCATCTGCAGTGGCACTGCTTTTGGTTTGGGGCATGTCATCCATTTGTGACCTTTCCTTCCTGACACCATGCTTACAGGCAAGTGTTCGTGCCAGTTAACCTTCTCTGTTTTCCCCGCGTGACCTTATGAATTTCCACTAGGAAAAATACAAAATCGCCAATTTGTTTTTTCATTACCCAGAGGATAAACACAAAGTGGGGAAGCCCTTTATCTTGCCACACCGGCAAACCTCCTCATTACTCAGCATGAACAAACATTTGCTAAGAGTTAATAAATCCAGTGTGTGGCTTTGGCTTTCTTTGTTCGGGGAACGGCTTACCATCCATGGCAATCTCTCATTAAGGAAAAAGAAATAGAACATGCTCATATTTTATTCATGGTCTCAGAATCCCAAGAAAAAAGAATCCAAAACTTTATAGACACAGAGAAACTCAAAACAAAGAGGCTCCCACATTCTAATATCAAATGACACTTTCTGACTCCCTGTCCCTAGGAGGAGATGCTGATCCACAAACACAGTGGTCCCACCATTGTTGCTATTTCAGCCTGCTGGTCTGATTGCTCAAATTGAGCCTGGTGACCTTTCACCATGTCCCCCATAGTTAAAAGGAACCAAGGTGTATTAAAGCATAGCCATGAATAAGTCCAGTGGGTAATGTGTTTTATAGTTGTCAATCACAAATATCCTCTCAAGACTGTTTACACTTCCTTTTCCAGCCTTTCTCTGCAGAGGTGTCCAGGCAGAATCCACACTAAAGGCATCAGCATAGCCAATGCAGCAAGTTTTAATTTATCAATGATTCCTATTCCTGCTAGCCTAGAAAGGCTCTGGTGATTTATTGGACTTGAGCAGAACCCTCATCCATTATAGTTTGTCTTAACTTAATCAAAGGTATCTTCTCCCTTCCGAACGTCTCACCTACAAACTCTGCGGTCACCATGATAAATGTGCCCGCTTGACTTCTTTTTCTGATTACTGTGAATGAAGCATCACAAGCCACTTGATACATTCTGTTAATGCTGTAGCTTCAGTGCTGAGATGGCTGGAGTTATGCTGTGAGAATTAGCTATGTGGGGAGCTGGAAGGTGATTGTTCTGGGGTTTTGATTGAGTGATGCAATTGATGACTGGGAGTAGAACACAATTCACAGGGGTTTCTCGGTTGTTAAGTACAAAGAAAGCAAAGCACCTTCCTTGTTTGTTAAGGGAGACTCCCTATCCCTTTACCAACAACAATACATATGCCCCTCATCCAACACACACACACACACACACACACACACACACACACACACACATCTCGGGCAGAAAGCATGGCTGACTTAGAACAGTCTTTAATCTATGCCTTCCCAGAATTTAGTGATGATACCAAGATGACAGGGGATGTATCTGAACCCATAAGAACCCAAGGAAATAAAAGATGTGTTTACATATTTGTGTAAAGTACAGATAAAACAAAACAACTGTGACATATTCAAGGCATTTTTCTGTATGACAGAAGCTTCCTTTTTTGTTTGTTTGTTTTTTAAGTGACATAGGTAAGTGTTTAAGACATTGCAGTGTTATCTACAATTGCCAAGATGTGGAAACAGACCAAGTGTCCCTCAGTAGATAAGTGGATAAAACAACTGTGGTACATTTACACAATGGAATATACTCAGCTGTAAAAAAGAAGAAAATTTTACCCTTTATGCCAGTGTGGATAGACATGGGGAACATTATGGTAAATGAAATAAGCCAGTCAGAGAAAGACAGATACTATATGGTTTCACTCATATGTGGAATCTAATGAACAAACTGAACTAATAAGGAAAATGGGACAAACTCATAGACAGAGAGCAGGATGACAGCCAGCATTGGGGAAGTTAGGGGTGGAGCGACTGAGCAAAAGGAAAAAGGACTCATGGGCATGGACAGCAGTGTGGTGATTGCTGGGGGAGGGAAGTATAAAGGGACTAAATGATAATGGAAAAAATGTAATAAAGATAAATAAATAAATGAATTCTCAGATTTAAAAAAATTATCTCTAGACTTTGCTGGCAATGCCCTCTTGATAGACAATAGTTTGAAATGATGATCATGAACTTAAAATGTTATTCTTTCACTAATTCACTTCTATTCTCTTCTTTGTAGATTCTGAGGTCCTCCGAAGAAGTGACTGTTAAATGCATCATGGCAACAGCATTTAGGCAGGGCTTCATCTGCACAGGATATGCATAAAATGCAAAGGTTCAACTGCATTGTTCACACTTCAGATGGGGCCCCAATTATTATTTGTTGTCTAGCACATCTAACATAATTCCAAGGATAAATGTGAAATGATAAAGCCTCCAGCTGACTTCTTCAGTTTTAAATCACAACCTTGTTGAAGAGGAACCTTCTTCTGAATCTCACTGGCCAACACTGTGCCTTGACCCAGTCACCCTATAGCATTTGGGACAGCCCAGAAAGCCAATATATAATCCTCTCCCATTGTTTATAGCAAATATATCTTACTCTGAATCCATCAGAGTAGAGTGTCTCTGCAGTACATTATTAAGGAGAAAACCTGCAGAGAGAGTAGGGGTCATTGGATTTGAGGGGAACAAGTTGAGTTTAGATAGGGGGTCAGCAAACACAGCCCAGGCAACTCTGCCTTGTGCCTGTTGTACAGCTCATGAGCTAAAAATGGTTGTGATTTTTTAAAAGAATTTTAAAAACAATAAAGAAGGTCGTATGCTGTTGACAGGCCTAAATAGTTATAAAACATTTACCAAAAAATTTTACTGACTCCTGATTTAGACACTATTAGACAGCTAATATTTGAAATTCTTTTAGTAAAAGAAGTATAATCAAGGATGATTTATGTATGTTAATCAGACAACAATGTGGAGAAGAATTTGTTCTAATAGGCATAGTATAAAATAATAAATTAGTGAAAAGACGTGAGAAAATGAATACATCATCTGCTCTAGCAGTGTATAAATTCCTTAAAGGTAAGGAATACATTTGTAGATTCTTGATTTTTCTGAGATAACCATAATTTCATGTAATTTTTATCATTTCCTGAATAGGTACATACTTCCATTTTATTTTTATAGGAGAATTTAGTAGGATATAGATTTTTAGCTTGTCAGATTAAAGATAAAGGTAAGCTATATTTTTGTCTTATTTCACATCATACATTCTATTTGCCTTCTATATTCTCAAATTTAACTGAGATCTATATAAGAGGAGATTTCAGTGTTTCTTTAATCTATGGGTTTATGTGCTCTTTAAGAAAAAATTTTAGCCATTATTTTTTTAAATTACCTTCTCATGTCTCCTCACTCCTTAAATCTGTTATGAGAAATATTATTGGAATTTATCATTCTAGCTTTCATAAATACTCTTTAACATCTCTACTTCTTCATCTCTGTTTTGTATTCTGGATGATTTCTACAAATTAACCATCCAGTTCACTGGTTATCTTTTTAGCTACATTTAATCTATGCTTCAATTTGTTCATTTAATTTGTCATTATGGAAATTCTATTTGGCTCTTTTTAAAATCTTTTATTATATTTCATAAGGCCCTATTTTTCTATAATTGACTCTGTTCTTTCTTTTACCTCTTCACATATTTTAAGCATATTTATTTTATTATCTCAGATTATAGTCTTCTATTTGTAGCGGTCTCCTGGAGTTCCCTGTGGGGAAGGTTGCAAGAGTTACTGAGAAAAATGGTAAGACCGAGAAGAACATGGTATATAGCCTGGCACCGACTAGGCATTCATGAAGTAGATCATGACTAAAACAAAGAGATACAGACTAGGAAAAAAAATTGGGACATAATTTTAGAAGAACATTTCCTTAAGTTTAAAAGTAGTAAATATTTTTGGAGTTTATAATGTAGGTAATGAGGAGCCATGGAAGGTTAAGCAAGGATGTGATCTCATTAAAAGAATGTTTTAGGGGTCAGTAAATATCAGAATTTTAGTAAATGTTGGCTTTTTGTCTACACTTTAATCACAGGGAAAAATGCAGAAGATGGGAGATCAGTTAGTCTCTTCAAGAGCTTATAGCTAAGGGAAAACACTTACAGAAGCAAGATGGTAAATAAAATTAGAGAAGGCAAGACGACTTAATGGAAGACCTAAAATACTGAAGGAGAAAAACAGTGTTAGAAGACTGATAATACCCAACTTTAAGACTTCCTCTGAAGCTGCCATAACCAAGACAGTGTGGTACTGGTGAAAGAATAGACGAATAGATCCATGGAGCAGCACAGAGTGTCCAGAAATAGACTTCGATAAACACAGCTAGATGATTTTTGATGAAGGAGCAAAGGCAATGCAACCAAGTAGATACAGCGTCTTCAATCAGTGATGATGGAACAACTGGATATTCACATGTGACTATAGTGAATCTAGACACAGACCCTGCAGGCTTCACAAAAATTGACTCAAAATGGATCAAAGACCTAAGTATAAAATGCAAAACTATAAAACTCCTAGAAAATAATATATTAGAAAACCTAGATAAACTTGGGTATGGGCATCCTGTTTTAGATACATCACCAAAAACACAATCCATTAAAAAATAATTGATTAGCTAAACTTCATTAAAATTTAAAAATTTTTCTCTGCAGGAGGTAATGTCAAGAGAATGAGAATACAAGCTACAGCCTGGGATAAAATATTTACAAAAGGCACCTTTGATAAAGGACTATTATCCAGAATATACTAAAACTTTTAAAACTCAGCAGTAAGAAAACAACTTTATTTTAAAAATGATCCAAAGATCTTAACAAAACCTCAACCAATGAATACATATAAATAGCAAATAAGCATATGAACAGATGCTCCATATCTTATGTCATCAAGGAAATACAAATTAAACAATGATGAGATACCACTACACACTTATTATCATGGCCAAAATATGAAATATTGACAACACTAATTACTGGAGAGGATATAGAGCAACAGGACTCCTCATACACTGTTTGGTGGCTTCCTACAAAAGTAAACATAAGCTTACCATACAATCCAGCAACCACAACTCTTGGTGTTTACCCAAAGGAGTCAAAAAGTCCACAGAAAAACCTGCACATGGGTTTTTAAAAATATATTTTATTGATTATGCTATTACAGTTGTTCCATTTCCCCCCCTTTATTCCCCTCCACCCTGCACACCCCCTCCCACCTTCATTCCCACCCCTTTAGTTCACACCCATGGGTCATACGTATTAAGTTCTTTGGCTTCTACATTTCCTATACTAATCTTAACCTCTCACTTTGTATATAGTACCTACCATTTATGCTTCTTATTCCCCTCTTTCTCCCCCTCCCCACTGACAACCCCTCATGTGATCTCCATTTCTGTGATTTTGTTCCTGTTTTAGTTGTTTGCTTAGTTTGTTTTTGTTTTTATTTTTTGTTGGTTTGGTTGTTGATAGTTGTGAGTTTGTTGTCATTTTACTGTTCATAGTTTTGATCTTCTTTTTCTTAGATAAGTCTCTTTACCATTTCATATAATAAGGACTGGGTGATGATGAACTCCTTTAACTTGACCTCATCTGGGAAGCAATTTATCTGCCCTTCCATTCTAAATGATAGCTTTGCTGGATAGAGTAATCTCAGATGTAGGTCCTTGCCATTCATGTCTTCGAATACTTCTTTCTAGCCCCTTCTAGCATCTAATGTTTCTTTTGAGAAATCAACTGATAGTCTAATGCACAGGCGGCAAACACAAGGCCCATGGGCTGAATCCGGCCCTCCACCTTGTTTTATCCGGCCCAGCACCTTGTTTCTACCCAGGAGCAGTCCCAAGCTCTTGCTTAATTGTTAAGGAGTAGTTACATTTATACAGTCCTAAAATTACATTCGGCCCTTTGAAGGCAACCTCAAGGCTAATATGGGCCATGGTGAAAATGAGTTTGACATCGCTGGTCTAATGGGAACTCCTTTGCAGGTAACTCTCTCTCTTTCTCTTGCTGCTTTCAAGATTCTCTCCATCTCTTTAATCTTGGGTAATGTAATTATGATGTGCCTTCATGTGTGGTTCCTTGAGTCTAACTTCTTTGGGACTCTCTGAGCTTCCTGGACTTCCTGGAAGTCTATTTACTTTGCCAGATTGGGGAAGTTCTCTTATATTCTGCTTTCAAATAAGTTTTCAATTTCTTGTTCTTCCTCTTCTCCTTCTGGCACCCCTATGATTCAGATATTGAAGCGTTTAAAGTTGTCCTGGAAGTTTCTAAGCCTCTCCTCATATTTTTTTAATTCTTGTTTCTTCATTCTGTTCTGGTTGAATGTTTCTTTCTTCCTTCTGGTCCAAACTACTGATTTGGTTTCCCATCACTGTTGGTTCCCTGTACATTTTTCTTTACGTCACTTTTCATAGCCTTCACTTTTTCCTCTATTTTGCGACCATACTCAACCAATTCTGTGAGCATCCTGATTACCAGTGTTTTGAACTGTGCATCTGATAGGTTGGCTATCTCCTCATTGCTTAGTTGTATTATTTCTGGAGCTTTTATCTCTTCTTTCATTTGGGCCTTTTTTTTTTTTGGTCTTGGCATTCCTGTTACATAGTTGGGGCAGAGTCTTAAGTATTCACCAGGGTGGGGCCACCCATGTTTTTGTGTACATTCTAGGACCCTATGGGTCTTTCCAACGAACTCTCCTGTGAGGCTGGAGTTTCTTCCCCTGCTGCAACCCTCACAGGTCTTTTCAGTCAGGGGTTTTGAGGCTTTATTTCCCTGCACTGGAACCCTGGGTTGTGCGATCTGTCTTGCTCCCCAGTTGTTCCTCCAGGTTTATCTGCACACAAATGTGGGACTGCCTGGTCTGTCGACTGTTGCATTGCCCAGTCCACCAGCCACCACCTTGCCTGCCCTGGTCCTCCAGCCACAGCCTTGCCATGAGTCCTCTCCATCTGGTTGCCCATCTCCACCCCTCCTGCAGGCCTGGATGAATCTTTCCTCTTTAACTCCTTGGGTGTTGGACTTCCATACAGTTTGATTTTCTGTCAGTCTGGTCGATTTTTGTTTTTAAATTTGTTGTTGTCCTTCTTTTGGTTGTATGAGGAGGCAAAGTATATCTACCCGTGCCTCCATCTTGGCCAGAAGTCTGCATATGGATGTTAATAGCAGCTTTATGAACAATTATCAAAACTTGGGAGCAACCTTGATGCCTTTTTGTAGGTGCATGGATAAGTAAGCTGTGGTAATCCAGACAATAAAAAATTATTCAGCGCTAAAAACAAAAAAGCTATAAAGCCATGAAAAGAATGGAAAAAACATAAATGTCCAATGCTAAGTGAAAGAAGCCAATCTGAAAAGTCTACATGCTGTATGACTTCAACTTTCATGACATTCTGGAAAAGGTAAAACTATGGAGTAAAAAGACCAGTAGGAGATAAATAGGTACATAATACAGAATTTTAGGGCACTAAAAAACTCAACGATATTATAGTGATAAATATATCTATTACACATTTGTTTAAACCCATAGAATGTACAACACTGAGAGTGAACCCTAAAGTAAACTATGATGTGTTGATGTAGTTATTCTTTGGTAAAAAAATAAAATGTACCACTCTAGTGAGTTGTGTTGGTAGTAGGGGAGGTATCTGCAAGTTTTGGGGGCAGGCAATATATGGGAAATCTCTGTACCTTCCTCTCAATTGTTTCATAGGCCTACAGCTGCTCTAAAATAAAAAAAAAAAGCTCTTAAAAATATCAGTTGGGAAGGTGTAGTAATTCAGGTGTGAAATGAAGAGATCTTGTACTAAGTTAAGATATTAGGAATAGCAAGACAAGTATAAAAGAATGATCTACAGAGCTCCTGGATGAGTGGGTGTAGATGTTTAGGAAAGTGCACATAAGAAGATAAATCCAGGTAGAAAGCTGAGACAACTGTGAACCCCTTAACATTACTGCAGAAATAATGATGTTGAAAATGTTTTGATTTTCATACAAAGAATAATGACAGGAGAAAAGCTGCTTGGCACATGGTATGCATTCAACACACATTTATGTTATTTTATTATTAGTACTAAGTGCTTTACTGCAGGGGGGAAGAAGTGTGATTTAGTGGGAAGGATTTGGGCTTTGCAGTAAAAAAAGTGGATAGGATGTTGGGTACATTGCTACTTCTTTCTGTCTTGGGTTCCCATCCTTCTTGCCTCACGAGAAAGTTTTGTGGTCAAAGATGAACAGGGGATACAAAGGACTTTGTAAATACAAAGCATTATTATTCAAATGTGAGATATTTTTCCTGGCCGCAGGATTGTGAGCAGTTCAATATCGTAGTCCTTCAGGCATGTGTTTTACAGTGAGAAGGTAAGTTTCAGGCCCCGTTTAGCCTCTATGAATTCAGTGGCATCGGGCAATTTCTTTTTCTTTCTCCTCAACCTAAGTTTCTAAATTTATAAAACAGGTATAATTGCTGTATCTATAGGGTTGTTGGATTAGTGATATTGGAATAATGCATATAAAGCACATGACCAGGCAAGTCCCTGGTACTCAATGCTAACTTATTAAAAGCATCCTGAGATTTAAAAACATGGAGGCATTTTGTGGCTGCAATTGCCTTCTCACAGTTGTGTAGTACTTGTGGTGTGTGAAGGCAAAATTCTGCCAGAATTCTAAGAACCAAAAGATCTGAAGGCTTTCATAGCTAAAGCTGAAGGAAAATTTGATCAAGGCTAAAGAAAATAAACATAAATTCGTTTCTTAGTCCATCAGACAGAGAGGAAGTTATAAAACCAAGTGCATTACTGTTTCCTCAAGTTTTCTAGTTGAAAGTAAAAGTTATATGGGAAGTGCCATATTTTATTTTCTCTTCTATAATTTTGCACTGAGTACATATTACTTTCCTTAAAAGATTTATTTTTAGAATGTGCAGCTTCCAAGAGTCAGCTTCTACTTAATCTATGTCCAACAGTCAGTATGTGCACTGAATTTTCTCAACCTCTGTAGGTTATGAAATGTAAGCACAGAATACTCAAATGAATTGCTGTGGACAGCAGTGCAGTTAGGTAGTGATCTCAGGTCACTGTGTTTAAGAACAAGGAAAGTATTCATTTCTAATAGTCCATATTAACCTGGCAATTGCAGGTGCCTACCAGGTGTTACCCAGGAAGCTGTTTTCTTAGAATTAATGACATGCCATTATTTAGCCATTTTTCTAAGTCTCTAGAGTGTCTGTAATTAAGAAGTTTAACTGTTCTTAAAATGATATAAAGTGTCATTAGTCCCATGCTAAATCATTTCAGATTACTGAGTTCTTTGCCAGTAAAAATTAACCAGGTAATTTTCTCAACCTGACTAATGTAAGGTTTCACACATGAGCACTCTTACTGGATAAGCTTGTGTGTTTGTTTTTCATTTTTTTGGCAGCAAAAAAAAAAAAAATACAAAAAACAAAACTTGCTTTCAAGCTGCACAAAATTATAATATAAAGCTTTGCTATTATTTTCTGTGAGTCCGTTTCCTCATTGTGTAGGTTGGACTAGATCAGTGATCTATCATCTCATTCATAAAGTGGATTTTTGCCTTCTTTATATAATCAGTGAAAACATTCCTTCAAATAAAATCGTAATTGAACACTCAGGACAGTTCTGGCTGAAGGAGGAAATCAGAAGAACCCCTACCAACCTTTGGCCCACGTCAACCTAGATCCATCCCTCTTCCAAATTTCCAGAATTCCCTGGACTACATACCCTTTAGATCTTTTCTAGTTCCTTTATTTTGCTTCTTTGTAAGTGTTCTATTTCATGTGTCTAATCCATTATCAATACTGTCGTTCTTTACTCCCACCCCCTAAAACAAAATTCAAAGAAGTGGAGTAGTTCTGATTAATATGGAAGGAGCAGATTTCTTTTAACTATATGGTCCACAGTCCATTGTCTTAAACAAAATGAAGGTGAATAAACTATTTAGAATTAACACATCCTTTTTTGTGCCAGCAGTTTCCAGTCTGGTTAAAAGGGCAGGCAGGTGTTCAACACAAAATAATTATTTGCTTTCACTATGTTCTCTTCAACGCTGTGCTTAGTTTTTCTAACTGTGGTTGTTCCGATACGGTCAACTATTTAGGTTTATAGGGGCCCTGATAACCAATCTAGAACTATATGTAGAGTTATGCCAGCTTCTATTGGCACAGTGCTTTGATTCGTTTAAGATACATGAAAGGGAATTACAGAATTGGTTTGAGTCCAGGGCCCTGAAATGTATACCATGATAGCTCACCTCTTCTGAATGTGGCTCAGTCTTTCATCAGTTTTGAAAATTCTTATGTCTTGAGTGATTGTTTATACACATTCTCTCCCATCTACTTCTGGTACTTTAACTGCATGTATGTTTCATATGCCTTATAGATGCTTTTCAATATTTCCCATTCTTCTTTCTCTGTACTTCAATCCAGACAGTTTCCATAACTCATATTCCAGTTCACTGATCTTCTCATCAGTTGTTTTTAATTGATGATTAAACTCATCTACTGAATTTTTGTATTTCCTTCTCTAAAATTTCCATTTCTCTCTATTTTTATAGTACCAGTGTTCTGCTGAAATTTACCACCTTTTCATTACATTGAAAAAATATATATATTAATCATAGTTAATACATTTGGATAATGTATGATTCTTTCTTAATAATTTTTTGTTTCCTTTTGGTCCTTTGCTATTATATTCTAACATGCCTGATGATCTTTGATTGAAAGTAGATATGATATGTAAAAAATTATAAAGATAATTTGAGGCTCTACATGATCTTATCTTCCTCTAGAGCTACACTGTTCAGTATAATAGCAACTAGGCATGTGTGGTTATTTAAAATCAAATTAAATAAAATTAAAATTAAGTTAAATTAAACATTATTTTCTTGGTCATGTAGTCACATTTTAAGTGTTTAAGACCCACATGTGGACAGTGTCTCCTTTATTAGAAAGCAAAGATGTAGGACATTTCCATCATCACAGAAAGTTCTCTTGAACACCTTGGCTCCAGAGGATTAATTTTTTGCTTCTGGAAGACGGTTGCTGCACTCTGCAAGTTGGGTGGCAAGAATCTGGCCTTTCTTTACTCTGTGGGAAGGTTGGTCTGTTTGGGGTTGCTCTAACTCCTAGGGTGAAGCTTTTCAGGTTTTCCAAATGAAATGCTGAGTTATTCACCAGCCCTCCTACTTCTAAATGTTTTTCTCTACAACTCCTTTAGACTGTCCACAGGCCTGCTCAGCTTCTTAATTCTTGGGCTATCACTTTCTGCTTGGTCTACCAGCCTGGGTTCTGGTACCACTTATGAACAGGCAAATTCCTTAAGCGGAAAAAAACCAGCATCAAATATTGGGCTTCCCTCAATGTGCCTACTTTCTGTGACTTGACTTCAAGTCCTTTCAGTCTTAGTATACGTCAGATATCTTCAAAGAGATTTTTTTTAATCCACCTTTTCTAGTTATTTCAGCAGGAAGTTAGTCTGATACAAGCTCAATTATCAGAGCCAGAAGCAGAAACTTCCCATTCCCTCTCTTACCTTCCTGCTGTCAGGCTTTCATCCTCCTGTTGAAATATTGAAATATTAAAATATTGACATCTCCCTGTCCAAGTCATTAATGACCTTTTTTGTTAACAAATTCAATGGTCAGTTCTCAGTTCTGTTCTCTTATGAACTCACAGCAGCATTTGCACTCCAAACATATAGACTGTACTAAAACATCTGCTTGACTTTTCCCATTAAAAATGTAATAGGCATCTCCTATGTAATGTATCTGGTTATAAACTCTTGATCTCCCATTTTGCTTTCCTCTCAGTCTTCTCTCATCTCCGAAAATGACAACTTCATACAGAATTCTAATTGCACTGGCAAAGTACTTTTTAGTCGTATCCTCCTCCCGATATCTTTTCATTTCTTTTTTAAATTTTTTTCTTTTTTTAATTTTCTTTTTTTAATTTTTTAATTTATATATTTTTATTGTTGTTCAAGTACAGTTGTCTCCATTTTCCCCCTCCCCCTCCCCCCACTCCAGTCATCTCCACCTCCCACCCTGGATCCTACTCCCCCTTTGGCTTTGTCCATGTGTCTTTTATTTGTTGGTTTTAGAGAGAGGAAGGGTGAGAGAGAGAGAGACTGACAGACAGATAGAGACATAGATAGAAGGAGACAGCAAGAGAGAAAGAAGGAAAAAGAAACATTGACGTGTTGTTCCACTTATTTATGCATTCATTGGTTGATTCCTGTATGTGCCCTGACTCGGGATCGAACCCACAACCTTGGCATATGAGAATGATGCTCTAACCAATTGAGCTACCTGGCCAGGGCCTCCAATGTTTTTTCATTTCATTCAGAATACCATCCAACCTCTGTACCATTTTCTATCGGCCATAAGTGATCTGTTCTCACTCTACATTCTTCTCCTCCCTCACTTTTCTCCAGTTATGCTGGTTGCCTTGTTGTTCCTTGTACACCCAAAGAAGCCCCCTTCATCAGGGTCTCACCCCTGCTGTTCCTCACTCTGGTTATGCTTCATCCAGGTATATACACAAGGTCTCTGCTGAAACATCACTCCTCACAAAGACTTTACCCGTAAAGGCTCTCCCATAAAAATGAGTACCCCTTCCATCATTCTCTATCCCTTTACCTGGTATTATTTTTCTTCTTTGCTCTTACCACTCAGCAGATCATACATTTATTGGTTTGGTTTTTGTCTTCTTTGCTAGAATGTAAGCTCTGTCACAATATGGACGTTATCTGTTTTCTTATTGCTTTATCCTCAGTGCCAGCCACATAACTGTACAATTAATCATTCCTATTTTACAGGTTAGAAAATGGGAGAAACACAGGTGTTAAGCCATGTGACCCAGGACACGCAACAGGTATGCAGGAGAGCTGAACCTGGCTGGGCAGCTGACTGCCGAGTCCATGCTTTTATCTGCTGTATTGTACCTCTCTCTAAAAAAGGAAGTCATTGTTAATGACCTGGGCCATGTGGATCCACAAAACTTTTTTTTTTTTTAAGATTTTTAAAATTTATTTATTTTAGAGAGAGGGGAAGGGAGGGAGACAGAGAGAGAGAGAAAGAGCAATGTATGGTTGCCTCTCACATGGCCCTCACTGGGGACCAGGCCCACAACCCAGGCATGTGCCCTGTTGGGGAATCGAACTGGGACCCTCTGGTTCCCAGCCCACGCTCAATCCACTGAGCTACACCAGTCAGGACTGGATCCACAAAAATTTTTTTACTTCCAGGATTTGGGCCTAAAACAAAAAGAGAAAATGCAAGAGTGCTACTTGGCATGCCCCAAATCTTCCCAGAATCCTGCTTGTTTTCTAAAACGAGGAGGGAGGAAGCAAAATTCTCCTTATACCAGTGGGAGAAAGACTGAGGCCTCATTCTAATAAGTAATATTCCCAGTGTTAAACCAAAATAAGCAAAAGATCCAACAGAAAAGGAGGAAGAAGGAAAGAAGAGAGAGAGGAAAGAGAGGAAAAGAGGGAGGAAGGGGGCAGAGAGAGAGAGAGAGAGAGAGAGAGAGAGGAGAGAGCATGCAGCCTTGTTTTACTTCCTTTAACTTAGTACCAATACACCACAACTTAACCCTCGAACTGACTACATGTTCTTTTTATTGATTATGATTCAATCTAAGGAGAGGAAGGAGGAGTAAAAGGAGTCTAAATTCTCCATAGAATGCCCCCTTAACAGTTACTTTTGGTGGAATAGAAGGAAGAAACCAGAAGAAGATGGAGCCTGGCTGGAGGACAGAAGGGCCATGTCTTGGGAGAAGACTGTCAGCAAGACAGTACTGGATCAGAGGGATCAGTGTGAGGCCAATCAGACCTGCCCGCCCATGGTTCAGCTGTGAATGGGTGTAGCAGAAGCCCAGAGACTTTCACTGAAAGTTTAATAACAGTTAACAGTCTACTAAGGTTGTGTGTTAAAAATTGGAGTTTAAATAAGCTCTTTAGAAATGATGCAGAGCTTCTTAGGAAGAAAGTTGTCTGATTTGTATGTGCACATGCTCTTATTTCTAAATGTTTGCTCTAAAAAAGGCCTGAAGAATTTACCATCTTCTGAGGCCACCTACTCTATCTATGGACGATTATTTAAGTGTTAGATAATTTATTTACATATGATGCTAAACTCTGACTCTCTATAACTTTCTTAATGCATGCTACTTTTGTTTTGCAGAGCCGCACTGGTAAATTGTGTCTATTTTCTCAAATACCAGTTTTTTAGGTATTTAAAGACAGTGATGGTACTTCCCTACCGATCTCCTCTGTTGTGTTATCCACTCTCTTTTTGTGGTTTCATCTCTCACTCTACCTAAACTCGAAGTGTACATTCTAATCATCCCAGCTGGGCACTCAGGAAGTCACTGCTCTTAGACCTCAGAGTCCACGTGACTAAAACTAAACAGAATCACCCCCATACTGCCTAGACAAACAAAGCCTTCCCCAGACTTTCCCATCTCCAACAAGTCATCTTTGACTATTATTGTTTCTTGACTTCAATCGCAAATGATATCAGTCACTATGACTTTGTGAATTCTGATCCATTTGTTTCTTTCTTTCCATTTTCCCTGCCTTGGCTGGAGTCCACACCATAATTGCCTCTCCCTTGGACTTCTAATTGGCCGTCTCACCTCCAACTGCCCTTTCTTCCAGTTCATCTAATATCTCCCAGCTAAATTAATATTCTTCCTCAAAATCACTGGTGCTTTCTCATGGCCATTAAATAAAATTCGAATTCCTTGATCCAGTATTTGATTCAGTCCCTACTGTGGTCTGTAACTCTGTGGGATTTCTTTTGTACCAGATCTCTAAATCAACAACAACAAAGACAACACCAGTAACGACTAAAATATATTTGCTACTTCTGAACCCCTTCTATGTCTTACATAGATCATAGCTTCCAGAACTATGTTGCCCAGCATCACAGCTACCAGTCACATGTGGCTCCTGAGCACTTGAAATGAGGCTAGTCTAAAGATTTGCATTAGTTATCAACTGCCCACTGGATTTTGAAGACTTAGTACACAAAAAGAATGGTTCATACTCATTGACTTTACATTGATTGCATGTTAGAATAATAATAATATATAAATGTGTTCAATGAAATGTATCATTAAAATTACTTCTACTTGTATCATTTTAATTTTTATAATGTGGATTTTGGGAAACTTTACATGTGTAGCTTGCATTTGTGGCTCACATCATATGTTTCTTGAATAGTTCTATATGACAAATGTATATATATGTTTATTAACAAAAGGTAGAAAACTGTACAGAAATAAAGGAATTATGGGATTTGGTATTGCTTACTTTTCAAAATAGTCTTTACTCTTTAAAATTTTTATAATAAAAAGTTCAGTGCTTAATTAAGGTTAAAAATTATTATATTTCTTTCTCCGTGCTACCCTTTTTATAGAGGTTTTTTTTTTCAGGAATTTCATCCATAAATAGTTTCTTCCTCATTAGATTTCTTATGTCTGCCTGAAACCTGCTGCACACGGAGCCATCTGGGTGTACTTAAAAAATACCAGATGCCCAGGCCAATTGAATCAAAATATCTGAGGGTCTGGCACCAACATTTTATAAAGGCCATATTGGGAACCACTGACTATAGGTGTGGCGCTTAGGGGATGCTCCCATTTAGTGCAATAATTTGACTACCTGTGCTAGACTTAAGGTATGCATCTTTGCATCCTTCGGGCTACAGGACTTTATACATCATGATCTCCAGTAGTGTTATAACATTAATGCTGAGACTTGAAAAGGATTTTCTTAAGTGGAATCGTTGTAGATAAACTTAGTAAGTTCTGTGTCAATTACTGTTAGGCACTCAATACCTCATTTATTCCTCACCAGCATCTATGATGTGGATACTCTTATTATCCTCATTTCACTGATGAGAAAACAGGTGCTAAGAAAATGAAATAAAGCAACTGTGACATCCCTCTAATCAGTAACAGAGTTGGGATTTGAACACAGATTTAACTGACTGCAAAGCACTAATGCCTCAATACTACTATCCTGAAAAAATAGCAGACATTATTGCTTTCCATAGTGGGTATTGCTATAGTGCAGCCTGGCCAGAAGGGTAAGGGACTGATCAAACAAAACAGGAGAAAAATGTGTCCCCTTGGGACTGGAGTTTAGTGGTGGCAGTGAGACGGAAGTTTCGGTATGATCAGGGGATACTGGGAGGGTCACCATTGGTACACTCACTACTCATCTGTGTGCTACAGCATTTCAGACTGACTCTCCGAGCCAGACTTCTCAAACCTCACCAGGAACGCAGATCTCCAGGGCTTCCATTGTGGCACAGATGCTCCTTCACTAGGTCTACGTCGGATTGGAGCCTCAGATTTTGTATTTCTAACAAGCTCCCAAGTGTTGCTAATGTTATTGATCCTCAGAGAACGTGAGTAGAAAGGTTAGTCTACCAGGGGTGTCAAACTCATTTTCACCAGGGGCCACATCAGCTTCGAGGTTGCCTTCAAAGGGCTGAATGTAATTTTAGGACTGTATAAATGTAACTACTCCTTAACTAGGGGCAAGGAGCTCAGCACTGCCTCCAGGTAGAAACAAGGTGTCAGGCCAGATAAAACAAGGTGGAGGGTCGGATTCGACCCATGGGCCTTGTGTTTGCCACCTGTGGTCTAGACAACCTGTCTGCGAAGAACTTACACTCTGAGATTTCCTTACGTTAAAGTGAAAATCTATGAGTAGTAGCCAATGAAATCATATGCTGAATTCAACTCATCATTCATGGAGGGTCTCTTGCATGCCAGGCACTATGCAAAGTCCTGAGCATGCACTGCATTCGTGCCTGACACATAGTAGATTCTATGACTGTTGAGTACATTGAGTACATGAATGTCTGAGCAGTGATTTGTAAGACACAGTTCCTGCTCAAAAGGTGCTCAGAGTCTGGTGAGGAAAAAAGTTAAGCAAAGAGACAATTGCAGCACAGTCTGATAGGTGATGGAAGAGGTAAATCCAGGAGGAGGATGGTATGAGAACATAAAGGGCCACTTAACGGAAGAGTCCCGATAGAGAAAAAAAGGTCACAGTCTCAAATCTCTTGCACGGAGTGAAAAGTTTCCAGCTAAAAAAGTGTCATGGATCCTTTCTAATGAAAGTTCCCAGGATCCAAGAGTATGTCCAGCTATTTTTAATTAGCACCACCAATAGGAAGCATATGTTATCTAACGATACCATGCGGACAGGAACCCAAGGAAGACTAAGCATGGCCGTCAGCTTGGCTTCTCCTGCCCTGCCTGCATTCAACGTTCGCAAATTCCTGCCTGATACATCTCCTACGTAAGTTTCTAATCTGTCCCCTGCGGTCTCCGTCTCCAGTGCTGCCACAGTAGTTTGGGTCCTGGTAAATTCTCTCCTGGATTACTGCTTCAGCCTCCTAATGGGTCTCCCTGCCTCCATCTTATCTTTTCCTTCCAAGGCTACAACAAGGGAGAGCATCCTGAGAAGCAAAGCTGATGATAATCTTCCTTGTCTCTGAATCTTAAGTGGCTATCTACTACATAACAAAGATAAAATAGAGCTCCTAGTTTGACACACCCTTCAGGTCTCTACTTGAATTCTCTTTTTTAGCTACCCTTTTTATAGCCTGTGCTTGGACATACTAAATTGATTGCATATTATGAAGCTTATCCTGGTGGATGATTCATTCTGAATCCTACATTCCCCTTCCACCTCCCCTGGCCTGGATTTCCTCCTTGTTCTTTAAATCAGCAAAGATTTTACTTCCTTAACAAGCCTTCCTTGCTTGCTAAGTCTGAGTAGAAGATGATTAAATCCTCCAATATAGCAGTTATTATACTACACCATAATTATTTTCCTCACTTGAGTCTGAGTATCTTGGGCTAAAGAGAAGTCAAAGCCTTTTCAGTGTCTATTTCTAATGCCTCGTTCAGGGCCTATCACTTAAACTGAGTGACTGTTTGCTGGGGTAGACTTTCTAGGCAATCAGCCCATAACAAATGCCCTCTCCTTTTGAGGAGACTTGAGAATCTGATTAGAGAGGCCACGATAAGGAACTTCACTAAGTCAGAAGTTGGATGAGGAACAATGTTTATATCATCATTACTAACTGAACAGACTACGGAAAATGAACCTGGAACCTAAGAGTCCTCTCCTGGACAGTCTAATCAATGTAAACACTGGCCAAACCATCATTTAACTGGCCACATGGAAATACCCAGCCTCCCAAAGGATGTATGCACGAGCAACCAAAATTGAAGGCATTTTCTACTATCAGTGAACGTTTTTTAATCCTTTGTTCTACTGACAAGAATATAAAAGTACGTAATGTTCTGTACAAATGACAAGAATATGAAAGTAAGAATGTGATATGAAGTTCATATCTCATTATGCATTGCATTTTAATTAGAGAGAATGCTATCTAAGTTAATAATGTGAATTTTTTTGTGTAGAAACTGCTACTATTATCAGTAAAAATACAACCCTAAAATAAAATTGTAGAAAAGGAAATATCGCACCTTTGTTTCTAAAGAATTTGCATTAAGCACAAAGAGAGCAAATAATGAAGAATGAAAGGAATCTGTAATTCAACAATTTCTGTGATCTGCCAAAATGTCAAATAATGCATTTAATCAATCAGAAAATTAAAGAATGTGGCAAACCTCAAGGTAGTTTAAGATTACAGCTGTGCAAAGTACTTCAACTATAGCATGAAATCTATGTCACAATAGCAATTACTTAATGACTCATTTTTTTCTATAACTTTGTTGATGTGGAAATACAATTTAGGTTTCAAATTAATTGCAGCTGCACTCCTGTTTGAATCTCGTGTACTTGATTTGAGAATGTTTACACAAATCCTTTCAACTTCTGCTTTAATGAATGTCATTTTTATAGAGAAACGGCATCTTCTAGAATGGAACTCTGGCTCTATTTTAGCAAAAAATTCAATTATAATCTTCAAATCTTTCTTGGAATGTGATAAGGTCAAGCTTTGGAGAGGATTTCAGGGTTTTGAAAGGAACATGAAATATTCTGATAACATAATCCAGAATAGGAAAATCATTCATTCGGTTATTCAGTGAATGTTGAGTCCCTTCTGCGGGTATAACAGGTCCTCTGGTAAGTGCTGGAGAAAAATAGAGGCAAGACCAGAAACGGTCCTTTCTCTCAAGGAGACTAAGTTATATTTTGGAACAAGAACATTAATTAATCACATAACGAATTGTTAGTTACAAACTGAGTCAAACTTCGTGGGGGTAAAACCCCATTTTGATAGGAATATGTGGAAGTTGAACCTGATCTAGACTGGGTAGCTGGCATACAGGAGAAGGAGAGTCTGAAGACTGAACAGATGTCCCTCCCTAGAAAGAGGGAGGTGTAGTGGTGGCCTTGGAGAGCCTTCCAGATGGAGGCAGCCATGAGTGTGAACAGGTGGGGAAGAACGAACATGTTTGAAGGACTGAAGGACCCTCAGTTGGATGGAAAACACAGAACAATGAGGAAAGAGAGCTGTGAGAGGTAGACAGGATCCAGATCCCTTAGGACCTTGGAGGGCATGGTAATGACTTTGGCTTTTGTTCTAACAGCACTGGAAAACTCTCACAAGGTTGTAAGGAAGTAAGACAGTTAACATGTCAGACTTGAATTAAACAGCTATGTCTGGCTGAACTGTGAGACTGCAGGCCCAAAGAGGGTGCAGGGGAAAACTGGACATGCCAAGCTCTAGGCTGTGGCAGTTGTTCTGGCACATTGACCTCGGGTAGTGGCAGTGGAGACAGAAAGAAGTAGGTGGATTCAATAGATACACATATTAGATTATAAAGGAGGTAAAAACTGCATCAAGGATTATTCTTGGATTTCTACTTCATGCAATGGACACAATTTGCTAAGGTAGGAAATCTTGGAAAGGGCCTATATCTAGGACAGAAAACAAATCATTTGTTTTGAACGTGTTGAAAGTGATATGTGTTTGAAACATACTAATGGAGCTGTCTAGGGGTGTGTGGACTTGGAACTCAGAAAAGAGATTGGGGAAAAAGTTACAGAAGCCACGGGCCTCAGAAGGCTTACACAGGGAGAGAAGAGGAAAATACCCAGGTCCAATCTTGAGTAACTCATATGAAATATTTGGCAGAGATGGAAGAGCCAGTAAAAGAAATGGAGCCATAACCAGGGAGATAAAAAGGAAAAACAGGAAATTGTTGTGTCATAGCTGTCAATGGAAGACAGTGCCTATTTTTTAAAGGCACTGGTAAACAAAAAGTGGATTGCTATGGGGAAGCCAGTAATGAGAACTGAAATAGCCCCTTAAATTCAGGTACATGGAGGTTAGTGGTGACCTTGACCGGAACTGTTTATGGAATGAGTCATGGGTTATAAGCAAATTGAAGTGAACTGAGAGTAAGTAGAAAGTAAGAACAAGGTGATGATGGTTATAGTTATAATAATATTCACTTACCCGTTATATTGCATTTACTGTTCCAGGCACTACTTTAAGTCATAACTGATTTAACCCTTACAACAGCCTTATAAGAAACACCTGGTCATTTTAGTCTTCCTCCATAGAGAGGTTAAATAACTTGTCAAAGTTCACACACAATGACAATTCTCTGAAAAAATTCTATACATGAAGGAGAGATTTATTTAGGAAAGTTGCTGGAGGGATTGATTTGTTCTTAATCCTTAGAGAGAAGCCCTTGGTCTTTTTATGCAATAATAGGAAATGTATTTTTATCTCCCCCCAAAATGTGGAACTATGGCTCCTGTTTTATTCCTAACAGGAAAAGTGGAATTGCCTCTCCCAATCACAGTTCAGGAGAGGCTGAGCCCCGCTCAGCTAGCTAAGAAGCATCCCAATGGAAAAGGCTTTATGTGAAAGGTTATAGTTTTTTGCCTAAGAATTCCTTTAAATTTCATTTTTACATCTGTGTGAGAGTCGAAGGAATGACTTTGAATTTTTACTTAAGGCGTGGCAATCAGAGAGAATGGGAGACTATCAGCTCTCTAGTTTTATGACATTCAGGAAGTTGTGGCCGCCTCCCTCTGAAACCAGAATTAAATGTCACTTCTCCAGGAGGCCTTCTCTGATCTCTCAGAGGAACCTTCTCATGGTCCCACATCCAGCCTGGAGCAGAGTCGGGCCCTCTGAGTGTAACACTACTGCCATGTTCACCAGCCGACATTATACAATGTGCTGTGTTCTGTTATCAAAGTTTCTGTGGATTGCAAACGGGTGGCTGAGTCGCTCTGAAGTATCTACTCCTTCATTCTCTTTCATCGGGAGACGTCACCTGCCCTAGCAGAATCAGGATACAGACGTTCCTCAACGGTACTGTCTACACGTAGAAGTGAAGAAGGTCTAGCATGCCTCCCATAGGGGCCTGGTGACCCTTAACACTTTGCTTCCCTCATGGGAGGCAGGAAGCTCGCTGCTCAGATACTGAGAAGACTTTTTGCTCTGATAGGACCATCTCTGCATTTTCTAACATCATGCTGGCCTTTAGCAAGAATTATGGGAAAAGGTTGGCAACAATGTACAGAAAAAAGCAACTGGAGGGGGAGAGAGAGCAGTGATTGGGGGTCCCTAGTTCTCTCTTTCCTGAGCAGGTTCAACCACTGGAGGAAACAAAGAAGGGGGTGTGTGTGGAGGAGTCATGTTGGGAACTCACTCAGACCTCGAAACTCTGAGAATAAGTAAGAGCAAAGGGATCCTACTGTATCGCCACATACAAAACTCGGAAGGTGAATTGGGAGCTGAGAGACATTATCTTAATAACCAGCATACCGAACATGAGTCAAGCCCTGGGGTTGAGAACTGGCCGGGGGATATGATGAGAATACTGTGAAACGCAGCTTGGTGAGTCACAATCTCTCAGACCCTGTTTGAAATCTGGAAAAAAAAATATGTGGACCATAACTTCCTGGGGAGATTGTTGAGCAGATCCATCAAGATGTTTGCAAAAGCCAAGGCCTGAAACAGGCTGTTGGTGGTTTATAGTTTTCTTGGTTCCTGTGGTGAGGGGGTGGGGGAAGATAGTGTAGAAACAGAGTAAAAGAGGGTGAGGCCATGAATATCTTAAGAGAAGGTTATTTCCTAGACTTCAGATGGTTTAGCTGCTGACAGGTGTGCAGGCCCAGCTGGCTGTAAAGGTTTGGATTTGATAACACTGAGGAAAATATTTACTAAAATTATTTTCTATAGTCTATATAAAAAGGGGCCATCACCAAGAAATACAATTTTAAAGTAAAAAGATATTGCAACATCATGTGTATTATCTGTGCAAAGCCTGGTTTCTTTCCAGTAAGCCTCACAATGTTCTGCCCTTGCATTTAAAGTAAATATGTGCCCTTGAAACAAACAGATGCATCCACATGTACACATCTACCCCATACAACTACGGTGAGCAACTACTCAATTCATCCATTCTAGTTCCCTTTGGAGGCCTCCTGTCAATTGGAGTTACTGGTTTATTTAACCTAGGCTCTTACATTGTCTTTAGGGACTTAATGCCTATCAGTAAATAACAGTGTGGTTTTCATAAATTGTTTGGAATTTCAGACTTCCTGCATTTAGGTTAGACACCCAGTATAAGACCCGTATTCATATACTAATGGTTTTTATGAGGACACCGTGCCCTATTTATGCTCTTAAAGGATTCATCCCTCAAGATCTGGAAATCAACAGAGCTCTGTTGATTGTTCTTTTTTAATCACTATTGGACTTCGGCTATGGCATTCTTGGAACAATTCAATTCATGAGTAAGGGAATAATGCCTCATATGTAAAGAAATGTTAGTGCCCTGGCCGGTGTGGCTTAGTGAATTGAGTGCCAGCCTGTGAACCAAAGGGTCGCCAGTTCGATTCCCGGTCGGGGCACGTGGCTGGGTTGCGGGCCACTTCTGGCCCCCGGTAGGGGTCACGTCAGAGGCAACCACGCATTGATGTTTCTCTCCCTCTCTCTAAAAATAAATAAATAAATAAAATATTTTTAAAAAAGAAACCTTAGAAAGGCATATATATATGAGAAAAAATATAAGACTCCTTTTGGGGATTTCAAAGGAAAGGCAAAATATAATTCCAAGTTCTTTATTAATGTCTGTTTCTCTACAGAGACGCGGAAGATTGTGTGTTTGCCCATGAAGATAGACATTGTCAAAGGGATACGTAGCTTTTTATAAATGTGCGTGTTGGTTTGAATAGCCATTCCCACAAAGTCTTCAAATGGCAGTTTGTATTGTAGAGACACGTAAGACCTTCTTCTTTGGTTGAAAGACCAGCTGGCTATTAATTGTCTTATTTGTACTTAAAAAAGGCAACAAATGCTACTAGTTTCTCAGTTGTCTTGTAATTTTATAAAACTCAGAGAGAAGATAAATATGAAGGAGTCAGATTGTGCAAGAGAGACTGAGATAAACAACAGATTCTACAACAAGTTACCCCAACAAGTGGAACAGGTAGTTCAGCTTAAAAGTTATACCCTTCACACAATAAATATATCTAACCTCTCAACATCAAGAGATGTGTGGACATTTTGACATTAATGTTAATGAGGAACAGGTAGACACTGCAAGTTGCGTTAGCATGGTGTACTCTGATTCCTATTGGCTGACTCATGGTTTTTATATATTTCCAGGTACTGATATGAGAGTCAGCAGTCCTGAGTCCCTCAGGCCTAGCCTTACTGGAAACTGGTAGTATGATCTCAGAACTTCAATTCCTCATATGCAGAACAGGGGAACTGAAAAATGTAATTTCTGACTTCCTTCCATTTCTAAAATAATTTTTATCCTAGAAATGTAGAATCGAATTTGACAAAGTAAATAAAGATATCACTACTTGATACCCTCAGGATGAATAAAGCAAAAGAACCAAGAGTGACAAGAACAACTGTAAAGGACACATGGACAAAACTGGGGTGGGGGGGTGGAAACAGGGGAGGGGGTTGGAGATAGCTGGGGTGGTGAGGGAGAGATGGGGGGAAAAGGCAGACTACTGTACTTGAACAACAATAAAATAAAATAAAAAATGGGGAAAAAAAGAACCAATAGTGAAAGAGAACCTGGTTAACTTGGTAGAAACAGCATAATACTGATTTTAAAGAAAAGTCAAGCAAAAACTTTCTGATATTTACATCCTGATACAAGTGTGGATCGGTACAACATGCCTGGATAGCAATTTGGTAATTCATATGAGAGGCCACATAAATGCCCATTAACTTCTGATTCAGTAATTCCACACCTAAGAATTTATCCTGAGGATGAATTGGGATAACTGTTGTCAAAGATGCTCATCACAGTATTTTTGTAAGAGGGGGGAAAGGAACAGCAAAACTATATGTGTTAGACGAAGATGATGCTTAAAGTATGGTTAATCCAAATAGTGAGAAATGAGTGATTCTTCGTTGTCATCATAAATCATTCCAGAATCTTGACATGCAGGTGGCAGGAACTGGCAGGGAAGTAATACTTTACTCAAAAAATATTTGAGTGTCTTCTATGTGCAGACACAATTCCAGGCTCAGGATTAAAGTAGTAAATAGGAGATCCATCCCCTGGCCTCCTGAAGCTTATGTTCTAGTGAGGAAAGGCAATCGACCAATCAATAGGTTTTTAAAAAGCAGGTAAATGTGGGCTATGTCAGAGGATGAGAAGTGTTGTGTATGGAGAAAAACTAATCACGGTGAGGTGGTGGGACTCCGGAGGAGGTGACTTGTTTTGTAGAGGACAGTCACAGCGTCCTCACTGATGAGGGGTCTTTCAGTGGAGACCCGAGGAGGTGAGAGGGTGACATACATACAGAGCGGGGCCAAAGTAGATTTGCAGTTGTTCACGTGGAAAATAATGCAATAATTAATACATAATAATACAAGAATAAACTCCGTGTTTTCCAGATTCACAACTGTAAACTTACTTTGCCCCTCCTCCACATGAGATACCCAGATTCTAGGTAGAGGGCTCTGAAGTAGAAGCACATTTGGTATATGCATGGAATACTGCAAAGTCAGTGAGTCCGGCCTCGATGAACTAGGGCGGGAGCTGAGTTTGAACAGGTGGAGTGAATGCAGGCTATGGGGGGCCCTGTTGGTCACTGTGAGGACTCTGAACTTAATTAAACCAGAAATTAACTCATCAGTCTTTATTGAGCCCTCCTTGTATTAACTTAATATTGGAAGACGAATAGGTCTTATATTATTTCTTGCTAAAACAAACTCCTGTAATATTTTTCTATCTCTTGGCTAGAAAGTTTGTTTTTTTAGTGTTTAATTAAACACACAAAAGAGTAAAAAGCTAATAGAATGAATGAATGAACCATGAGGGCTAATATTATTACCTTAAGCAAACTAGTGTATTTTTTTTAAGATTTTATTTTTTATTTATTTTTAGAGAGAGGGGAAGGGAGGGAGACAGAGAGGGAGAGAAACAGCAATGTATGGTTGCCTCTCACATGGCCCTCACGGGGACCTGGCCCACAACCCAGGCATGTGCCCTGACTGGGAATCGAACCGGGACCCTCTGGTTCCCAGCCCATGCTCAATCCACTGAGCTACACCAGCCAGGACCAAACTAGTGTATTTTATACTGTCTTGATAAGGGCTAACCATGAAAAGAAAGGTAAGGGGGCCTGGCATCCACAGTCTCCATCTCCGATTGCTACACATCTCTGAGCCTCTGTTACAGAGGGTCAAGAAGAGAAGAGCCATCTAGTAGAAGATGAGAGATTTTTCTCAAACCATATGCCACTCACCCTTTGACCATCATCAGCATTTCAAATTCAAGGATAGTCTAAACTATAAGAACAGGGTCTGGGACAGATCTAATTCCAAGAATTAGTTTAGAGACGGGAAACCTGAAGCTCATGACCAAGAGGGTCACGCTACTTGGTGCTCACTGAGGTTCTGGGCTCTGCTGTCATCTGTAGACTCCACTCTGATCCGAAGCTGTTGGCTAAACCTCCCCTCAGTCATGCTTTATATGTAGACATGAGTGACTTTAATGACAAAGGTGCCCAAGTGAGAGCGTAGGCCAGCCTGAGCCCATTGCCACCTGGGCAAAGACAACTCAGAGTACATGCCTATTTGGTGAGTTCCCAACTGTGACTAAAATATTAGGCTTTGCTATTTGAGCCATGGATTCAGAGTGCCTGGGACCATCCAATAAATGACAGAAAAATTCTGAACTTTTCATTTCACTTTTTTGAGCCTCACAATTCCATAATGTCATTTGGGGTTTGAATGGTTAGGACGATGTGTGGGTTTTCTTAATATGCTCAAGCCCAGGTCCCATAATGGTATCCTCCGCTGATTAAGGTAATGTTGTTGGTGGCACCTCTAATGAAGTGAAGCTTCTGATAAGGACACGGTAGAGAAACAAAGTGGGGAGGAGTGTTTTGCCATGTATTCACACTCCTACTCCTCTTTGATGCTGTGTTTCCTGCTTTCACCACGGACCACTGGCGAGACAGAGGTTTTATGCATCTACGTGCTGAAATCACTGTTTATTGCAACGTTCTGTTCCCTTGGCCGATGCACTTACATACACTTTACTTAGGAATGTGAGATTCACTGCCAGTAACGCTGAGAAGACCAGTGTCTGGTGAGACATTCAATATGCAGAGCTGTTGGGAGAGGCTGAGCCCTCCATAAAAGCAACGACTTTTGCACACGTTGCCTCATAGCTCCAGCAAGGATGGGAGTTTAAACATAACCATGCAAAGATAAAAGAGGGGGAAGCGGGGCAAATCCATGACCATCCTTGAAATCACGGGCATGCTGGCAGCTTAGACTCATCCTATCTCATATGGGTAATAGCTAATTGCAGCCCACTGAGACTCAGCAGTAATTAATTAACCTAAGTAAGTGTGTCCATTAAAATCTACTATCTGCTTCTAATGGCACTTGAGAAGATATTTAGAAGTAAATATGTTCTCCAGGGTGGAATACTTTGTAAGAAAAATTTGTGAGAACCACTCACTCACTTGAGCTTTATATAAATTCCTGGATAAATTAATTATAAATCCTTGACTCTTGCCTATGGAAATTTGGCAGATGTTCTAAATCCTGACATGGATCTTTCCCTGATTCTAGGGACATTTCCTTGCTCTGGGTCCTTATAATAATTTGTAGATGCCGCTCATCGCATTTTATCTTGAATGGCCTAGCACAGAACTAGCTCTCATCACTCTCGCAGTGGCCCTTCAACTGTGTGTGTGTTTGCCCCGCTTCCCTAACCACACATTTCTTATGGTGATATGTCCTTGTACTTCTCTGTATTTCCTTCACCCTATCTCTCCCTTACATTTATTCACAAATATCTGAATGCCTACTAAGTATCAGGGACATTACTAGGATCTGAATATATAGGGAGGGGTAAGCATGGGGTTAAAAAACCAACATAATTACAATAAAATAACTCTTGGATACAAATATGAGGAGGGACCACAAAAAAACCCCAGAATTTATTTATAAAAGAATTGTGTATTTATTCTTACATGTTTACACTTTAGTCACCTTCAAAGTATTCTCCATTTGATGCAAAACACCTATTGAGACATTTTTTCTACTGCTCAAAAACAGTTTTTGATCTTGTCAATTTGATGCCTTTTAGTGCTTGTGGCATTTTTTGTTTCACCTCTTCTTTCATATCAGCAAAATATTTCCCTTTGAGGACTTTTTTCTTCTGGGGAAACAAAAAGGAAGTCACTCAGGTGAGAGTGGGTGAATAGGGAGGGTGGGGCAGGGGGCTCATGTTTTTGGTCAAAAACTGCTGATCACTCAGCGCCATGTGGGCAGGTGTGCTTGTAAATCACCCATCATGAAATGGGCAAACACGTTCAAAGAATCTTCAAAAAAAAAAATTACTGAAGCTGAATGCAACCTCTGACAACAATGCCAGCTGGCACACTGATCCAGATGGGTTTCTGGAACACTCACCTAGCGGGAGAAGCCTGTACTACAAGGGGCCCACCCTCCAGAAGATAATTTCATTTTTAGGGGGTCTCCCCTTGTATGGTGTCACTAATGTTCACTGTATTCTATTTTTATAGCAACAGATTTCATAATTTTTTTAAGTTTTAGCATTTGTACCTCCTAATCCTTTTCCTTATTCACAATTATTCTATAGACTTTAGTGATAAAGTCAAATTATAATCTCTATATGTCTATAAGTCAAACTGACACCAAAGTTACAACTAAACTGACAAATTTCGGCGCTCACATTGATATGTAAATGTAGAGAGAATATAGGTCTCTTAGTGCTGCCCGTGGGCAGTTTTTTTTTTAAAAAGGCATCATTTATCTTCCTGGAGCAGCCCACGCATTTTCAGAACACAGGCTAAAATCCCATTGTGTGGAGGAAATGAAGAGGCCAAAGATAACAGAAATAATTTTTATTAGAATTCTCACTGAAAAACAATTTAGAAAACCACTGAAAATGAGCATTGATCAAAAGTGAATATTAAAAGAGCTCAAGGAAAACTACATATACAGAAAGCAGTGAAAATATTCATCGGTAAATCATCAACATGAAAACAGTTCAAGTTTAAAAGATGAAGTTATTAATCCAACTGAGATATTTAAGGCATATGCAGAAAGAACTTGCAACGAGACATTCTTTTCTTTCTCAAAGATGTCGTTGTTAGACTGACATCCGAAGGTGGGAAGGGGGGCATGAGAAAGGGAGAGAAGAGAATGGGAGAGGAAAAAGAGCGAGGAAGGGAGAGAACCAGTATTTCATGAGTTTTCTTTAAAAAAAAAACATGCTAAGTACTTTGTTAGGCACTGTATGCATTACTTCATTCCATCCTTACAACAACTTTGCAAAGTGTATCACTCCCACCCAGTTTAAGGATAAAGAGGCTCACAGAGTTTAAAGGACTTGCCCAGGTCAGAAAGTTGGAGTGGCAGAGAGATTAGAACCCAACTCCGCTCGAAAGCCCTCCTACTGCCCTCTGACCGCAGGTGTTTCCAGTCTACACTCTACTTGTAAGTGGAAAACAACCCTCAGTGGATTGATGGGCCCCAGGAGGTATTGATTTAGCACATCTGATGTAAAGCTTTCCTGAGCTTGGGAGTAGAGCAATCTGGACCACATTTCCAAGAGGGCAAGTCTCATTAGACAATTCCTTCTTTGTTTCAGAAGAAAGACCACACCAGGAGAAAGTAGGTGTAGGAGGAGTTAATGCTGCCTACCAGATTAGTGGGCTATTAAGTTTTTCTAGAGCATGTTCGTTCATAGAAAACAGAGAAACAATGTATGGTAAAGAGAAATGTGCAAACCCAAATGTGCATGTAAATCAATGATTACGAAGATGAATCAACTCTTGTAACCTAGATACCTTAGCTGTCAAAACCTAGGGATAAAGAAACTCAAAGAAACACCAAGCATGTAGCAAAGCTATACGCTAAGTCAGTTCTCCATCACGTGCACAGCTCCACAGGCTAACGTTTTCTATACTGATGGCCCCTTCTTAGTTGATGATTTTTCACAATGTATTTCATGGCTTCCATCCCTACATGAGACTTTATTACTATCACATAGGAATAAAAAGCCATAAAGCACTAGAGTGAATTTATCTTGGTCGGATGCAAAACTTATTTTCTTCACATGACTTCACAACCATTTCAAAGCTAACCAATCATTTCATGCTACATGACGGAACATTTTAAACTACACATAAGTGACAGGAAGCACACTTAAGTTTTGACATCACAAATTAACAAGATTTCATCCTTCAACAACATTCTTAGCTACAAGGACCAGGAAACAAGACCAGGAGACACTCAGCAACACTCAACCATCGAATTCACCAAAAACAAAGGACACTGGGGAGAATTCCTGGAGAAAAGCTCATCACTTTGACATTGAACTTGGAAACACATGAGGAAAGACATAAGACAGACAAATCACTGAAACCGGGGGATTTATTTCAAGCCTCGTGTTTCAACTTCTTCCCCAGGAAGCTTTCTTATGTGCCCACAGCCAGCTTTTTCATTTTGGAGCAGGTGGGTAGAGGGGAACTTAGCACCTGCTTGCACTAAGCCAGCATTAAGACTTCTACACCTAAATAACAAAAAAGAAAGAAAAGAGAGAGAGAGAGAGAACTCTACAGCATCCTAAGGGACCACAAGCACTAACTACTCATCTACAGACCTTCACGGAGGCTGACACCATCCCCCACCCCCATATATGCAAGAGAATACCTAACTCTGCCAGAAACAATACTGTGTGCTAAATCCCTCAATGGTCTAAATAACTCAGGTCCAGAGCCCAAGAGCATTCTTTATGCTGAGTTAAAGTGACATTGCTTGTGGGATTATCAATACACTTATAAGTGGCCATACCAAAACCCACTTTTTCAGGACCACTGAAAACTCAATGCCACAACTTCCCATGGATTTCTGGCCTTTCAGAAATAAACTTGGAGTGCCTAATTACCAACTGCTGAAACAGGGTCCCAGACTATTGAGCTCTGCCCTCTGCTTTTTAAAAAACATTATATTGTGAAAATACAAATAAAAGACACAGGGGCTTGAGTTTCTCATTCGGAGTATCGTCTAGGCAAACAATTTCCATCTAGAGGTTACTATAATGAAACCTTGGTTTATGTGAATCACAGGGAGGAGCCTGGAAATAGTTAAATGAAAGGAAGTGCATACATAAATTCAGTTATCATGCATGAAACATGCAAATGATTTAAGCACTACATCTGAAACTCTAGTTTATATTCATTAATCTCAGGTTGCACTTTTGAAGGAGAAAGACATGTTAATTGGGTCCAGATTAATGCACTCCCAAACCTCTCCAATTTGTTTTTAGGTGAGGGTTAAATGATATGTATTAAAATAAACACAGCTGCTCATCTGCCCTACGTTGCACCTCCCCCACTCCACCTCCACCTCCATTCCCAGCTGGCTCACCTCCCCCACCACACCTCTCCATCCTTTAGGGAAAGAATTAAAGAGCCCTAACATTTTCCTTTTGCAAATACATTGGAAAAATAACCTTGTCTCTTACTCAGCCTTTTTAATACTTTTCCTTTCCCCAGAAGGACCAAACTCCAGAAGGAGAATCAGTTGCAAATCAAACCCTGATGATGCCTAACTGTGGCGTCCAGGATGTGTGCATGTGGGCATGCTGGCCAGCATCTCCACGCACAGGCGCTCTTTCTACAAGTTTGGGCCTGAGTCCTTCAACCAGCAAGTATTGAAGGACAGTTTCAAGGTGTCCTGGCACCTGCTTGCTTGGAGCCAAAGTCGCTGCAGGTTGGCATGGCAATCTTGTGACTCAGTTACTTGGGAAACCAGAGAATTGAGAAGACACTTGGGGTTTCCGTTGCTGTTCTGTGGTACACTCTGCTAGCAGAAACTAGCATAGAGCAGAGGGCACCCGAAAGGTCTTTCAAAAGATCACCTTGCTTTCCTCTTCCTCCTCCCTTAAATTATGCTTAAAATAAGTTTTCTTTTCTTTCTCATTTATTGGCATCATTAGTTTGGGACACAAACAAATAACATGTTTTTGGAAGAATCTTATCTCGTGAATAATGAAACTTTAAAGAGAGTAAAACACATTCAATATTCTTTTCCTGGTTTCTTGGACCTGACTTCTAGAAAAATAAAACAAAGGAAGGGGCGCTACAGGCTACTGGAAACACACCGGCACACAGAGGCAGGATGGAAGGGGTTACCTCTGTAAGAGCAGCCATCAAAGAGTTAAACCAGGCACCCTCCCCCCAGCAAACAAAAAAAAGAGGCCTTCAAACTAATTTCACACTGAAAGTGATGTTTAATTTGAATTATATTCTTCCCAAAGGGAAAAGGTTAGTCTCATCACTGGGTTTATATCCTCCTCCCCCTTCTCCTTTCATATGAATTGAAAATTCATGATTGACCATTCATCATGACACGACACATTCTTTTCTTCCTGGTCCAAAAATCAAATGAAAGCCTGGGACCACATCTGAGAACCCACTGGCCGGCCAATCCTCCCGACCGACGTGCACAACAGAGAGAAGACAGGAACAAGGACACATACGTACACGGAGACAGGAATCACTGGACATGCACGCACAGTGAAACACACAAATACATACAGCTGTTAACAGTCATTAGCTCAGACAGCCTCTTCTTCGCCTCAACTGACGTTTGCATCTTTGCAAATGTAAAATTAGTCATAGTACATAACAACAAGGACGAGACTGACATTAAATCTGTCAACCTCCTGACAGATGCTCTGAGCACTCTTTAGTTGGGAAAGACACTTAGGATAGTCATCATTCCTAAAAGAAAAAATGATTATATGCTAGCCGAACCCTAAGTACAAGCTAAAGATATTCACCTCGTGAAGCCATTCCTCAACTAGCCCCTTGGCACTTGCTGGAATTATTCGTAGCACGAGCTCCACTTTCTCATTTTCTGCTGACTCCATGTGAGTAATTTCTTTCTCATGATTAAAAGTGAGCTTGGCAGATCCTTCAAAGCGTGGCTTTAGGTGTGGTGGGGTTCCAAGAGCATCCTTTGTCTACGGCAGGTTGCTAGTAATTCATCGGTGGGCTGGCAGGCCAGGGGAATATTCACACACCTACAATGATTTTTAAAAAATGCAACCTTTATAGATATCTTTATATAAACATATTTTTATACTGAAACATGCAGCTGACAGATGAAATGAACTGTTTACCTTGGAAAAGAATAGGCAGGCTTTTCTCTTCCAAATAATCACTCCGGCCTTTCTGAATGTCATCCAAAAGCGATTCTGCCTCCTTCGACTTATCCAGCATCTGAGGCTGTGAGATAACCCTCATAGCACTGGCCTCCTTCCCTGGCCCCTTCATTATTAGCCTCCTGGTGGGTGAGATAGAATACAGTGAATGTAATAACCGCACTTCACACAACAGGCTCGCTCTCTCTTTTAAATTGAAAATCCCCTTATTACAAAACAAGGGGTGTTCTTTTTCTTCTACCTTTAAGTAGGACTGCCACATTCATTGCTTTTTACAAAAACGCAGCTGCTTTTTAAGCTACAGATAAATAGAATCTGCTAGGCGGTAATTCAACTCAGTCTGAATGCATTATTTTCTAAGACATTTTGGCGAAAGGCTTTTTTATTATAAACTGGAATGAACAAGGAAAGTCCTTTTCTCTTCTAATTATGAATGTGTTTTGTTCCCTACTATTAACCTACAATGTCAGATTGATCTTCTTCTTTTCCTTCTTTTTCTGCAGCCAGTTCAATAAATCAACATTTTTTTTTTCCTGGAAAATTAGAGGGCTGATGATTAAGTCTTCATGAACTCCAGTAACAAAAATAAAAATAGCACAAGGAAGGAGCAAATACAAATGCTATAGCCATAAATACAGACAATGAAGTAACCTCCGGTGTCCAAAGTAATGAAATTTGTTTTGACACAAAAAGTTAAGATAGGGAGGATTTACTCATTAATTTCATTTTAATAAAATTACAGTTTTCTAGACACTTTCATAAAGTTGATCTTACTCTGTTTATTCGGCTAAAGAAGAAAAAGACGTAATAAAATCGTAACATTTCAAAAAAGAGTGCCCAAACCTCTGGCATCTGTTTACTTGTTCGTTCTGTGTGAGAGCTGGTAATCCTACCAGTGGCCCCTCACTTCCCCAGGCAATGCCGTGAAGAAGTGCAACAGAAGCGGAAACACCGCGAGGAAGAGTATTCAGTCTGAATTTCTGCTGACATCACTTTAATGCCAAAGATAAACACTAAGCAAAATGGTGAGTTCCTGATAATATCAAAAGGCAGTCTAGAGACTCCACTAGTCTAGGCATTGCTTTAATTTTTATTCCAATGTTGATATTTCTGACTATAACATTACAATAGACCCCGGTGGCGATGCTCCATGTCCATATGGATACATTGCCTTGTCAAGGGGAGGAAATCCCACAGGGTGTCAGCAGGGTTCCAATTAAGGAAAAATAAATACTGCTACAACCCTGACAATAAGTGGAGACTGCCAGTATATCACAGCAGCACAGGCAGTGCCACCACTAAACCCACGGGCTGAAAGCCGAGGCTGTCATTCCCTTCCCTCAACTGTGATGGAAAGCAAAGTGTTGAAGATGAACTTGTGTGGCAGATAGTTTCAAAGCGATTTTTCCCTATTCGTTTATATGACTTTATTTCCAACAAGGGGGACAAGTAGGAATCGAAGGGGCCTCGTGCAAACACAAAGGAAGAACTCTGTACTGAGAGTACATGCATATTCGAGAGAGAGGGCGCTTGACATGTTCTCACCTAAAGCCTTTCCTGCAGATCTGTTTGAAATCTTTAGAAGAATATTTATTACAAGCGAGATGCTTCCAGATTTTCAAAACACCTGGTCTAGGAAGAGCTACATTTGCAGTGAATGGTGGTGACGGAGCTTTGGAGATTCTCCCACTCTGCTTAGATTTGAATCAATTTTCTGCCCTCCGATACGCCTGGGAACAATGAGGCCCCATCGGGTTGCTGGTTTGGCATCAGAGACTAAGTGATGCTGCAGCAACACAAGAAGCCCAGTTTACCTTCGATAAATAACAAGCCCTTCACTGAGAAGCAGATTGAAGTGAATTAGGCATCACTAGAACAGGGAAAATGGAATCCTCATGCATCGATCTCTCCATTGAGCTAAGGCCTCGATAACAAACCTGCTTTGGCGATGCGGAATGTTTATTTCTGTAATATTGATATGTGAGGCAAACAGAAGAAAAATATTTTAGGTGTATATTTGAAGGAATTGAATTTCCTAGATATCCTGATATATTGAGAACAGGCTGACAGCTGTCAGAGGAGAGGGGGCTTGTGGTGCCGGGTGGAAAAGGTGAAGGGATTAAGAAAAAAAAAAAAAAACCCTCATAGACACAGATAATGGTGTGGTGATTACCAGAGCAAAAGGGTGAGGGGAAGTAGAAGAGGGTAAGGGGGGATAAATGGAGACAGAAGGAGACTTGACTTGGGGTGGTGAACACACAATACAACCTACAGATGATGTGTTACAGAACTACATACCTGAAACCTATATAATTTTATTAACCAGTGTCACCCCAATAAAGTAAATTAAAATGTAAAAAAAAAAAAAAGAGATAGGTTTTACTGGCCTCCAACAAAAAAACCTTTGAACACCTGCTTTCCTCAATCCATCTCTTGCCCTGATAAATCATTAACAGACAAAAGACAACACACAATCTTCTGCCACCTGCACTATTATTTTAAGGTCATAAAAGTTACCTTATATACAGTGGTGGGCAAAAGTAGGTTTATAGTTGTGAGTATGCAACACACATTGTTTATTCTCATATTATTATTTATTAATTATTTTATTGTTTTCCTTACTAACAACTACAAACCCACTTTTACCCACCTCTGTAGTGGTAACATAAGCTACCAACCAAAACTCTTGGCTCTTATTAAACTTTGAAAGTAATTAAAGAAATCACTGTACTGAAAGCAACCCTGTGGCAATAGAGAGAAGAATGGCTGTCCCACTAGAGAAGACACAGCGGGGCGGTGCTTGAACAACCTGGCCTTAATTCATTCTCTCATTCAAAGAAGAAGGAGAAGCAATGTAAGAAGAAAAGAAGAAGGGTGATGGAGGAGGAGAAAAAAGAGGAGGATATGTCAAAATCCCACTGAGTACAACAAACAAGTTACTTTCTTCCTTTCCATGTGAAAACAATTCTCTTTACACCGCACCCCTGCCACTTACAAGCAAACTCAGTTTTAACCGCTCTGAGCCTCACTCTTAAGGAGCCTGTCTTACCAGGCTTCAGTGAAGATTAAGTCAGGCTACTGTGAGTTTCCTACGGTAAACTGGTAAACGGCAGTTGTATCCAATAAGGAACATTCATGCGGACATCCGCACAGCAGCATGAACAACCTATCAGGTGTACTGTTGTTTCGTGTGAGGAAAACCAGGCAGGTAATAAAAACATTATTCTGCATCGCAAACATTGGGTAGATCTGATGATCTACCAATGCCTCATCCCTACTGGAACAAAGAAAGAATGCCCACTGAACATATCCAGGTTGTAAGAAGACATTATTGGTGCTGTGTCTCTATGGTTAACAGGAACTGAATTTCCAATCACAAAAAGCACGACTTCAAGAAACACTCATATCCATAAACATACTTTCTGGGCATCCTTTGAACTTCCATCAATACCATTGTTTTGTTTTTTTAAAACAAAAAAGATAAACTATGTTATGAATATATATTTCAGCATAAGTATACAGCCATCCTCAATATCCATAAAGAATTGGTTCCAGGACCCCCTCCCCCAACACGCACACACGTGGATACCACAACTCACGATGTTCAAGTCTCTTATATTAAACGGCGTATTTGCATGTCACTTAGGCACATCCTCCTGTTAACTACCTAATAAAATGCAAATTCTACTATGTAAGTAGTTATAGTGTATTTAGGGAATAATGACAAGGAAAAAATGTCTGCACGTCTTCAGTACAGATGCAACCATCGTAAGCCTAACTACATAATACAGGTCAGCAACAATACAACCTTTTCTTTCCAAATATTTCCGATACGTGGTTTGTCAAATTCATGGATGCGGGACTGTGGATATGGAGGACCAATGGTATGGCTCTTTTTAAGAAAAAAATATACTGCTGTAAATTTTTTAAAGTCTGTTTCTCTTGTTTTTCCTTCCACATTTATTTTCTGAATTGGGGTGTTTGACACTATCTCACTTTTACAAAGCCAAATATCTATGATGATCCAGCTTGACAAGTATTGCCCGAGCACATACAAACTCTTAGAAGGGCAGCTTCAGAAAGATTTCCTCCTCTTGGTAGCTGTTTGCCCAGGAACAGAGAGGCCCTGGAAAGAGGCCCCAAGCTCCACTGACCACAGGAACTTCCAGCCAAGAATCTAATCACCGCTGCAGGACACAGCACAAAGGCAGTGAATGGGAGCCACAGAACAGTGTGTGGTGTGTCCTACAAATGAGGAAACACAGATATCTTCCCAGAATCCCATTCAGCATGGGCATGCTCTAACTAGGAAAAGCAAGAAAAGCTTTTTAGCTCCTCGCCAAGGCTTCCTGACATGCAACACTTCATGAGGTCAAGAAATGTGTCCTCAGCTTCTGTTTTCTGTTCCCCTTCAGAGAACACGGTGAAGAATGGAGTCGCCCAGCTGCCTGTTAGCACGCCACACTTGGCTGACTCCCATCCGCACTGGGGGAGTGTGTCCTTTGCATTTGAGACTCACAGAAGGAAAACCAAAATCAATTTCGTATGAAGTAAATCCACATATTTTTGCCCCTGTAACATTCTCCAAAGTGCCCATGGTATAGTTAAGTTGAAAGAGTTTTATATAATGAAGACTAGTGAGGCATAAATCACATAGGTAAAAAATAAGATGTAAAGAGGAGGTGAAATCTAAAAGCTAATTAAATTCAGTAAGGGTTCTCAAAGGACAACATGCCCACTGACCTTCCCATGCTAATATTTTGTTTTAGAAGGGACAGATAGGAAGGGGTTGTAGATTCCACAGTGCGATCCTGTAGTGAAGCCTAAGGAGAAAAAAAAAAAATAAGATTAGATGTATGGATTTCTGTGCTGAATGGATGCCAGGGCCAAGATGCAAAGAATAGATAAGTTTGAGATTTGAAGGAACTAAATTTGAAGCCAGCCAGTAAAACGGATTGAACCTTATTACCTCTAGTCACTGAGAAATTCCCGAGACAGTTGGATGCAATTTGAAAAGGTCAGAAAAATATTTCCTGCGCAGCATTACTGCTTCATGGTTTAAGGGTGCACATTTGTGAGATGCCAGCTCTAATCATTTTTATTGACTTTGCTTTCCAGAGACAGACAGACAGTCTGGGAGGCAAGACCAGTAGATAAGAGAAAGGCAATCTTATAAACGAAAATCTCCCTTATTTTGTGCTCTTTGTCACTTGTGACCGTGAAAAATCCCAAGTCTTGCCTATTGGAAGAGAAGCTACAGCAACTTCACCGAAGAATGATAGAATGGAAACGAAACACAGGAAAGCTTCGCTCTAATGCTAACAATGCTATTTTCTCTTAATTGCTATTAATTTAGCCTCAACTATACGCTTGACCTTGTGAAAGGTAAATGATGCTACACTTTAACTTAAGTGTGAACATTTAAAATTAAACACCATCAAATACACCCGGGTACAGATATTTATTTATTGTCAGCATTTCCTCTAAGGGATGGCTTCATAATAGAAAATCCACAGGAAAGGGTAGAAATTAAATAAAACATAATTGTATACTTAAGACAGTGTCTTAGTGAAAGCTCAATTGTGATTAGAACCATTCCAAATACAAAGAAAAAATAGTTTTCTTTCCACTGCAACTTATACATAGTAAGCACCTTTGTTACATTGGTGGATCTTTTTGGGGGAGTGGGTATGCAATTAAAAGTCAAAGCTGATTTTTCTATACAGAATGGCATGACCCATTCTAACCCTGCAAAGGTTTAATTAACACCTAGCTTTTCTGTCTTTGAGGAGCCAGGAGTTTTGGGGGCAAACACAAGCCTATTTATTCTTCTCTTGTTCAGCAGCAAGGCTGGAACTTTTTAATGGCCTTGAGGTCCAACTATAGGCTCTCATGTGATGTTCTGACTTCATCAAGAAGGCCTGGCCATTTACTAGGGCTTTTCAACCAGCAAGATTGCTTTTTCTATAGAAAGCCTAATTTCTAAGCAATCCCACACTTCATAAAATACAGGACTTTCAAATTGTACCCTGTCATTAACAAGGCCACCACTCGGTAACACAAGAAGCTAATTACAAAATAGCTTTGATAATATCAGGTATCCAAAGGACAAGCGAAAAAGCCAGCTCATTAGATAGACATCTGAATTCTTGAAAGTGAGGGTAAAAATAGCTAGCTCGTAGGTGACTGTTTTCTATCTTAAATATTTGGCATTGATTAGATACAAGAAAAACATGGTGGGTTTTTAAATTTTTCCTTTTGTATGGCAGCTCATATTTAAAAGAATTAAAAAAAGGTGTTTAGTGAATCTTTGTGATGGTACAGATGCGTCCGTGCATCACACTTAAAACTCAAGCTTTTTGGCATTTTTATTTCATGGCCCTTTGTTACAAGCAGAAAAAATACGTGATGTGTCACCTTTTGTTTTCTAAGTTCTCCGCAGGAAAAAACAATGTGAACCTTTCACATAACTATTAATGTTGTTAATAATGATGATAATCCTAAAAGTACTATTATGAGTAAAAATAATGGTAATGGAACCAGTGACCGTTAGTCGAGCATTTACTACATGTGGGCACCATGCAAATGTATCACATCATTTAAACCTCAGAGCCAAGTTAAATAAAGTAAATGGAAGTTTTGGGTTCCCACAATGACAAGGAGGCCAAGAAACTCATGTAGGTCAGAAAACTGTTAGGTAGTTACATGAGACTCAAATCCGGGCTTCCTTGAATCTAGTCCCTATTATTTCAAAGCTATGTGCCTTTAACGAAATTCATGGTCAGTGCGGGACCCAGGAGTGCTACTCCTCTCAGAGCACAAAGCATTTTTGGAGCTGTGTTGAAACAAATTTCACTGCTCACACAGCCTGAGTCCTGCGCACCAAACATTTGCTGGAGAGTCACCAAAAGCAGCCACCTTCTGGAGCTCTGGGCTAACAGTGCTTTACAGATAGTATTTCCTGTCCTCATGGAATTGAGTTCATGAAGAGAATTATATATTCATAGCAGCCTCGTTAATCAGATTGCAGGGTTCACCTATGCCTAATAAATTTGGATCTAATTGTACGCAAATTGCTTTTCTATTTGAATTATCTTTAAATTATGTTCAGAGAAGAGCAAGAAGAGAAAGTGTCTTCTTAGCTGGGACTGCCTTAAGATCGGCGACTCCATGTTTAATGAATCCTCCAAACACAACTTTAAAAGGGAAACTACGTAGCTACGTGGTTATTGCCGCAGGCAAGTAAGTAGAATGGAAAGAAAATCATTTTGGGTCACAACACATAAACTATTACAGATCTTTTATTTCAATGGCATATACCAAACATAGCCAGGTTTCAACAAATTGCTGTTTTATGCTTAATGGACAACCATGTATTCTAACCAATTTACCAAATGTACCCCCGGTGAAGATGCTTCCTGTCTGAAGAGAGGTGATGCCTGACAACATGGGAACACTGGCCGCCAGTTCCAGCACACGTTGTCCAGGAACCCGTCTAAACTGGGAGCAGTCTCCTTGGCAGGCCCCCTTTCAGAAGACTTTTCTTCTAGCCCCGAATGCGAACTCTCCTGATGTCAAAGCTGCCTTGGAGCTCAAGAGGCATTAAAATGAGATAAGAGGGGAAATAGCAGCAGCTGGGCTGCACTTCTTGCAGAGTGAAGCACTGTTGAGTTCTAAAAGTGGGAGCACTTCAAAAATAGGAATGAAATTAGGTGCAGCTACTAAAAGATGGAGAGAGGAATAGGTAAGGAGGAGGCCAGAACCCACAATGAACTTAAGTCTGGAATGTCAACCCCCCACTGCTTCCAATTCCTTGATTTTCTTAAGCAGGACAAAGAACAATACGGAGGAGTGTGAAATGGAGGTCTTTTCTTTGCACCCCTGAAATGCCTGGGAACAAAAGGAGTCCAATGTTTAACCAAGGGAGAAATGTAAAAAACCTCTCCAAAGTGATCTAAGTTCTGATATCTCGTGTCAAGGAATCAGGTTTTTAGTCTTGGTTATCTGGAAGAGAAGATGGCTGAAAAATATTTTTCAGACAGGTTAATTGGCTAACTTCTATATTTTTTCTTTTTTAAACTGCAATCTGTTCTCAAAACAAATTACAACCTCATAAATTTTTTTCTCTGTAATAAAAAAGCTGGAAGAAAATATCAAGCAAACTCATTATATGAGGTTCTTTTTCTTTACCTGATTTTTTCTGTAAGCAGAAACTCAGCTTCAGGCATTAATATTATTAGAATTAAGTTTCTCTAAACGACGCTAAGAAACAATGACATACAATTAAAACACAGTATTTATAGCAATAGAAGCAATTAACACACCGCAGAAGCTGTGGAGAATGAAAATAGCCTTTCCTTTCTCCTCTCTGGATCCAACATTGAAATCGAGCAATTTCTAAAAACCTATTATTAGATTATTATTTTAATTATTCTTCCAACATTTCAGGGTCGCAATGTTAAATGCTTTGTGTACCTGCTTAAGAGGATTTTTGGTAGCATGAGAACCCAAATGCTACCCTAGTCCATTTTCCTTGAATTATAGGAATCTCCAGAGCATATTCTTTCTTACATGGGAAGAGAGTGTGGCTTAAATTTTTCTGAATAATTTTCAAAATCAAATTTACAAGTTTTCATGAGAGATGATCCTCCCCGGTGGGTGATATGACGCATAACCTAAGGGGAAACATGAAAATAATTAGCATAACCATATTAGCATATAGACGCCTTTGAAATAATAAACAGCAGAACACCAAAATGCTTTTTCCCCAAAAGAAAGTTATGAGAAAATATAAAATTAACGTTCACTGCTCCCTGGCCTGAAGCCAAACAGAATATTCACCTTTAGTGAAGGGTGGAATGACCAGGGAGATGGAAAGATCACCCCCAAACCAACTCTCCGTTGCTCAGTTCCACAAGATCAACATTCTCCATTTGCCCTTTATCCCCACCACCCTGTGCCCTTTTAAACAGGAAAAGTCCACAGACAAACAACTATCTTCCTTTTAATTTCTCTAAAAGCCAACACCAAATAAACAGGTCTGATATCCTTTTTTTCTTTTTCTTCCTTTAGCTAACTTTCTCTCTCTCCCCGGATAGCAAGAAAAGTGCTGGGCTTGGTCATTCAATTACCAAGCGGACTGAGAGCCTCAGTTGAAAAGAGGGCTTAGCGTTTGCTAAAAATGGACCCTGAACAGCCCCGATTCTTTTCGTATTTCAAATTGGCACCGCCTCTCATGGTAGTGAGCTGGCACGTGGTGGTGTGATCAGAAGAATATGGTTTTTGGAGTGGACCCTCATTTCAAAATCTGCCCTGGGTAACCTTGGAAAAGTCCACGAAACACAGTCAGTCCCATTTTTCTCTTCTACAAAATAGTGATAGTGTGGTCTACTTTTCTGGGCTGTTGTGACAATTAGAGGTTATATATATATAAACCACCTGGAATCTGGTGGGCACTCAATAAAGGTGTTGCTGGGATTTGGTAAGCCTACTTTCTACCCAACTTTGTCTATATGTGGGTGAATATATGCCCAGAGACATTTACTAAGAATAGATACCACAAAATAAGATGTTTTCTTCTGAATCCATGGTGGTATGAGGTTATAAAAGTGATAATACAAATTGCACTGGAAATAATAAAGTAAAAAATATTAAGATCCTTATGGAAATATTTTGTCTCATGAAGCCAAGAGAAGGGGTTTAATTTTAACTCTGGGGCCACAGACAGAAACCCATGAATATTTTATGTGGTTCAAAGGAAGCAAGGATTTGCCAAACACACCTTAAATTAGCTGACACAGGTGAACTCCCTGAAGGAGCCCATATTAAAATGTCAAAACACAGTCAGTGTCTCGATACCTAGACACCATCCACATTGTTTTAGTTCTTTTAATATTTAGTTATTTTTACTGGCTGTCAACACAGCATTTAAAACACTAAGAATGGGTCCTTTGCCAATGATACCATTCGGTTTTCTCAGGTTGTTTTCAACTTCGAACTTTTGTTTGGTGCTAATTAGTTCCTGAGCGAACATTGTGTGTTTTGGTTCATGACTTCATTCTCTTTCTGTGGAGCCCAGGTCTGGAACCTATCCTTTAGCATCTAACACCTACTTCTATGTCAACAATTACATGGCCGGCAAATAATACCCATCAATTTCTGGGATGTTTATATTGCCTCATCAATACCTAGCATACCGCTGCCACAGTTATGAGATTGGAATAGGGTGGGAACTAAGAAAGAAAAACCCTCACACATACGTTCTCTGAACAAATATGCTACCTAACTGAGTTTGTAAGGAGCATGTTACTGAGAAAGTTTTGGCTGCTTTGCAGGACCACAAAATAATCATCTAATGTTTCCCCTTTTCTGTTTAAATTTAAATCAGTGACCACGGGTCTTGAGATAGACATCATCCACACGTCCTTCCTGCTGAATGACCTTAGATTCTTGTCTTTTTTATCTGCTAGGACTAATAGAGGTCTAGTTCATTGCACATTTGAAGTAGAGGCCAGTTTGCTTGTTTTTTTTTAAAGTTTAGAAAGTTACACACCAGTAAATAAAAACCAAAGCTAGGTTTCTTTGGCTTCTGGGATTTGAAAATATTTTGATTGCCTGCATGCCTTCTGAGAACGGTTCCTTCTGGCTATGCCAGGAAAGGGCTAGTTTCACAAATCAAATAAATACAGGGTCCGGCACCAAAAGCACTCCCTTTCTATTACAAAATCATAAGCATGTAATTCTGTAACATAACAATACCACACTCAAGCACACCAGATGCCATTTTAGGTGAAATGTTCAAATTAAAACTATAAATGATTACACCCACATTACTATCCTACCAACCACACTCAAGCAGGCGCTACTTTTGCCGGATCCTGTGCGAGTGTATAGAAAAGATACATGTACACAAAGCTCTACCAGTCACAGGATCAGGTAAAACACGTTCTCTTCTGCAATCCAAACAGGATTTAAGGCTCTAACAATTCGTTCCCATAAGGATATCCTGACTTCTTACAGGGGCTTGTTCTAATGCTAAGGATGGCCAGATGTTTTCAGAGTTTAAAATTATTCCAGGTGAATAGCCAGGCATCCTGGACAGCCTGTCTTCCCACAAACTCTAAAATCTTTTTTCTGTTTTATTGATGTCTGCAATCATTCTTCCCAAAGTTTCTGCTTTCAGATCTTGAAGTCTGTTAGGGCTTCATAAAAATAAAAATAAACAATTTAGGTCAACCTCCATTGCTTATTTTTAAAATTCGAGTAGTAGAGGTTTTTTTTTTAAATAGGGCTAATAACAGTACTATTTCATACTTTTTAAAAATAAAAAAAACAGGTTATTTATTTTTAGAGAGAGGGGAAGGGAGGGAGTAAGAGAGGGAGAGAAACATCAATGTGTGGTTGCCTTTTGCACACCCCCTACTGGGGACCTTGCCAGCAACCTAGGCATGTGCCCTGATTGGGAACTGAACCAGTGACCCCTTGGTTCGCAGGCTGGCACTCAATCCACTGAGCCAGGACAGGTAGTAGAATTTTTGTTCATTTGTTTTATATATGGTCAAAATACATTTTCTTTACTTCCACTGCCACAAAGTAGTCAAAGTCAGAAAAAATTACTTTGACACTAACATTACCTTGATTAAAAACAAACATGAGAGAGTAAATCTCTTCAGCACCCGCGCGCACACACACACACACACACACACACATTTTTCATATATTCTCAATGATTAAAGAAAATGAGCTAGCAAAAACACCAATGTTCATCTACCTAAGATATAAACTTTTCAAGGATGAAGATGAAGATGAGACCCAAATTTGGGATCTATAATGTGATATAGACTGAAGTTTCACGATCCCAAAATTTGCCTTTGGAGATACTGATTTTAAACTGGTTATTAAGAAACAAAAGACTCAGAAAGAATCTTGAAACCTTCCCCCCTTACCTGCCTAAAGACTTAAGACAGAAAAACCTGCTTAAAGGAAGGGAGCATCACCTTCATATCAAAATAGAAACTGAATGTGGCAGACAGGAAGAAATTCAGCAAAGCTACCATATTCCCCTCTGTGTCCATTGTTTCTGGGTGGCCCAGCAAGAATTTGTTTACCACCTGTTTGCACTTCCTCATCTACCTGTGAATCGCCTGTTTTCCTTTTGAAATCCCAGATCTTACCTCTCTCTCCTTTATCCCGAATGGCATATAAACTTCAAATGCCCAATGTGTCTTCCGGTCTCACATTTTATGGCGCCCCTGCATGTACATCCAGAATAAAGTTTGGATGTTTTCTCCTATTATCTTTCTCATGCTAATATGATCATTAGCCTAGCCAGAAAAACTTAGAAAGGTGGAAAGAAAGTTATTTTTTTGACCCTCCAAAGATGGAAAAGATCATCATTAATTGATAATGATGATCGAGGCACATCTCTTTAGTTTTACATAAATCATTCTCTTTCATCTCCCACTTCCTCTTGTGCCTGCAAGGAGTAAGCATTCAGCATCGCACCCACAGGTAAGTCTTGCCTGTTATTTGGAATGTTTGTCACCTGGTGATCTGTTGTTTAAATAAGAAACTAGCTTGTTCCCATTTCTCGTTCTATCCAATGACACAAATAATTTGTACAACCCACCCATCTCTTTTTCAGCTCTAAAACTGTCAAAACATGTGAGTATTTCTGTGAAATCATAGTCACATTACAGTACTAGAACCATTAATGAGCAAAATTTGTTCATCCTTAAGATCTTTTTTCCTCATCTCATTCCATGATCTGAGTAACCAAGATGTCCTTCAGCAGGTAAATGAATAAATAAACTATGGTACATCCAGACAGTGGAATATTATTCAGCGCTAAAAAGAAATGAGCTATCAAGCCATGAAAAGACATAGGGAAATCTCAAAGAGACACTACTAAGTGAAAGAAGCTAATCTGAAAAGGCTACATACTATTTGATTCCAACTATATGACATTCTGGAAAAGGCAAAACTATGGACACAGAAAAAAGATGCAGTGGTTGCTGGCGGTGGCTGGCAGGGAGAGATGAATAGGCAGAGCAAAGGATTTTTAGAGCAGTAAAACTGTTCTGTGTGATATTCTGATGGTGGATACATGTCATTGTACATTTGTCCAAACCCACAGAACGTACAACAGCAAGAGTGAAACCTAAAGTAAATGATTAACTGTGGGTGATTATGATGTGGCACTGTAGGTTCATCTTTTGTAACAAATGTGCCATTACGGTGAGTGATGCTGATAATGGGAATGGCTATGCATGTGTGATGGCAGTGGGATATATGGGAAAGTCTCTGAACCTTCCTCTCAATTTTGTTATAAATCTAAAGCTGCTCAAAAAAATATCATAACCTGCTCTATTTCTGGCCTTGGAATATTAAAATCCTGATGAAAAAGCAATTATTCCCAGCCTTATACCCTGATTTACCTACTTGCCTTTCTACCTGCTTGAAGAGTTGGACGTCAGGGTCTGTGAACCCTTTCCAAAGTTAGTAACTAGAGGGTAGAGGAGCAGAGACATAGGAGAGAATGTCTACATTCGTTAAGGTCAAGTTCAAGAACTCATTGGTTCAAAAAATCTTTTCCAAAATTTGTTCTCTGAAGGTGGGGCATGCCTGTCGGTGTTATTAAAAATTCTCTGCCATGCTTGTAATTGCACAAATCTCCCATTTATCACTATGATATACCATCTGAGAATACGACTCATAATCCTAACTCATTCAGTTAAGAGGGACAGGAATTGATATCCTACCATATTAGGTAATATCAAGATTGTATAGCATATAAATACATATTACATAAAAGGAATCAATAGAATTATGTGAGCCCAAAATAAAACTATTTCATTTTTAAATGGAATTTCATGGAACTGATAAATGAAGGAGAAGAAAAGATGCAGGAAGGTTGATTTGGGCTCCTGAACTGATTGGAGGAGGCGTCACGGAAATGAATTGGTAAAATAATACTGTTGTCGAGAAGGACAATAGGAAAGGTTTCAGGAAGATAGGTAATGAACATAATTCTTAATTCTAGTGAAGACACAGTTCTTCTGGCTATGGAACACTGTTCCGCAGTATACAAATGAATCCCCGAAAACTGCCATTCTCCGGAAGATTTATTAGCCATTAGTTACATTCTACATAATCTCTGCTCCCTCTGTATCTGGAGGTGATTTTCAACGATTTCCAGGTGATTTACAATTCTATTTTGGCTTCTGCATTTCTTCTGGGACAGACCTGGGACAAACCCTGCCCCACTATGGGAGGTCTGTGCTCAGGTATAGAAACCAATCTTTAGTATTGGCTTAACTAAACCCAATCGGACAGGCATATTTGTTGCTAAAAGTTCTATAATATGTTTTGACTTCAAATCTAAATTTGAACCTTCTGTGTCCATGTGCATCAGTAAGAGTAAAACTGGAGGAACAATGAGTACGCCAAGGTGGAGTCCCTCGTACCAATTTTTCCATCCAACTCGACAATATTCTGCGGGCTTATTAACACATTTTTAGCTAGCATCTATCATCTAGTCTGATTTCTTTTCCCTTTTCCACAGAAGATCAAGTAGGTAGGCAATTCAATGAAGAGAGTAATAGAAAATAGTAAAAGTGATTGCCTCTTCAGATTCCTATTTCTCAGAGTTAAATAGGAGTAACCGCCATTGCACCACCAGGTTGAACTGAATAGCATATTTAACGAGCCAGTCAGAGAAAGACAAGCGTCACATAATTTCACTCATATGTGGAATCTGATGAACAAAATAAACTAACAGAATAGAAATAGACTCATAGATAGAGAACAGACTCAGAGTAGACTGACAGCTGTCTGAGAGCGGATGGGGGATGCGAGGCTGGGTGACAAAGGTGAAGGGATTAAGCAAAAAAAAAAAAAAAAAAAAACCCACCTCATAAACACAGACAAGAGTGTGGTGAACACGGGGGTGGGGGGTAGAGGGTAGAGGGTAGGAGAGGGTAAATGGGGATAAATGGTGACAGAAGGAGACTTGACTTGGGGGGGTGAATGCAAAATACAATATACAGATGATGTATTATAGAATTGTACATCTAAAACCTACATAATTTTATTAACAAATTCACCCAATAAATTGAGTAAAAAAGAATATAGCTCAAAACTCATAGAAGATTTTTGCTCATTGAATAGGTGGATAAATTCCTGAAATAACTTATTTTCCAATCTTGGAAGCCACATTTTAAAACAACACGTGAGATGTAGAAGATCAGGCAGGCGGCTCTGAATTTTGGTTCTGTCATGTCCCAGTGTCTGTGCTTCCCATCCCCCACCCGTAAACTAGGGAGAGTAACACCCCACACTGAAGGCGTTTGAGAGTCCTTAGAACAGTGCCTGGAACATAGTAAACAGGATGTTCCATAGGACAGGCTTGATGATGATCATCATCATCATGATTCACAATTACATGTTCATTATTTAAAAGACAGAAGAAGATCTCCATGTCATGCTGGCTTTAGCACAAAGGGGAATTAAATACCATTTCGTTATCCATTCAGAGCCAATTTTTAAAAGACATTTTAAAATTGATTTGAGAGAGAGAGAGAGAGAGGAAAGGAGAGTTGGTAACCAACTGAGCTACCCAGTCAGGGCCTCGTCATCGCTAATTTATTCACTATTCCGTATAGCGTGCTTATTACGTGGCAACCACTATGCAGTATTAAACAAGGCAAAAAAAAATCATCTGTCCCTCTAGAGTTTACATTCTAGGGGGATGATAGACACTGAACCAATTAATAATATAATGTCTGTAGTGATGAGTATGATGGAGAAAACTAAAGGGAGGTTGAAAATAGAAGCGACCTTTCCTCTGTCCCCACAGTCAGCTGCGTTTGACAAAGCGGCTCACTGCAGGCCCGTGCTTTTCCTCTGAAAGGAATTCTCCAGCTGACATTTGAGGTAATGGCATCACTGAAATCCCAACCATTTGGATGCAACAAAAATAATCCAGCATATGAGCGCATCCAGTTAGACATATGTACACTGGTTTTCTGAAATGTAATGTGTATGTAATTTCCCGAATGGCTGGTTGTCACATCCATCTGGTCTTATTTCCATAGCACTTGAATGTACCACGAGGATATAAACCCTAAAAGCTAGAAAACAGAATTTAAATACCCAAACACATACGAGGTGTGTTTTCAAAAGCCGCAGACAAGCGAGCACTGTGGTAACTTCATTAACTTCTTAGCCACAGTTCAGAGTAGCTGAGACTAAGCAGAAAGGCCACAGAACATCAAAGGCATTCCACTGGCAGACCTCATTAAGCGGGCTTACGACCAGCTTGACAAGCTAATGACGAAAATCTAATTTGGAATTCCTGGACATAAGAACCCCAAACAAGTCCAAATACACCAAAACTCTACCAGGCGTGCTATCTGAAAAGGCAGCAACGCAGTGTCTATGAGGTCCACGTACTTTGTGAATCACAGACCAGAGATGGACAGTGTCCTATTCAACCATGCTAAACAGGGAATCATGTTCGATGTGTTTTCTGAGTTTGGGCCCTGGTCCTATTTAAATTGCACAGATGTTGTAGGTTCCCAAATTAACGGTGGTCTCCAGGGAGATGCTCATCTGGCCCCATATCCTGAACAAAGGCACGGCTGGAATGTAGACACCACACTGCTTGGAAAGGATTTTTGCTACTGTTTTCCCTTTCTCTAAGAGGCTCTCCCCATTTCTAACTTCCGTCAGCACTTATGGGGTCTGGACCATGTTAGATTGTACTTATTCACATCCCACAGTAGTTGCTCTAGGTATGTGTGTCTCCATTCCAACTATGTTTACATCCCTGCCACGGAGGACCATTCATTTTCAGGAAGTAATTAGCACTTGTGTGTGCCCCACACAGTGGGGAGTGCCTTACAAATATTGTGAATCCCCAAGCCAATCTTACTATGATCAACCCTACTTTTCAGATAACATGCTGAAGATTCGAGTAATTTGCCCCACCTTTAATTAGTGGACCACCAATGAGCTACAGCCAGATCATCTGAGTTCAAAGACCACATTTGAATTCCACTACCCAGTGCACGGAGGAAAAAATGTTTGTTGAATGAATAAATGCATTACTTAACATCCTTAAAATTAAACAATGAGGAATTTGCCACTTATAGTGTTGTTGCTATAAAAGGTATATAATGATATATTTTTTATTAAGGATAGTTATTTAAAATCCTTGCAGGCACTGGGTCTTCTACTTTCTATATTCTTACAGCACTTTTTGTTATATCTCACAAACACAAGGTACCGTAATTTTTAGACTATAAGATGCACTTTCCCCCCCAAAATTTGGGAGGAAAATAGGGGTGCATCTTATAGTCCAAATGTAGCGTACCTGGCAGTTTACATTTACGTTGGTGAAATATTATGTTATTTATGTTATTAACTATTTTACCACATTTTTTGCTGCAAAATTTTTTTTCCTATTTTTCTCCTCTAAAACCTAGGTGCATCTTATGGTCCAGTGCGTCTTATAGTCTGAAAAATATGGTAATTGTATGAGATTTGTTGAATCACTGAAATATTTTTCCCAATATAATAAATCATAAATAGATGCAAAAAGGGTAATTTTCCCTCTCCTGTGACTAACTCCTTATATGATAGGACAGACTTTTCTAGAATCTGGCTTCAGGTGCTAATTTCTTAAGAAATCCCTAGATTTCTGCCCTTGTTTAGACCTCTGGGCCTTTGTCCAGACCTGAAAGAGACCCAAGTTCCTAGTCCTAGCTTTTCCAAATATGGCCCACCCCATTTCCACACAAGCCTTAGTAATACCAGTAAAAATGAAATTATTGAGGAACAATGCAATGAGTCAGAATATCTTAATGTTTGTTGAGGACAAACAAATTCTACTCCTGCTGTGAAAACCTGGAGAATGTCCTGGATTTCATAATATACTCATTACTGGGCCCTGTACATAAATGTAATATTCACTTGGCACATTACTATGTACCAGTGCTGCATGGAGAAACAGCATTATCAGCTTCTTTTTTCTAAACAGTCTAGAAAAAGATTCCAAGTGTATTTATTCTCCTACCTTCATTTCTTCCCTGTCCATTAGGTAAGTCACTTAACATTTCTGCAGGCCCCACTTAAAAAGAAAATGCAATGTCACTTGCCCTATCTTGTCACTGTGAAGATCACATATGATACTGTGTGAAGAATTGTTTTTGAGCTATGAAGTGTTATATAGCCATAAGAAATTATTAGAAAAGAAAAACGCCAGGAGTATACGCACCACATACCTTGAAAAACCAGGTGTTTAATTTTGTTCTTATGTAAATGACATGTTTACATGCATGCACACACATTTACCTGGGACAAAAGGAGCTTTTATATATATATAAAATATATATATATACTGGTGGTGAATGCCAATGACTTTATTATATAAAACTTTGAGTTAATAAATGCCACATTAAAATGAATTCTCTAACTGCCTATGTTGGCTTTTGATGCAGAGCCACTGTATTTTATACAATAATTATATGTATCTATTAAATATTGTGTCAACTAGGTGTTCATCTACATTATGTAGTTAGCTCATTCTAACACACTCTACATAGGTATTATTAACTCTCTTTTGCAGATGGGTAAACTAAGGCCCAAAAGAGTTAAGAAAATGTCCCAAGGTCCCACTGCTGGCAAATTATCAGAGGCAAAATATGCATTCAAGTCTTGCCTGTCTACAAAGCTTTGCTTACCAATTCAAATCACATTCGTTTGAAATTTGCATTAATTCAACAGTAGCATTATGTTACATGGTTTCAGGAGCAAGTTCAAATGAGTCCTATCCTTTGTGAAATATTAGGGTTCTTTTGACCAGAACATTAACTGATTAAAAATATGCAACTTTTCCCAAATAACCAGCAGGTTTACATTTAAAAAAAATGTCTTCAGAGGATTTACAGCCCCTGGATCAGGGACAACACAGTATCCCATAATCTAGGTTACTGAGAGTTATAGATGGGATTCATGGCCATGATTACTAACCAAGGATTGTCTTGAGAGCTCCTACTGTGTGCACACTGCTTCTCATGGAGGAACTCTGTGAAGGCAGAGGGGAAGGTTTGACATGGAAAAAATACGATAAAAAATAAACTACTAAAAAAAATGAAAGAGCCCTGGCTGGTGTGGCTCAGTGGGTTGAGCACCGGCCTGTGAACCAAAGCATTGCTGGTTCGATTCCCAGTCAGGGCACATGCTTGGGTTGCAGGCCAGGTCCCCAGTAAGGAGTGTGTGAGAGGCAACTGCACATTGATGTTTCTACCTCTCTTTTTCCCTCCCTTCCCTTCTCTCTAAAAATAAATAAATAAAATATTTTTTAAAAAATGAAAGATACCCTTCGGGAGCCTATGATCTATCCTTTTGAAAGAAATCAGCATACAGGAAGAAAAGAGTCAAATTAATCTTAGAATACATTAGCAGTACTTAGAAGTAATAAAACTAAATCAAAATTTTTTCCAAAGGATTAAGTCCCTCAGCCTTTAACTTAGTCTGACCTGCTTCTCCCACATGCCAATTAGAGTTCAAAGAAAAGAGTCATACACTTCATTTACAGATCTGTTGAACCTTGGGCACAGCGATAAATCCTTTATAAAGCAGAAAGATAGCTATATTTATTCTTAAAATTAACTAATTTGCACACTGAAGTTAAGTGATTTGCCTGAAGACACTTCATTGGAAGGTCTGATAAAAATCCTTAACTCCATTTCTCATTTTGCATCACTGACCTCTTTTCCCATTTTAAAGTTTGCTGTGTAGAAAATGCTCATGTGTCAAGAAAGATTATTTTTAAAAACTCTGACAGAAAACAAGTTAACATCTACACATGAAGGCAAAGAAAATTCGCTAAAATATTTAGAGAATCTCATGGTAAGAAAAGTGTCCCAAACGCAACGCTGAATAGAAGAGATAGCTGAACTTCACAGTGGAGATTTTTCTTCTTTCAACCATTCCCTGAAAACAGACTTACAGTTTTTTACCTAGCAGCTGTTTTAGTGAACACAGCAGCACAGCAAGTAAACACACCTAATAATCCAACTGATTGGCCAACTCTAGTGTTTAAATTCAACTCTTTGCTTAGGTGATTTTATGAATGTACGTGTATACACACACACACACACACATTTTGTGTCTATAATAGTGAACTCACATAGACTGTCCACAGAACATTCAGCAAGCTACCTATAGCCACTGGGAAACAGCCCCTTCCAAGTTTTCAAGAATAAAGAAACTACAAGAATAAAGGAATTTTACATTAAGCATCTTTGAAAGAACTAAGGCTAAAAGGATAATCGGGTCAAGACAATTCAGAAGGTGACTTTTCAAAGCATATTATTAAGTAATCATCACTATAACACAAACTAATTTGATTTCAAAAATACTGGGATGAACTTCATTGATTAGACAGCAAATAGCAATGATATGCTACAATTGGTATTGATATAGAAAATAGGACAAAATTGTCCAAGCAGGACTTGATGTCTCTTTTACCCACTTAGATTTAAGCTATTTCAAGCACTTCATGTTTTCCTGGTCCAGTTAACAATACTTGAACATTTTTGTAGCTAAGATGTAAAAAGTTATATTCACAATTTTTTTTTTATTTTTAGTATTAGATTCTATTGTAGTTTTGCTGGATTTAAACTTATCTTAGGGAATCCAAATTACACAAAACTTTGGGGACAGAAATTAGCATAATTGATATAATTCAATTTTTTGGTAATTATAATCCTCACTTAAACCTAAATTAAATATGCTAAACTATAATTATGTTCAAATTTACATCATGAAAATTATCCCCATTTTGCTCATGGCATCTTAAAATATCTAATAAGGGAACTTAAACTCTTAAGTTTGAGTCAAGAGGCCTTACTTTCACAGCCTTTGGGAAGAAGAGACTCCTTATGCGTTAAGCATAGTTATTCAGCCTCTTGGGAGAGGAAAGATGGGTCCATTATTTCTTCACTATATGATGTGAAATATTTGTACTATAATCTTCGGATACCTCTAAGTCACATTGCCATTAATGAGTGCTGAGTGCCAGAGCAGATGGTAAAAGATTAATGCTTTCTTGGGAGAGCAACCATAAGCAAAGCAGGTCATACTTTAGGACAAAGCTAATGGGAACCAAAGATACAGAGACGACTTGTAAAGCTTTTAAAACTGGTACTTCAAAATAAGCACTGCTTTGCTAGGTATTTTTAAATGATTAAAGATCAAACAAACTGAAGGTAATGAGAACTCACCTTTCAGCCTGTGAGTTGCTCATTGATTCCTAAGACTCCTATAACCAAACTTTGTTATTATTATTAATTTGGAATATAAGAAGAAAACATCCATAAAATACTACCAAGTGTAAGCTGTCTGTTTAAACTTCCTGCTCTTAGACTTCATTAAATTAGCTAGTTGATGTAATTAAACTTGCAAGGTGGTTTATCTTTATCTTTGGGACAACAGCTGGATACAATCTGGGCTATATAATGGTCAAGAAATAGATGCGTCTGAATGTGCCGGGCTGGCACATTGTGAAAGAACGCGACGGGTTCCTTACAGAAAACATATGACTCCATCTCCAGTTGAGTAAAATAGTCACATTAATACTGGAACAAGGCAGAAGAACCCTGGCTGACATCCCATCTGTTCTTATGAATTAAATTTAGAAATTATATGTAATATAGACATTTCTGTCTGAATATCATAAAGCCCTGACACAGCCAGGCTTTCATTAGAAAGCTCCACAATGTGACTTGAATAACAATCCGTCTTAGCTAATTAGTATTTTCAGTTTAGCATATTCACTTCCAGACATATTGCTGTTTGCACATGGTAATTTAGGTAAACAGATACCATCCACAGCTGCATCAATTAACACTGCTAATCAAAACTGAATTCAGGTAATTAGGCACATTTATGCAAAAAAAAGTGTAATTTTGGAGAAAAGCTAGATTTTTCAGTAATATGTCAATAAGTAAAAATCTCCTTTTGCTTATGAAGATGAAGAATGAGGGGAGAGAAATTATCATTAATATATACATCATGCAGACAGAGTGAAAATTCCTAAATTAAATCTCAAACTTTAATTGGCCTATATTTTCAGAAATTGGATCATATTTTTCATAAATGTTTTCCTCAATGTTTCCACATAGTAAAGTTAATTCACATCTGCCTAATGGTTTAATCATCATCATCAAGCAGGACTCAAATGGTTAATGAATTCTCAAGTATTTACATCATCAGAAGAGATGTTGGTCAAACTTGCTCTTCCATTTGCCTTGCATCTCTTACGGAAGATGCTCACGGCGTGTCTAGTTGTATTACACACTTCGATTTTCTTTGCTGCAAAGTGCTCATCTGCAGTTAGACTCAAAATCACAATTTCTTATTTTCCTGCAAATACTCTTAAACTTTTCTGATTCTACACAATGCCCTTTTATTATTTTTTAAAATTTATTTCAGAGTGAACACTGTGAATTATTTTTCATGTTTTTCGCCAAACAGAAACCAATCTGATTATTTTGACTAAATATTTAGTCAAGCCCTGACCAATGTGGCTCTGTTGGTTAGGGTGTTGTCTCACAGACTCAAAGCTTGCCTGTTCAGTTCCTGGTCAGGGCACACGCCTGGGTTGCAGGTTCAGTCCTTGGTCAGGGCAAGTACCAAAGGCAACCAACAGTTCTTTCTCTCTCATGTGGATGTTTCTCCCCGTCTCTTTCTCCCTCCTTTCCCCTCTATCTAGCTAAAAATAAATAAATATTATAATAAAGTCATAAAAACTAGTTTAACTGTTGGTAAGTTATAAGTGATTAACTAGCGACTAATAATTATGGGTGGGATGAGACTGATAGGCCCAGAGTTAAAGCTAAGGAAAAGAAAAAAATTGAACCATTTTAAAAAGCATTCTGAAGTATATATGGAAATACATTTATATCTATAGCTATATCCATATCTGTATCTACCTACTTATCAATATGTGTATAGAGCTCAATTTATTTTAGTGTTTCAGACTTTGAAACTTAGATTTATTTCTCCCATCAATACCAAGCCTTTATAACAAAGTATAGAGTCTAGTGTCCCTAGCTCAATTTTAATGGTAATAGTCCCTTTAAATATAACTTAACAAACACTTTCTTAGTACCCATCATATATCAGGCACTCTTCTAGGCCCTGCGAGTAAATACGGAGATGGATTTAGACCTGTCACATTTCTCTGGGCCAAGCTTGACAGTTTCCAGACTGAAAGAATCAACTTTCAAAAGGTGAACTTGGTGTCCAAGTGAAAATTTGTCAATTCCAAACTTTTGGAACCCTTTAGGCTAATTTTGCAGTTTACTTCTTGTGTCATTGGCTGCCTATTTTGTTCTCATAAAAATGAAGCAATGAGAACCAAAATTATTTTCTCAAGTAGCATACTGTCTTTTTTTACATATTGCAGTAATTCTGTACAACTTGTGGGTTTATTTTTTATATTTATTGAAAACATTTTCCCCCCATATTCCTTTAAACACATCATTCCCTATGGAACAGAACCCAGTGTCAAAAGCAGGAATTATAAAATGTGAAGGCGCATTTATCAATGGCTTGTCAAACTACTCACTCAGCCAATGAAAGTCTACGAGGTGGGATGATGGTACCTCTGACTTTTACATTGTTAAACAGAATTCTTTATAAATTTTAAATGAAAAGTAGGTAAGCACAAACATTTTAAAAACAATTTTTAAGAGGTCCTAATAATACATATTTGGAGAGTACAGTTTCTGGTCTCCACGAAGTGAACCAACTAAGTCAAGTTCACTGGATGAAGGGGCCAGTAAATCATCTTTGGCACTTTAAACCACTCCTGTCTCACTTCCTTAGAAATCACTCAGGAAAAAGCAATTAATATCGGTAAATTCCTTTGTCTAGAGAAAGGGTTGTAATTCACCTAAAAATCCTGTGCCCATAGTCACCAAGTTTTAGCAAAGTAGAATTCTATAAATATCACAATGATAGCTCTGGTGAAGAAAGTCTTGAAACATGGAACCAGCTTTCCCCAACCTACACTGTGCCATTGACTGGCTGTCTGACTTCGGTCAAATCACTCTCCACTTTAAGTCTCAGTTTCTGGTTCATAAAACCTGGTTCCCAGACATTTCACTGGTTGGAGGGTATACCTGGAGCATAGGAAGTCCTCAACAGATACCTGTTAAAACTGAATAAAGGTCAGTTAGTGATGGCTCCAGAAACACTAATGCTAAAGTCATTTTAGTCTAAGTTATCTTCGTAAGTAGTTCTCTAGATTCCAAACTAATGTACAGAGGTGATGTGATAGTCTTCATACAAATAGCATGAATGTCACTACACCACACCTGGTAGGCTTCCAGACTCGAAAACTAATGGGAGGGAACTAACCTTCACAATTAGCTGGAAAGGTAACATCAGAGAATTTATTGTTTCTAGAGTATTTCTATTGTTCTGTCAAACAAATTATAACAAATAATTCATTTGATCAAAATTACCCAAGTTTTTTCTAGAATTATTGTCTGCTAAAGAGAAGACTATCTTGAAAAATTCATAGGTGACCTTTTGGACTATTAATGATGATTGAAAATGCTGAAAATCTTTGAATTTCTCAGTTGTTAGCTTTCTTTAGCCCCATACAATAAAATTGCTCATTGTTACCGTACTTTGAACTTTTAGTGGAATTAAATTAGTTCTTGACTCACAAACAATACGCAGTGAATAAAATGACACCACTGGTCACTTTTTAAGCAGCCTGCTTTTTAAACAGAAGAACTCCAAAAATATGAGGTTGTAAGAATATCAGACAGATTAATTTTGGCTTGTTAATGTAAAGAATGTTATTTTACAACTAGAAGGGAAAGCATCAGGTCTGGAACGGATGGATTAGAGGCGACAGATCGCCAGAAACAAAGGCAGAAGAGACAACTCTGTCTTCTAAGCACATTGAAGCAAAGCAAGTGACTGGATTGGGGATTTGACAAAACAGAATCTTACTTGTCTTTGCTCTTTCAGCCATTTTTTTTCTACATTACGACAGTATGAACTTCCCCTTCTTGAGCCATGCTTTTCTTTTATGGAAAAGACTGCTGATAATTAATGGTAACTTAGAAAAAGGACTTTGTTGTCAGTAGTTCGGCACATTAGCTTTTTGTGCTTAGAAAATGTTGAGTTTACAATAAGTTTGAATGCTAAAAATTATTTTCACTTTCAGTTCTGGTAAGAGGTAAGACAAGAATAATTAAATCAGAAGATTATTGAATTATAGCTGAAGAATTAATAGTGCTTATTTTAGGGATTTAATTTAGTGGTAGTGTTTACTATTTAGTGAAAATTACTTTTAATAAGAAAACAATTGCTGTTATGAAACAGCTGGATTTTTTTAAAGTTTGACAATTCAGTGTACCAAAGCCAAAGCCAATAATCTATACTTTATCAGGCAAATTACAGACCCAAGTGTCTGTTTACAACTTGAGGTTAAGTTCTAGCCACGATTAAGAATTAGGAAACTATCCGTATAGCAAATAGATCTTAGTTAAACATATCATTAATCTGTGCTGCAAGGTATTATCCAGCTCTCTGGAGGATGCCAGAGTCACTTTGCTAGCTGAATAATCTCAGTCCTTCTATCACAAGTTTTTCGTCTTTGACTTTCTTGACAGGCCTGGAGTAGAAACTTATCTTTCAAAAGGATATTAAAAGAGTACATGAAAAGCTTGTGCAAAAATAAACTGTAGCACCTCAGGCTTCTTAATTTTTACACTATAATACCTTGGACTCTTCTACCTTGACATATTCGGAGTGAGTTCTTTGATGAAAAGAGGTAGAAATAAATTACATGTGGAATGAAGAGAGCCTTTATTATCATTTTAATGGTCCACAGACACATAAAAGGAAGATGCTTTCACTGTGTGGTGGGACCTAAAATCTAAAAATATTCACTGACTTAGTAATAAAAAATGTAATGTGATATGAAAAATGGAAACCGTTTTTTTGAAGTGATGTGAATATACAATATTTCAAAGGCTTCAAGAAAATTTAATGAAGAAAAATAAAACCAAAACCATTTAAATGGCTTTGTAAATAACGAGAGTTTGTTTATCCTGTGACATTTTTTAACTTAGTGGAAATACTGAATATATATGTAGACTATCAGAGATCATGGGAAATGAAATTCCAGACATCAGAAACCATCCGTTTTTATGAATAGTTTCATAAGCGGCCATATCAACGGCCCCCATTTCAAGGAGACAGCATATAGATTAAACATGGATATAATACGCAGTTTAGGTGGTTGGCATTGGATTAGAATGTTATTTCTTCCTAACCTTTTCAGGATATTCTAATGAGATCATGAATTTTCAGGGAGTGCAGATTGCTTCAGGCTCCCTGCTTTTGTTGGGACGGTGGTTTTGATGTTTTGAATGAGGGGAGTGATGCGGGGACTCTTCCCACGTGCTCCCAAATCATCTATACATTATTCTACATTCTCTGCCACGGAGATGCTCTCGCCAGAGCTATAATCCTTCCAAACAGCATCCATTCAGATGTGCAGAAATGAAAATTAAAATAGGAGGGGGGTTAACTTATTATTATTTGAATGACATACGACCTGTTCAATGTTTGCATTTAAATTGGCCAGAATAATTCAGCTCTAGCTTTTAATTTCAGAAGGGTTAATCACCCTAACAAAGGTCAATCAAACTTTAATCTTCAATAAAATTGCTACAGCCCCAATCACCTGCAGGACATTTATTACATTCCGATTTCCATGCAAAAGAATGCAATGCTTTCATTATGCATCACTAATCTTCTAACTCTTTACATTAGCACATTTTACCAAAAAATATTAATTCCTTTGAAACTCTGACAAGAGTTCATTTCTACACATCTCAGGAAATAATCCTGTTTGAAAGAGCGGGCGTATTAGCTGTGAACCACTTCCCTAGCCCTGTCTAATCCTCATAGACCTCCCTCACTCCAACTGTGTTTATACAATAGCAGATCTCAATTACGCAAAACATTATGGAGGTTCAGGTTAAAACAACATTATATTATTTTAGGAACTTAATCCTCCCCATTGTCTGTGATTATACCATTCATCTACTTGTTTCTGTCCATAACGTTTACCATGTACAAAAGTTATTATTGATTTGGCAGAAGCAAATGTTAACCATAGTTGAATAGCAATTGAAAGACTTAAATTCATTAATCCATTCACTCAATAAATATATATTGTGTGCTTATTATTGCTGGATACTAGGAGGGGAGAGATACAAAGTCAAACAAAAATAAAGAGAGTTTCTGTCAAGAGAATAATATGCTCTTTTGAAAATAATGTCTGGAATATAATAAAATAATGATTTAAACCTTCATTTCAGCCTTTCTTATTAATGAATTCAATTTTAGAAAATTTAAAAATGTGAATCAAATTTTAAGCAACATTTCAATAAGCTGTTTTTTAAAAATCATCTGGACACTTACAGGCTATAAATTCATAATCCCATAGAATGATTTATTTTTTAAATTTGAGAATATGAAATTTGGTTGTCAAATTTTAAAATGAGTATACTCAAACTCTCAAATCTCCCGTGGTTAGGAATTAAACCATGAGAAAGTTGAAATGGACTTGTTAAAAACATACTTGCTATAAATTAATTTGTTTCCAGAATTATTTCATGGTGTTTATACACAGCTATTAACATGAAAGACAAATAGCAACAGGCAAAAATGAATTGTTAGGATCTTTTTTTTTTTTTTTTGCCATGATATAGGGACCCAGATAACCACATAGGGAAAATAAAAGAACCTTAACGTATGCCTTCGGTTCTCTAGTAAACTGATGGCCTCGGTATGATGGCACTGGTGTGACACAGCATAAAGAAGCCAGACTTCACCTTCTGCATATTTCCTGAGATGCCTTCATGTCTCTGTACTCAGAGGAAGCACATAGGCATATACACGTAGGCACATGTCCCTCCTTACCAATATTCACGTTCATTCCTTAGCAATATGTGATGGCTATAATTTGGGAAACTCCCCAGAACTTGAATATCCAATCAAGCAAAGCAAATTACAGTGAAAAGAAAATACAGGTATAACAAGTGAATGGCCAGGCTGACATTGGGGAATAGCACATAAATTCAAGGAATACAGATCTGTCTAAATGTTGGCAAAAGTCCAATTACTTTGTTCAATTAAAATCAAGATTTCAGCTCTCATGTCCCCCACTTTGAGCATTTCCTGAAACTCAAATAGAACCTCTGTGTCTTCTATAACTACGTTTGCCCTTTTTTCCACTCCTGCAACCAGGTCGACACAATAGAATGAGGCAGAGAGATGGCATTTACGATGTTGAGCAGAATAAATCCAATGCTATACAATATAAATGTTCAATGGATAGTTGTTGCCAAACAGTTATTCTGAAACCTGATAAAGATTAGCTAGACACAACGGGCAAAATTCTCAGTATTGAAAGCTATTTCATAATATTTCTGAATTTCCAGATTTAGAAAAAACCCAAAGCTTTTATAGAGAATATACTCTACATGTTCGATAAGCATATGGATCTTTTCCTGAATCACTTTGGCCATGAAACCAAAAAGAACTCACCAACCATCAAACAAAAGTCTTACTAAGGAATCCCAGGATGCATAATTATGAAAGAAACATACCTTTGGCTGAACAAGTTCACGATTTCTCCTCGTCTTGCCTACACAGCTTTGCCACTCCACCTTGAGCAAAAGTCGGCTCTGTATCCCTGGTGATCTTTGTGACAATGCCGTCACATCACTGGCAAATTTTTCAATTAAACTTTGCAAATGTAGTAGCAACTTTGTTAATTATGATATTAGCCATCTGGTGGGTACAATCAGTCAACCGCTGTAAGAAAGCCAGACAAAGAGACATCTAATCATTGCAACCAGAGCAGATAAATTTTGTTCCTTTCTCGTACGTGTCACGGAGTCTATCCCTTCTGACCCTCTCCTCAGCCGTTGACTGTCAAACTGAGATTCTCCGAGCTCCTAGCTTCCCTTTATCCTTGCCTTAGATCTGAAACTCCTGGTTATCAGGAAGACATGCGTCACCAGCTGTCTCAGAGCACGAAAGCAATCAGGTGAATACTACTTATTATCTTGCGTTGCTTTCCGAGCAGTGACAAGATTGATTTGGGACCAAAAATACATTCAGCTCCCAGACATGTAGTCCCTTGGGTTTGAGTTCAAACAGGAGGGTATGTGCAAAGTTGCAATATGGGAGGACTCCAATCCCAATGTTAAGGGTATTGGATATTAGAAAGGTAAGGACAATTTTTTAAAAATCTATCAGAGTTCATTTTTCAGATGCCTTTGTACTTCTTTAACTATCTTTGTGCTACCTAGTAATATCAATGGGCAGGTTTTTACCCCAAGGAGCCAGCCTCATGGCTAAGTAGCCTTATGTCAGCCCATGGAGTGTTATTCTGATATTATTGTCTCCCCGCACCTTTTTCATCAAGAACAATACTCTAAAAGTTTCAATTTCTGGAACATATCCTCACAGAAAAGTTCAAATCACATTTATACAGAATAATATGAGAAACTAATTTGGGCATCTCAGCTAACAACCGTTTATACAACAACTTTGGATTGAAAGATAGACATCTATCTCTATGTCTTAATACAAATTTTCCCTTGAAAAACACCAGTCCACTGAAATCATATAGAAGTATAAATCTGTTAACAATCAATCGATAGGTAGATATACACACAAGTATACATAACCAATTTACTGAAATTTAAATGCATATTAGGTAACATGAATAACATTCCTATAAAACAATATAACAATATTTCTGGTACTAAAACATCCATTGATCAGCAAAAAGCTTTATCTGCTTAGTCAGCCATTAAAACAATGTAATATTTACTAAATGATATTTTCCCCACTGAAATTTTAAGCACCAGTGAAGTAAAAATTGTGTGCTGCAGAATTGAAAAATGAGTAATATACAACATGATAATGAAGTTATAGTCATCAACAAATTAGTAAATCTTTCTGGGATGGAAGAGTTTGTTGGAAAACTAAAATGCATTTCACATTTTACACAGGAACTCTATACATTTGGTTCCCTAAAAGGAACAAACTGGTTATTGCAATGTGTGGAAATTGCAGTACAGTGTATTAATGCACCATGGTATGTACCCTAAATTTACATTTTACTTTCACATTAGGACGTTTCTGTAATGGAGGGCCCCGACTCCCTGTACTTGGTTTATTTAGCCTTAAGTGCTGAAAAGATAAATGTGTTTGGATGCAATAGTCCCAAACTACAGAGCAAAATACGTTCATCCTAGGAAGATAAAATGTTTCCTTAAATCCCACCGGCACAGAGCTGGGAGGGGAAAACATGGTTTTAGGAATTCTTAGAAATCATATACATGTACGTCTCATTCTGAAAGTAAGTTATTCTTTATCCTTTGTGTCTTACAGTGATATTAAGAAAGGAGTAAGATGTCATAAAAGCAAAAGAAAAAAGAAGTCAGAAGTGCTGTAGGACAGGGTGTGCTGCGGCACAATGTCAAGGACAAAACATCTCAGCTGTGGGCTGGCAGCAGTGCGGTGCTGGGAAACGGGCCGTGACCCTCACATTCACCGTCATAAGCTTGGTGACGATCATGGGGCCCAGCACATGGTAGTTTCTCAAGAAATACCTGTTTGACGACGAATGAATACTTTTGTGGCATATACCATCCCCCTCAAAGCAAACGTTACTTTCCAAAAGTGGATTCACCAACTTTTAAAATTAAATGATGCAAACAAATCACTCATTAAACCTATGTTGATTACTATATGTTACTTACCATATATTCATTCAAAGTAGACCACTTAAGATACTGACAAAACAGTTCATACATAGGAGAGTTAAAAATAAACTTTTCCTTTAAGGTGACAAAATAGATGTGTCCATTAGGCTCACTATTTGCTCCCATGAAAATAATTCAAACTCAGAAAGTTAAAAATGACTCAAAAAGGTCTTTAGTCTTTGACTGACCAGGGGACTTTCTCTTAGGAAATGCAAAGAGAATAAAATATATTACGTACGCAACATTTTTCATTGCGGTAGCACCCATCAGAGAAAATGGAAACAGCCTAATGTCCCCGGTGAGAGAAATTATTAAAGAAATTATAGCAATTACTCGTATGCAGTCATTATGTGATAATGAGGATGACTGAGAAAACCAACTTCTGATGACTATACTGAATGAAAAAAGCAGAACACAGAATTGTACATATATTGATTACTGAGTACATTTAGACAAAGACTGGAAGGAAAAATACCACAATAGAAAATATGTTGTGTGGGACTAGACAGGATTTCTTCTTTTACAAAGCGTGACTCAACACCATTATAATTGTTAATTTCTAAAATAAATTTAGGAATAAAGAACCCCATCTGTAAAATGTGGGCACAAATTCCCACTCAGAGCAGAATCACCTTTCTCGAGGGCATGCCAGCACCACATCTCGCAAATGTTTATTATGGGAACACAATGTGTAGGTGTAGAATTTTGTAAAGATGGAAGCAGTCAGTGAGAACAAAACAATCTAGACTTAGAAACACTGTCCGTGGAGAACCACGTGGCGCCATACGGACCACCAAGTCCCACTCTGCTGCAGATGCTGTCATAGGTGTGCCACCAACTGTCTTCCGTGGGCTCTCGCAACAGCCCTTCTTAATCCCTGTGGTCGCTTGAAGATGTTTAATTAAGTCTCATCTGTAGATTCATTCCATTTCTGCCTTCCAGCCTGCTGGATGGAAACTCAAATGTCTAAATTCCCATCTCTGTTAGGCTGCAGCCTCAGGAGCCAGGCATCCTGCTCCAGGCCGTTCCTGGCTCCTCACTTACTAGCTCTGGCACTTTGGGCAAGTGATTAAATCTCGTTAAGACTCTGTTTAAAAAAACAACCCCACCTTGTAATGCTATTGGAAACACTAAACAATACATGTCAATTGCTTAGCACATCGTAGGTATCCAATAAATGTTCTGTCATTGCTAAAGTGGCAATGGAAGGGCTGGGAAACTGTCCAGGCCAGCAACAGGAGCCAGGGATGCAGAATTAAGCTTTTTGGGTCAATTCAGATCCTGGCTTTCTCACTTAAATAATTAACAACAACAACAGTAATAACTTCCCCACAGAGTAATAAGAATTAAAGGACTACTATGAAGTATTTACTGCATAGTAAGTAACATTTGCAACTCTTAGTATTACTCTCCTTCCTATGCTAATTGGTTATTTCTTCCACATTGCTTAACTATTGTATAGGACAATTAAATCAGGCCTTTGTGAAGACCAGAGAATGCATATAGTCATGTCTTTGACAATACGTGGACAAAGATCTTTATTGCAGTACAATTTGTAATAACAAGACTGAGAATGATGTAAAAAGTCACCAAAGGTTAAACAAGGAATGTCCACACTGTAGAAGGCCATATAGTCATAAATGAATGCAGAAGCACTGATACAAAATCAATTCTATGATACATTCTAAGGGAAAGAAGAATGGTGTAGAACCATGTGTATTATATACTATCATTTTACTTAATAAGAATTTTGTACATAACCTTTTTTATATTTAGAGAATATATCTGAAAAATACACAAGAAACTTCTAACAGTGGTTGCGTCAGCAGGGAAACAAGTAGATAGAAGTAGAGAGAAAACTACTCTTTACACTATATTCTTTGCTATGGTATGCATTTGTTATCTCTCTCTATATACATATATATATATATCTCTTTTAAAAACATTAACAAATTTTGCTTAAAAAAGTCATCATCCCTACTTAAATGTGCAACCAGTATATTTCAGTGTCTTTATAAAAAAGCCTGCACCCTCTCCACTTCCCCACACTCGTAGACGCGATTTGCCAGCGTGTGCCCGCCTCGCTGACACACAGGATGTGGTGCTGTGCCTCTGAACCGTAACACGGTGGTCTCACCACCTTCTGCTTCGAACGCTCATTTCAGTGCTATTTTCAACTGCATTTATTGCATGAATTCATTTTCCTCACCCAATCAATGCCAAACTGTTGATATTCCTGCCACATCTCTTTTCTCAGAGGGTGTTTTCCTTAGAAAAGATTTAACTCAGCACGAGAGACAAACTGCATTCTGACATGCCGTACAATTCTAGAGTCATTTCACGTAAGGAGCCCTCTCTTCATGCCCCCGATGCGTGGCTGTTTGTCCTCAGTCAGTCAGTCTGCTCTCAGGCTAAGTCTCCAAATGCCTGCAGAACGTGCAAAGCCAATGATTCCTAATGGGGCACAAGATACAACATAGCATGTACACCTCATATATAATAAGTTGTGAACTGATCACCTTAAAGTTTGATGTGGGTTTAAAACTTAAACCTCTTCTTGTATTTTTAAATATGCAAATTTGAGAATTCATGGCTAATCATAAACATTATCTAAACAAATGCTGATCAATACCTTCACAGGAATTGTCCAAGTGACACGTTTTCTGCATATTTGAAACAAACAGTCTTTTCGACTTTTAAAAGGTGCAACTACCAGTCACAGATATTATGCATCAGAGAGCTTGGCTTTAATGGGGCGACCTTAGCAACCTGTGGCTTCTATTGTCTCATCTGTAAAACAAGCGTTGAACTCCAAGGGGAAAGATGGTGATTAAATGGGTTAGTTAATGCACTAGACACAATGGTCAACACTTGGGAGCACTTGGTAATGGATGCTCTCATCAGCGGCATTGTCATTGTCATCACCGTTAATTTTAAAGTCCATTAGATGGTCAATTGCAGTTCTAGGGTATGAAAAATCTCCTTTTTTTTAATGTGCTAATTTTTCTTTTCCAGAGCAAGCCCATACAGCAACTGGTCATACTTATCCTATGGATCAGCACTTCTCAAGCGTTCATCATCATGTGAATCATTTGGAGATCATGTCAAAATGCAGATTTTGATTGAGGGGGTCTGGGGTGGAGCCTGACTTTGCCCTTGCCTGACGGGCTCCGACATCAGGCTGCTGCCGCCGGCAGGGAAGTTCCAAGGTTATACACCACCATGTGCTTTCAGAAGGTTATGATCTACTGTTGATTTCCTGACCCACTAATGGGTCATTTAAAACCAAGCTAGCCTTGGGAGCTGAGGTTGGTTCTACGGAAGTTTAGAGGTACAAGAGATGTTCAAGAGTCAAGGCCACGTTGGGCAGTCATAGACTAAAAGGCACAGTCAGAGAGCCTATAAAGGGTTAATGTTAGGAACAACGTCTTCACCAAGACACACAATATAAATGTTTTCTTCCTTTCCTTCTCTTGAACATAATGTAAGAACCCTTCACCTTTCACCTTTCACGTTTAGATAGAATAATGGAGTTCAAGTGAATTACCTAATTACCATTAGGAGGAAATAAGCAAGTAAGTTAAGAATGAATATGGGTCAGAATTGATGAACACAAGAAAATGTGCAGGTAGTAATTTAGTATCTTTTAAATAAATTCTAATATGGTAAGCTGCACTGACCTAGGGATTGTTACATCAGTGAACTGGACAGACGTTATTCTAACACAAACTAGACTTTTAAAGACTTGTAAATCTCTCTCACACACACACACACACAGAGACATGAAAAAAATTGAGATTTGGGTTTGTGTCGATCCATTTCATGAAGGCAAGGCAAAAACTGTATTTTTCAGAAGTTCAAGCAGCACAGAATCACTATCGACTAAGAGTGTAGGCATTTTTGTTTTAATTTTATAAAAGCAACGCAGCAATCAGGTGTGTAAGCTAAAAAAACTAAAGCAAATAAAGTCAAGGAAACTAACTGAAATGCATTGAAAGCACGTATCTTAGCTGGTTGTTGGAACTGTTCTTTTCAACTGCAGCATTAACAAAAAACAAACAATACTGCCTCCCCCCCGCCACCAAAAAAAAAAAAAAAAAACAGTTGGTAGCAAAATAGGACAAAAACTGGTTGGGGGAGAGTAACACCGTCTTTGGCAGGTCTCAGAGTAGTTCTGCCTAAGGAAGGATTGGGTAACCTTCCTGCACAGTTATTCTCAGATTCCATATGGAAAGTACAAAAATAGTGAAGAAAGTCTCCCCAGTTCAGAGGAGGGTACCATGTGTAGGCTTGAGAGATACTTTTGAGTGAAAGAAAGTTAGCTAAATAGTTTTAAAATAGGAATAGTTTAGAGTTATGTTTAGAGATCAAATTCCTTATGCATTTCATCTATAAATGTTTCTAAGGAAAATGTTTATTCTGACATTTTACTAATAATTATTAGTATTTTTAGTGCATATATGTTGAGATAAAGACATGTTTAATAGACTAGAAGGTCATATCACAATATTCTTCCTCTTGAATAAAGACCTTTTCATAACTCTCTCAAGGTCTTCTGGCTCTTAAGAAACATCGGTTTTTTCTCAGCTGAAATTATTCTGACAGCTTTGACATTACATTATCATCACAAGATCGTGGTACACTTCAAGATAAACAAAGATTCATGGGGAATTAAAAATAAAAAAGAATTAATACAAGTTTCCAAAATACCAGATTAGACAATCAAAGGTTACTCAGATAAAAACTTGGTATTTTCCGGTTGAACTAAGCATAACTTTATATGCTTACACGTGGGTAAGCAAACAATACATGCTGTTCCTTGAACATCCCACCTCACACAAGAACCTACGCATTTAATTTTAAAGATTTGTTGAAAATAAATGATGTTATTTTAGCATCTGATGACCTAGAATGAATTCCCCATATGGATTAGTTCTGATTTGAACTGATTTTCTCTGCAGTTCAGTCACCATCACGCCCATCAAAAAGAACGCTAATATCCAGCAGGACCTCAATAGTTGTACAGGAAATTTTTCTAAGTAGATTGTACACCTTTTGCTCTGATGTGGTCTATTAATAAGTTAGTAAACTACCATATAATTTACTGATCTGCAAAGGTCAGTCATTCTTATTTCCTATGCAAATCTGATCCTACAAAGCACATACTCATTTGTATACATACAGTTAAATACTCTCAAGCCTGGTGGTCCCTTACAGAGTAATATAATTAAATTACTTTAGGGATTTTTTTTTTCAAGAAAGTTTACTATCACAAAAAAAGAGAGAGCGAGAGAGAAGTCCACAATGAAAAGTGTAGTTTGTAGCTGAGTTTTAAGTAGCTATTTGTATTTGTATGTATGAGTGTCCATTTATTTTAAGAGTTCCGGCCAGAATGGGAGTTTGGAAGACTATGCATTAAGAGGAAGGATGAAACAGATGCGGAACACAGTTAAGATCAAAGAGCCCCATCAATTCATTCGGAGAGTCAAAATCCAGCTGAGCCTCAGAACTCTGTCTGCATAATAAGAAAGGTTGACTAAAACATAAGGATTAAACAGACGAGCCGTCTCCCGCGGCGGCATGGGAGGAAAGCCCCACTGAGACACTTGGAAAGACACTTTGGAAGAGCGCACCTGCTCCTCCACAGTCCAACCTACTGGAGACCAGCCGGCCAGAGTACTAAACTGCTAGTTTGAAGAGAAAGGAATATATGTCCCGTGGATGCCTTTTTTTGATTTGCCATGATGCTTTCAGCCTAGAAAAAGGACAAATGAATAAATCGCCTCTTTTTTTCCAAGGTGACTTACAAGTGCTTGTTTTTCAAAATTGAGGGAAAAAAATAGGTAGTGCTAATTTTCCTGTGTTGTGATATAGTATTAGGGAGATGCCTACCTTGTGATCAAAATACGTTCCCAATGAACAGTGTTTTTCTCAAGACAAGCTTGAATAATACTGGTAAATACGTGTGAGTTCCATTTTCCATTCTCGGGAAATTATCATTTTTAGTGGCATGAAGTATATCCCAATTATTATGAACACCATGCCAGGCTGCACGCATTGCTTTGCTAAATGATATAATTTGGTTCTGTGTAGCAGGAACACAGCACCGGCATTAAATGCGCTTAAGGTTCTGTGCCTGTGACAAATGGTACATTTATTCTAATGGTCTCACCACAATGTTATGTTGTAGCTACTGATAAGAAATTATTCTAAACATAAAAACAATTTTCTTTTAAGAAAGCTAAGCAAGCTTGGCCTGTGGCAACACAGACCAACTGGGGGAAAGTGTATGGAGTTATGACATTAGATTTCAAATAAAATTTTAAAACTTTAGCTTTTGTATAGACTTTCTCCAGCATTGCATGTAGAAAGGTTTAAATATGCAATTAATAGGCCCAGATATATGGTAAGCATTAGCTTTGGTTTTATCTACCCAAACGAGCAATTATGGAGTGTCGGAAGAGCAGAACAAGCTGCCACATGGTATGAAGTGGCTTCACGGGGTTGAAGTGCAGTCTTTGACCTGCTGCCTAGCAGGCTGCCTCACTCCTCAACCCACACGTGTGTCTACAGCGGTGATGACGTGTAAGGCACTATGCGGGACACAGAGAAGAATTACACAGGAACCATAAGGAACAACGGTAAACCCTGCGCCTCAAACGTATGACATATATAAATGCTGTAGAAGTGGACTATTGTAGGATGAAAAAACAGAAGTTTTTATGTAAAAGGTGTGATTTGATTTAGGATATAAGGGATGAGGTATCGATAGAAGTGAAGAGGAGATAACTGGGTTTCCAGGAGAGAAGTACAGAGACGGAAGAGCCTAGAGTCCGAAATGAGAGAGCGCAGGTCATCCCGTTGGGCTAGAGGACGGAGAAGCCCGTGTGATGTTTAAAAGGTAAGGGAGATAATTATGAGACATCTTTACAAGTGCGTGAACTGCCCCCCGGCCCCCCAGTCTTTCTCAAGATGTTGTCTGGAGAAGCACCTGGCATTCCTACCGAAAACTCAGAGGATCCAGGCCCACTCCAGAGTTTTCAGGGGTGAGAACTGAGAAACTGGATTTTTGAACAAACTCACAATCATGACACTATTGCAATATCTCAGCAGCCACAAGGAACCACTGAAGTATTTAGGGAGACGCGAACTACAGAGCATGTGAGAACACTTTGGGAAGGGACGGTTAGGAGACCCGAAGAAACGCTGGATAAGACGTCAAATGAGAATTTCTTATTTGAATCTAGGTGTGTGCTGATAATAATTATCTTTGTTCTGAGCAAACGTCAATACTTCCATTTCTCTCAAAAAGATAATCAAACTCTCACAGGAATTCCTCATCTATCAATATTCTAATTATGTTTTTAAGAACGACTTTGAAGTTCAACTTACTTTGGTAAGACATCACTATTACTTTAAAAAAGAAAACCTTTTCCAAGTCCACTATTCTACTTCTGATGACTCTACCTTAAGTACCTATTTTCAGAAAGTGTCATTCAATTCTAACCCTTCAGATTTTAAAAAAACCACATTAACTTGGTTATCCTTAGAGACAAAGCATATATGTGTAAAATAATTAGAAAATATTTTTAAAATAATAGTGTTTCTATGTGTAGGATCATCATAGAATAATAATAATAATAATAATAATAATAAGAGTGGGCCATCAAAATATCCATAATAATCTCTCTGGTATTTCTCAAATCCTTACGTAAGGTCATTTTTTCCCCCAGAAGTATAACAAATACGTAAGCATACACTTCAGAATATGTATGAATATCTTCAGCTTCATCAACGTGAGTTTGTTTTTCCTCCCCCAACCCCACTCCAAGACTTACACTCTGCAGCCATGTAAGAATTGCAAAAATTAGAGGTGAAAGTGGTAAAATTCAATGGTACATATGAGTATTTTCACCACATTGCTTGCTATGATCATTTTTATTGCTGCTACCAGGAAAACATGTTAATTCATTTAAAAAATACTACTGAATTCCTCCCAGGCGCTAAGTACTGTATTTGGTACAATTTTAGGTGAAGGGGATAGAAGATGAGCAAATGGGAAAAGACCCTAAACAGACAGAAGATAGTTTCTTTGTTTTAAAGGGTTTTTGTCCAGAGAAAGTAACACTGTGACCTTCCCTAGCCACCTTTGCTGGGTCTACCATAACTATTTCAGCACCTTACAGTGCTCACTCTTTGTGTTTTCTTTCTGTTTTACTCTCACAAAAACTGGCATGTACCGTTTACATACAGTAAGCTTATGACAAAGGCGCTGTGATTTTTTGTTTGTTTTTCCGATGTCTTATAGAGTATATGGTGCAGTGTGTGTGCAGCAGGACAGAATGACAAAAATATATTAATGTCTGCTCTAGGTAAGGCCTACCTGTAAAAAGCTTAGACTGGAAAGGAAACCAGTTCCGTTTTACAGTGAGTCTACGTAAGTCATATTGGAAACATCGACTGCTCCCCATGGACTGCCTGATATTTCACATTTAGTTGACATTCATCATGATCTACTTTTGTCCTGACTTAATTGTAAAAGATCATTCAATATAAATACTACCATGCAACATTCCCAGGTGTGCCAAGGTTAATGCTGTAGAGTTAGGTGTGAAAACAATTACTACTAACTTTTTAAAAGGTATCACACAACCAGCACCCCCAAAATATTGAAATAGGTCTTGACTCCTCACAGTGTTTGTGGAGCTGCAGAACAGAACTTTTTTTTTTTCCCTCAAAATACTTCTACTTCATCAGCAACAGATGAATTTATTAACTTCATTATTAATTCAAATGATTTTTTCATTTGTGTAAGCCCCAAGGTTGTCTCACTAAGATCGGCTCTCTCCCTGTGTTCCATAAAATATAATCAATCTCTATTATGGTCATGAAAATGGTGTTTGTCACTTTGCTGAGAAAAAAAATCAATATATCTTCCAAGGCTGAACAGGCATTTAATGCAATGAATTGAAAACTGTTAGAGAAATTTAGCTTGCCAGGGGTTTAGGACAAGCTAATCGAAATCCAGAAAATTCACAGTAGGTTGGCCAATGAAATACATAGATATTCCCTAGAAATTAATATTCAGGCATTAGAATAAACTGTCATCTTCAATTCTGACAAGAAAATGGATTTAGAAAGGCCAATCTCCTAGGGAGTCACCATTATAAAAAGCAAAAGTAAAATCCATACACCAAACATAATTTCTTGAAGATGGGTGATAAATAAGGAAGGCTTCATTGTCTTTCCATATAAATTTACCAGCTAGAGAGATACGTTTAGGATTGCAAAATTTAAGAAACTTTACATGTCAGAAACTTATATGGATATTGTCACTGAAAATATGTTGGCTCTCAGTATTGGGAGGTTCTACATTACTGCAGTGGTTAACTCTAGAGTAAAAATCGTGGTGTAGGGTTGGAGGATCCAAGGCACATCTTGCCAGTTGCCAGTCAGAGAGGACCCCTGACCTGGTCTTTCCAGCCAAGTTATTTGCAGCAAAAAGGAAGCTTGCCCCCCAACAACCTCTTGTCTGCAGCTTAACTCCTCTAAATAGAAAATTCTGTCTGGAGCTGAAATCTCCTAAAAATACTGCCCCTCTTTGGTTCTAGTCCTATATTTGGAGCAATGTAAAGTCAGTCTGTTGCCTTTCCGTTAAATCAGCCCCTTCAACACATGAGGTCATCGATCATTTCCTCCAACCGTTTCTTTCCTGAACATAACCTATCCAGTTCCTTGGCCCATTTCTCCTAGCACACCACTTAGAGTGCACCTGGTTTGAAAAATTCATGGTCTTATATTCCCAAGACACTCCAGTTTACCAATGTCCTCTTTAATTGGTATCACCAAAAATAAGCATAAGAAAACAAGCTCAATAAGCAGAAAATCCATCAGAGCCCTGGTTTAATGTGCAGGAGTTGGAAACTGCAAAATAAACGTGCATTCCCTTTCTTTCTCTCTCACAGCAGCTTCACTGGATTTGTTTTGGATCCAGTTTATGATTAATCAGAACAGAAGCTGTATGAAGGCAGGGATTCCCGTCTGTTTTGTTTACTGCTCCATTTGCAGTACTGAGCGCACAGAAGGCACTCAATAAACAGTTGGCGAATGAATTACAAGAATAAAGCAGTCATTTGAAGGGTTAGATCTTTACTTATGTGCACTGTTGACAAGCCAGTTCCCTCCCTTTCTGTGCTGATTTTCTAAAATCTAAATATAAGGCTCTGTAGGTGCTAAATATTGCCTTGGTTAAGACCAAGTGCTCGCAACAACTCAAACTATATCTGAATGCATATACATGAAAAAACTGTAATGCAATGGTTAGCCTATGAGACTTGTGGGTTCAAAGTCATTTTGACTTTGTCACATGCCATCGTTTTCAACTACAAAGTAAACATCTCCCTATAAGTTAATTCATTCCACTTGTAATCCTGCCGTAATTACCTATTTCCTATACTCTTCAAATATGACATTTATTTCCTACATGAAACAACCGAGGCACAGCAGATTAATGACTTGCCCTGGGTCACACCCATAAGTAAATACCAGGTCAGCATATAAATTCAGGTACTTCAGAACCAAATTTTATGTTTTTCACTAGCATATTCTCTTCTTTTTAGAAAATAAAAAAATAATGTAACATGGAAAATAATGTCAAGGAATACCTAAGAGAGATATTTTAAATAATTTGTATCTCCCTGGTAAAGAGAAGTACAATTTCCCAGAGTTTATCATAACTGCCCATTAGAAACCCATTCTCTAACATATGTTCCCTTCTCTGCTCTACAATCTCAAACAATCAGAGATCAAAATCCTTAAAAAAAATTTCAACTTTGAAATTTATGTCAAATTTTGAATGTTCACTGCTATAATAGAAGAATCTGCTCGAGGAAGAAAAAAATTTTAAAGTTTAGGAGAGGAGAAACAAGATCCCAATCACAAACTCCGTGTGAGTAAACCATATTTGCACAATGACAAATCAACCACTAAATTCAACTAAAAATAAAACTGTGTGAGAAAAAATAAAACAACACATCCACTTCTTTGGTGGGAATGAGCCAAGATAGACTTGGAATAAATTGAATTTTTTAAAAAATTTGAGCATTACTCTGGGTGTCACAGAGAGTGAACACGCATGACAAATGCTTGGAATAGCAACTGGGTTTCTGGAAGTAACTCCCTATGTGATAAAAGATCAAGATGATTGATTTTGACCAATGAACTCAAGCAACTACCAATTTAGTGAAAATATGCCCCTCAAATAGGCTACCTAACATTCTCCCAAGACAAACTAGATAATCACTTGTTGGAATAATGGCATTATGGCCATACAATGTACTGATCTTTTTAACTATCTTGAAAATTCAATTTCTTGTTTAATAAAAGCACAAGATGGTTCATCTTTATTTGCTACAAATCTGTAGATGTTCAATTCATGTTATGACTTGCTCAATTACAAAGTAAATAAGTGACTCATAGAAATCAGTTATTAGTTGGCAACAACGAAAATCAAAGATCTTATTTTCTCTGTGGGCTTAACCAGCCCCTCTCTGATTTTCATGAATAGGATTTCTTAATACCACCATCTATTTTTGGCACTGGCTGAAAATGTTTTTCATAGTAGTTTAGCTGTAACTCACTAAAATTACAAAGTTGTTTAATTTCTGAGGTCATCAAACAGATCAAGTTAATGAAATGTATGAGGTCTATCTGGAAAAAGTCCTGCCATTGTTAATGTAACAACAGTTTGTACGGCATCGATGTAACCTGGCAGCCAGGAAAGTGGACTGAAATGCGCATGCATGAATAATGATACTTCACTGTACCAGTCAGTGGGGATGGTAGACGTTGTTGAGTGAGCACGTGTACTGTGTGGCCATTGTATTCAAAATGACTAAGTGAGTAGAGCAACAAATCTGTTCAATTTTGCATTAAGTTTGAGCATTCCTCTGCAGAAACTATTTGGATGATTCAGATGTCAGCTGGTGATTGGCAGCTTCATCACCACAACATGCCCACTCTTGTATCACGTCTCGTGCAGGGGTTTTGGCAAAACATCAAATCACCCAAGTGGCTTAGCCCCCTACAGCTCAGATTTGGCATCCTGTGACTTCTGGTTTTTCCCAAAACTAAAAGCACCTTTGAAAGGAAAGATTTCAGATCATCAACGAGATTCAGGAAAATACAATGGGGCAGCTGATGGCAGTTGGGAAAACTGTGTGAGGTCTCAACGTGCTCACTTTGAAGGGGACTGAGGTCATTGTCCTATGTACGATGTTTCTTGTGTCTTCTTCAATAAATGTCTCTATTTTTCATAGTACATGGCTGGATACCTTCTGGACAGATCTTGCATTTCTTTGTATTTAACATAGCATCTCACTACATCCTGAAAGAGTATACTGAAACTTCTGTAAATAAGTTTCCTCCACTGTAAATCTTGGAATGTCAACATGCTTATATTAACTGATCTGTTCACTAATTAACTTACTTGACAGACCTTTATTGATCATCTACTATGTGTCAAACACTATGCTACATCATGGGAATTTGAAGAAATGAGGCATGTGCTTTTTTTTTTTCAGGTAGATATAGTCTAGTGGGTAAGATATAAACATGAGTATAAAATTTCAACACAGTGGAATAAAAGTAACATTACAGAGATTTGTTTAATTTCACAGATGTCACCAGTACTCAGAAATGTGAATATATTTCCTCCAGAATATTCTGACCTCATTCAGTATTGTAGGGGTTGGAGAGAGGGGGGGAAATGGTGGTGGAAGGGAAAGGAAGCAGAGGAGTTGAACCATCAGAATTGTCCATCTAAGAGGATTTCATTATAACCGATTTCTCCTACATGGCAGGCTCTCAGCATGAATTTTGGAGGAAAGTACAGATTTTTATGCTAATCACATCGAAGCTCTAAGATGTAAAGTGACATATTTGCATGTAAGTGGTTGAGAGCAGAACCAGACCAGCAAGTTTAGCATGTGGTCCACCATGTCACACTCCAGAGAATGTATTAATGAAAGAGCTTTTTATACTGAAAGGCAGACTTCAAAAAATTTCTGTGACAGTAAATTAAAGGTTTGACTTAATACACAAACAGAATTGAGGAACTCTAGTATCAGCTGTATGCTTATAACGGAGTCTTTATAAATAAATTTATAACTATCCTTTCTCAAAGGTCTAGCTTTAATCTTACTAGCTAGAATGTAAGTGAGTACTCAAGCAATTACAAAAATAGCTGTTGAGACAAAGTAATGATGGGCTCCTGGTAAAATCCTATTCAAAGGACAAACTTTGCGAGAATTCATTTTACTACAAAAACTCAAGAAAATTGAGTCAATGACTCTAGCTTTCCTCTTCTTATGCCACCTTGCATAGTGATGAATCTAGTAAGGAGCTGATTCCTGTCTAAATATTTGTCTTCTTTTAAAGCTCACTTAGAATAAATTAAGTCTTCCTGCAGAAACCTCCAGGATTGTACTAAAAGATACAAGCAATGTTTTAAACCTTGATTATTTTGTTTCTGCCACCCCACATCAACTACATTTTACTGCTTCAGACTTTTAGAGTTGCCCCACTGCCCTTGTGCCATGCCCCTGGATCCACTTCTAACTCTGGGTATTTTAATGAGTAGATCTTTCCCATTCCTGCTCCAAAGCTATTCAATGATATGGAAAAATCCTCCACCACTGGCAAGGTTGCTGCCATTGTAAAAAGAAGACTTCAGAAAGTCCTTCACTTGTACCTCCTCACCTCCCTGTCCTGGCCCTCCAGCAGCTGTTACCAATCTTTACTGCTCTTCCTCTCTTGTCAACTCTCCGCTGACTACCTTGCTTCTTTCTTCCTAAAGAATAAAAGAACCCAAGAAGGGGAAATCTATTCATTTTATCAGTTGGCAATTATCCTTAGCTTCTTCTTTCATCTCTTGGAGAAGAAACATATACATTTTCTTTCTCAATTCTCTCTTCCAGGACTGTGTCCTATTCTACCTCCACCAGGAGTCGCTCCATTAATCTGTTTCTTTCTTTAGAAACATCTTTCCCTACAAATGTGCTCAACTCTCTTGCTTTCTCAAAAGCCATCCTTTGGTCCTACCACTGCTTGTCTCCACCATTCTATTCACCTCCTTCCCTACAACACTAAATGTGTAGAAAATACAACCTGCCTACAATTACTGACTCATACGTTACATTTGTTATTCCACTCATTGTAGTATGGCTTACATTCTCAATAATTCAGTCTTTCTGAGAAGACCATAAACTACCTTATCTCCAACCAAAGGCTGATGTTTAATCTTCCTACTACTTGGCAACTCAGTGAGACGTGGCACTAATAGGGCTCCCTTATGCTCAAAATCCATTTTGCCTTGGTTTGCATGGCGTTGTTCTTCCCTAAGTCTCTTTTGCTTCATTCTGTCAACTTGGACAAACTCTCCCATTCTGCTCACCCTATAAATGTGAGCTAGTTTGTCAAGTTCCCACCTCTGATGCTCTTCTCTGCTTTCATTCATTCTCCTAGATTAGGGGTTGAGAGGAAAAGTGTTCTACTCTTCTATAAATACAACCTCCTCTATCAACACTCACTCACCTGTCTCAACAGGTACAAATAAGAGTGAAACAGTCACAACCCTTTTGAGTTTCGCACTGACGTGACTAATATCTGGAGATCTCTACTAGGATTTCTTTCAAATATTTCAAAATTATTATCTCCCTCTTCACCCCCAGTAAGTGATCCTACTTCCAGTACTTTTTTAAAGATTTTATTTATTTATATTTAGAGAGAGAGGAAGGGCGAGAGAAAGAGAGGGAGAGAAACATCAATGTGTGGTTGCCTCTCATGTGTCCCCTACTGGGGACCTGGCCTGCAACCCAGGCATGTGCCCTGACTGGGAATTGAACCAGCGACCTGCTGGTTCACAGACTAGCACTCAATCCACTGAGCCATGCCAGCCAGGGCCTACTTCCAGTATTAATTCTACTTTCTGTAATGGTGTCATCATCCACTACAGTCTTCTACACTAGGGCATTCAGTGCCACCTTTAACTCATCCATCTCTCTGTCCCATCACATTCAATTAATCACCAACATTTATCAATTGTACCTCAGATGTGTTCATTGAATTTAGCTTCTTTTGTCATTGTCATCAACTCATTTGGAGGAAGGGCTAGGGGATGATAAACTCTTCCTTATCTTCACCCTCTTTTTTCTTCTTATAACCAGTATGCACATTTTCCCCATGGTTGGCAGAGTTAACCACCATAAAACAGTAAGAAGAACAAAGCATTTCAAATCACAAACTTGTCTAAAAAACTCAGTCATATAGTTAGGTTGGTTATTTTCTACAAGATCAAAAATTCAGATACCCCTGCCCTTTTTTTTGCATTTTCAAAGTTCATTGTCATCTGGCCTCATCACACCTTCCTTCCTTCCTTCCTTTCTTTCTTCCTTTCTCTCTTTCTTTCTTTCTCCTTCCTTCCTTTCTTCTCTCCCTCCTTCCTTCCTTCCTTCCTTCCTCCCCTCCTCCCTTCCTTCCTCTCTTCCTTCACATGTGCATACACTCAAAACTTCACCACGTTATATTCCCACCATGACTGTGGGGTACCTTTGCAGGTGTTATTTTCTCTGCCCAGAATGATTCTCCTGTGGCTTCATTCTGCATTCTTTAGTCAACAACTTGAATGTCATCTTTTCAGGTGAAACCTTTCCCAATTACCCAGTAGAGTTACTAACACTAACCAAATCTCTAATCCCTTGTATGGCAATTTATCCATTTTTCTATCACCCTGACTTGAAGTTCTTTAGGTGGGAGAATTTATTTCATTTGTACCTATCTCCAGTCTCGCACAGTGCCTAGAATATAGAAAATAGTCAATAAATATTGATTTGATAAATATTTTTGATATATACATATTTTATATTAATCACTGAAAATTAATGATGGGGAAAATCCAGATAAGAAAGGAACTCACCATGATTTTCATCTCAATATGTCTGTCGTGTTGAGCACAAACACCACTTTTACGAATTGGCTAAATGAGTAATAAAAGGAGGGGTCCTTAAAGTCATTTTATAAAGTTATATTTGGATAATTAACAAGATAGCTTGGTAACTAATATATTCCTCTTCATTATATTATATATAAAAGCTTATGTTTCATGTATGTTTATATTTTTAGTCTACATATCTGACCTCTATATTAAGAATATAATGTACCATTAAGTGCACTTACAATAGCTATAATGGCTACTTTTATTAAAATAAATGTTTTTTCCATAATAAAATGACTTCTCATATATAGAAGTCAATAATATTTTAAGTGGTCCACACCTTTATGTGTATTAAATTTATTGTGTATTTGTACACTTGGAAATGTATAAGAAAATAAACAGCTTTCTATGTATCTAAATATGACCATGTTTTCTTTCCATTCCATCTGAAAATTTACAAATCAAATTTTTATTTATTTTTGCAAGAAGAACTATAAAGTAGAAATTCTCATAAGTTCATTTTAAACACCCTATCATGACAGGGTGACCTCAAAAACTTAAACCCAGCTCTGAAATGTTTTAATGACATGAAAAACTCCAGAAGAATAAAAGTAAAAGAGGTCTGAATAAAACGGAAGCCCCCTCTGTGCATTACCCACCCCGTCATAAACACCCACCAGTCACTACACACATCTGGTCAGTTCATGGATAAGGATGACAGAGTTAGTAGTACATGTCATTGTCACCCTATATATTTATGGTTTTCATGAAAGAAAACACTGGCATTCGTGGGGAGAAGCCTGAAGTATCCATTGCCGCAGGACAACAAGTGTTAGTTCTCACTGTAAACCTCGGTCTCAGCTGACATGCCGAAGCATCTGCCACACGACGGCAGAAGAAATCTAAACACAGCCCCACGCAGCTGTCAAGTTTCGGGTCGGCGTTTGTGAAAGCCCAGTCTTTGCAAGCAGTCATTCGCTCTAGAAGACTTGCATCACCACCGATTACCTGATTAGTAAGTTATATTCTTAACTCAGAATTGTTTCTATGCACACTTGTGATTCTGTAAGCATAATAATAGGAGTTAAATGTTCATATTTTTAAGTTGCTTTCAAAATACCTTAAGGGTTCACATTGATTTTGCCTTAGATACCTCTAAATAATTTGCACGCATCTGACAACCACATTTCACCTATTCCAAAAATATAAATCTCAGAGAGAAAATGAGACCCTAGTATTTTCCAAGTAAAATCTTTGATAGGCCCTCAACAGCAAAATGAAATAAAAGTGAACATAACATGAAGACCAAAATGAGAGGTTCTCAAACAGGGGTGACCAAGGTCCCCAGGACGGTAATCCTTCCTATATTACTTTCTTTACCATTTCTTTCTTAAATCATAGAGAGTAAGCCCAAGCAACATTTTCCATGTTTTCAAAGAGTAGAACTCAGCATAGCAATAAGTGAAGAGAAATCACTCATTTCCCCTACCCTGATATCCTGGATATAAAACGAATTGAAGTCTGAAGCCATATGTATCAGGATATACGAGATATAGTAAAAATAAATGTGACCCCTTTTAACAAAAGTAATTTTTTCTAAGGACTTTTTTCATGTTTCTAAAAAAATACAATACTCAGGTTCTTCCATCATTGGTAATAAAAAAAAGTTAAATATAAAAGCTGAGGTTTTCTGATATCCCACCCCTTACAGTTGTGAGTATGCCAAGTGGAGTTTATTCTTCTATTATTCTTTATTAATTATTGTATGATTTTCCATACAAACAACAGTAAACCTACCTCTGCCCCGCCCTGCGTCGTTTCTGCAGTGTTACCGATGTGAGAAAAGCAGCTGTGGCAGCTAAGGGATACTCTCTACTCTGGAGAGTCTGGGCTGGCAGTAGCCCTTCAGTCTTTTACCTCCTGGTCGGTGATGGGTCTTCCACTGCTCTGAGATCCCAGGGGTATACACCCCAATTCTTATATTCTGGGGTCCAGCCAACAGGCCGGCTCCATTGCGACAGTGAATCCTATCTCTCATATTTGTTCAACATTTTCTCCCACTCCATCCTGTCTCTGGATTCCAACCTCTGCCCAGGCTCAGCCTCAATTCACTGCTGGCTAGCTTCAATGGGCGCTTCAGTTCCCAACTAGCACGTCACTTCCTGAGGAAATTTTCTCAGACACCCCAAGACGTGGCTAGGTCTCCTTGGTAGTTACACCCATTGTGTCCTCTACTTCCTCTGTTGTCACATAACACGAGGTGGACATCTGTCTCCCTGTCTAGGACAGAAAGGGGAATGTTTCTCATTCACTCTAGTGTCTCCAATCCCTGGAAAAACTGCACTGGCACATGTAACGGCTGGATGTCAAGTTCTTGGTTTTGTTTTTAAAAGTAGCGCTTTCAAGTGTATCAGTCTAGCTTAATAAACAAACAGTGACTGACATGTTTTGAGCATTTACAATCAGCTTCTTCAGGTGTTCAGATGTCTGTATTCATAGAACTGCAGGGTTGTGGATGGGTATTGAGTGGATATCCGGACAAAAACAGGCCACTTGATACTTTCTTGCCAAGTACAGGAATGTGCAACCTCTCACTTCAGCTGGCATTGACTGTAGTTTTGGTGTTCCTCATCAATGACCCTTAAAAATATTGTGCGGCCCCGCCCAACATCGAGTTTGCAGCCAAGAGCTGTGAGGCAGCCTACGTGGACCTTTGGGGCTTTATCTGTCTGTGTTTCAGCTGCATCTTTGTTTCCTTTTTGGCCTTGTCTAGCTTAGCAAACTAGGCAAGGCCAAAAAGGAAAAAGATAAATTAGCAAGGCATGGTGACAGCCTTCACTCTTTAAGGCGCTTATTTATTTTTTAATAAGCACCATGCTTCTCCCCTGGAATTCTTAAAAAGATAGTGTTTAAACACATCCTTTAATCTCCCCATGGATCACTTACTCATTTTCATTTTTTTAAAACAAAAGCCTCTATTTTGTCAAGCTTCCCATAGCAAAAATCAAGCAAGAATAAGCTTATTGTATTAAGGTAAATGCTGTCTTCGGTGTGCCTTGTGCTATACATCCTTGAGGGCAAGGTAGAGTCCTCATTAGTCATTATGAGCTTATTAACTACTAATGGGTTTTTATTATAGGAAAATAAGAAAATAAAGTTCTTTAGCAGATGCTGAGTTTTTGAAGCCAGAAGGAAGCTGCTGACAATCAAGATGGCAAAAACAGTCATAAGGAGATATGGAAAGTACAAACAAAATTTTGCTTTTAGCCGCTCTGACGTTTAGCTGTTGGAGAAACGTGACGGGCAGGAGCGGAGAAACTGAAATGTTCCATAAAAACAGTAGTTCCCTGGGAGGCTGAATGAAAGCTCCCCCCAAAAGAGGCTGTGAATGAAAAGAGCCCAAGGAAAGTCATATTGTACAGCAATTTAATGCAAAAATATTAATACAAGTATTTACCATTACTAAATTTAAAACTCCTGTATATTTTCCCAGATCTAGGCTGTGTGTCGCTGATTTCGGGAAGCCCTTCCTCTACTCCACAGCCCGAGTTTGTCACTCGCTCTGCATTCAAAGGCCAGTCCATCCCTTTGTTTACAATGTGCTGTATCTCTGTCCCTGTGCCTCCCCAGCCAGGCTGGGAACTCTTTGAAGGTGGAACTAAATGGCCACAGTTGTTTCTCCAAGTTCAAGCAATCTCCCACAGGACCTGTCACATAGTGGGTCCTGCATAAAGGAATGATCTCGTGAACTTTGTATCTCTCCTAAGAGATTAGATACCAAGGCAAGGCTTTGCATAAGAACACAATGGAGCTCCATTTGAATTTCAGGTACGAAGGTCCCCAATGTAATAATGGTCAGCACAGGGATCCAGTATAAGGACAAACATGGATCTTGTGCATTTCTGCCACTGTTGTCTCCTCTACTGAATGCAAAGAAAGTCCCATATTGATGTAACTGTAACACTTGTAACGAAATGAGGGGTCCAAACAGACCCTCTGATCTAGCCCCTCTCCCTTGAAGTTAAAGCCCCATTAAGATGAACCAGAACAGGCAGGAATGCCATGTAAATACAGCATTCCTAACAGCAGGGATGCACGTGCAGGGCTGGGCCAGGAATCAGGCAAACACTCAGTTTGGTCTTGAAATCTGGGTACGATGTTGCTAAATAAATTTCAAAAATAGCAACTCTACATTTTCTGTTTATTAAGCCTTTCCTCTCATGTATCTCCTGCAGACACTTCCACAGATGGATGTGACGACGGAGCTCACTACAGACCGTGTTTTCCTCTGGGAAACACATGTTTGCTACTTTCCATGGCCGTTCTATTTTAAGATTTGCTTTCAGAAATATTGAAAATGGAACCGTCATGAAACTGACAAACTCTGCCCAGCAACAGAAAGCAGGTGACAAGCCCTTCTCTACTCACTGTGGACACTAACAGCGAGTGTTTGCTTTGCTGGCTTTGTTGTCATGTTTCTTTTCATTCCTTTAACCTACTTGGATACAGCAGGAGAGAATATTAATTAATCAACGCAACAATGAGCCTGCCCTCTGGAGAGAGAGGGATAGACTTGCAATATATTGGTGTCTCTATTCTATCAAATAAGCTAATTTACAATGGTCTGCATTGCTTGGCTGTATAGGTTATGAGAGGACAGGCCTTCGAATAGACGTATTCCATCCAAGATTAATTTAATTCCTGTTGGTACATTGTTAAGACATTCTTTTCAACTTTGGTGAGATGAAAAATAAAAGGCAAAAAGAGAGGCTAGGACTTTCAATATTTAATTGTGTTTTAGTATATCTCCAACCTGAGTATTACTCAAGGCCTTACTGGTAAATGTTGAAATGAATCTGTGGCCATAAGACTTCTACTAATGAATGAAGAAACAGTCTTGTCTTCACGCCCCAACGGTCCAGAGCAGCGGCTCTCGAGGCAGGCCCTGTGCACTGGCGCTGGCGTAAGCAGTTTTGTTACTGGTCCCTCCTTGTATAGGCAAGAAATGAGGAGAAAGTGTTTCAAAGCGTCTACAGCAATGTGTCAGAGGAGTTGTATGTTTGTTAAGTCTGATAATAAAGGATTAAATTTGTGTTTTGTATGTCTTTTAATTCTGTTTTTTCAGTCATTCAATTTTATTTTATGTTATGAAAATACCAATCTACAATACATAAATTAAGGGGGGAAAAGGTCCTTTTGTGAGGTTCACAGCACTCAGAATGGAAGTGTGGTCTCATGCGCAGGGTCAGGCCAATTTGGGTGGATCCCAGCTCTTCTGCATGGAGCCATGGGCACAAGTTACTTAAACCCTCAGGGTCCCTTGCCCTGGCTGGTGTGGCTCAGTGGATTGAGTACTGGCCTGTGAACCAAAGGGTCACTGGTTCGATTCCCAGTCAGGGCACATGCCTGGGTTGCAGGCCAGGTCCCCAGTGGTGAGCGTGCGACAGACAACGACATATCAGTGTTTCTCCCCTTCTCTCTCCCTCCCTTTCCCTCTCTCTAAAAATAAATAAATAAAACCTTAAAGTTAAAAAAGAAAAAAGAAACTACTGGGTCCCCCTTGTCTCCTCTGCAAAATGCACAGACTGCTACCTATATTTCAGGATCTTTGTAAAAAATCAAAAAACACTGGCTTTAGTCTCATTTTCCTCAGATAGAAAATGGACATAATACAGGTGTCACAAAATTGTAAGGATTAGACAATTGGGTAAAGTCTGCAGCTCACTGCATATTTGGTGATAGGCAGAAACCCAAAGTTAGCAGTTATTAGTGTTGAAACAGTCTTGCACATAGTAGGTACTCCAAAGAAAAATACTGGCTTTTATTGTTTCGCACGTGGGTAGAGGATCCTGAAGACATCGTGCCTCATGTTCCTAGTCCAAACTTCTGAGTGACCGGGGGCATCTCAGCCTGACCATGCGGCATATACAGCTGCTCTACAGAAGGACCTGGATCCTTTGAGAAGCTGCTTGTGGATATAGTCCATCATTGCGGACCCCTTGTTTACCAGTGGACATTTCTGAGAATGCTCTCCTCTGGGCTGTCTCTGCATGAAATGATATCATGCCAGCAGAGAGGACTGATAGTGACATTATCAGAAGGCACACAACAGCTATTTCAGGTAATGAGGGACAATGTCAGAGAGTCATAATAATCCTCTCGAATCTTTCACAAACTACTAAACGTAATGTGTGTCTTCATGCCCTCCCTTAAAAATATATTCCTTGAGGGATAGTTATGATGAGTAAAAAGAAGATCAAAATGCATCTCCTCACTTTTGACTTTACAAAACACTGACTTGACTCTTACAACACTAAGGCTTACCCTTTTATTCCCACTTCATTGACAAACCCAGGCTTAGAAATTAATTTTCCAAGCATGTATTGCTGGGGAAGCCACCTTCAACTTGAACCCGGTCCTTCAAACCCTCAAATCTGTGCATAGAAAATAGAAGTGAAGTAGAGTTACATAAAAAAGATTATTTCAGGAGAATGTCTCAGCAGAACAGTTTGATGTGTGAAAAATTTTAAATCATGAATATAGGCCTTTGTAGCAGAAATACAATGGGCAACCAAGAATGAATATATGGATGAGATGTGGGTAGAAGAAAAATGGATGTATATCCAGAAATAAAGAAGAATATTAGGAAAAAATTGTTCAAAAGAATACAGCTTGTGGTCTCAGGCATAACTAGATTCAAAAACCCACAGACACAAATGAAAAAAAAAAAAAAAGAAAAACGGAAAAGCTGACAGTCATTCCCTAATGGCCCCAGGCTTAGAGAGAGAGGCAGCCTTTGAGGACGTCAGACAAGCCCCAGGAGAGCCCCAGCAGGTGCCTTCAGCGGGCGGACTCACCTCACCCTTGGCCTAGTTAACCATTTCCACTCGGGGGACATCTCCAGAAGGCAAGGAAAGGTCACACTGGCTAACGAATTCCTCCAGCTGCTGCCAGCTGCCTGCCATCTCATCAGCCCAGAGTTTGATCTTTGATAAGAGGTCAGTGACCTTTTCAAAGGCAACACCTCAAATGTTCTCAGTTCACCTAGACCTCTGTGTGGATAAATTTTAGGTCCTTACTTGAAAGGAGCTTTCATCAGGAAAAGGAAGATGAGAGGCAGGGTGCTGGGCATTTGAAGGGAGTAAGGAGAGAATCACCTTCTCAATGAAAGCTGGTAATGCTGAAGGCAGATCTGTCCTTTGCACAATTTTGCCTGACAGTAGCCATCATTCTTTGCACGACGCATCGTACAGAAAAATCATGTATATGGGGTAGGTGTCTATCTGCAGGCACAACAAATAATAGTAACACTAAAGATCATTGCTAACATTTTTTTTTATCTCTTACCATATGCCAAGCACATTCACTATTGCATTTAATCTTTATAGTATTACAATGGGTGGGTATGTCACTTTTCCCATTTAGTAATTAAAGAAGCAGGTTTAGAAACTAATTTTTATTCGGCTAGGAAGCGGTAAAAACTCAAATGAGTCATTCCAATTCCAATTAAACTGCTACATTTGTGTGCTCAATGTAAACTGCAATGTTTCTGTCATCACACACACACACACACACACACACACACACACATATTTTAGACCCTGTAGCAAAGAAGCCAGAGCCCCCTCTCCACTTAGTGTTTAATCTCCTGGTTTACCATACACAAGTACAAAAAACTGGACTGAGGAGAAAAAGATGCAGCAGTTCATCATCAGAAAAGTTGGAAGGCAAGGAAGGGAAAAGTGAAAACAGAAGGATATAAACCGTAAGTGTAGAGCACTTGTTAAAAGTAGAAATGGAAAATAAGAACTTTCTGTACCTGTAAAAAACAATGAAAATGTAACCTTCTAAAGCTTGAAGGGATTGCTTTAAGTTCAACAAAAATTTACAACTTTGATGAGGCTTTCTGCTAAATTCTGACAATGGTCATATAAAATTCCTGGGCAGAAAAATGTGCACGGTATCAGGTTACTATGGCGTTTCACAATCCACCTATCCACTGCCAATTCGTCAATCTCACAACTGTGTGTGTCTCCATCTGCGCTTTTTCAGACCTAAAATAAAAGTGTCTGGGCTCTGAGAGACACTTGGAGAGAGGTAAAATAGTGCCTAGCACGTAGTACAAGCTCAATAAATGTTCTCTGAACAGGTCATTAAAGAGCAAACCTGGCCCACTCAACTCAAATACCACATTTACTCAAAGGTAAGGAAGTTAAAACTTTTATACAGTAAAGCCATCAGGACACATGATGGAACAGAATATAAAATCTCAGTGAAATTCTAAGCTGAAACCCAAAGCTCTAAATTAAAAATGGTCTTGCTTTGGTACCTGCTTAAAAAGAAAGGAAGAAAGAAAGAAAGAAAGAAAGAAAGAAAGAAAGAAAGAAAGAAAGAAAGAAAGAAAGAAAGAAAGAAAGAAAGAGTCTCCTAAACTCTTAGGGAATCCTCTTTTCTCCTCTCCACTCCTCCATTTTTAGTATTTAGTGGAAATATTTGGATAAGTATATGCAGATGAACACATGGATGCATATATTTATCCTGGATTATGGACCTCTGACTTTTCTATTTTAACATGAATCCATCTAAAGAACTGGGTTTTTTTAATGACACAGTAGAGAGAAATAGTGCACCCTTCCTTTTAGTGTGCTAACAGCATAGCAAGTCCCTGAGAACCAGAGTCGCTAAGGAGTACCTGACTCCCTCCCTTTCTCCTCTCCATGACAATTATGCTGTGATTCACATTTCATGCCATTATTTGAACCAAAAACAAAAGAATGAAATTTTACTCTCCAGTGTTTTTTTTTTTTAATTTAACAAATTAGAAAAAGAAATGCCAAAATATAATCTTTGTCTCCCACCATTTCACCTCGTGTCCCAAACGAGGAGTCTCTGGAGAAATGGTTTAGAAAACCAGGCAGCACCAACCCAACCCGTGTTAGATCTCAGGCCGTCAGCCAGCCAGGAGGCCGTTGAGTGCCCCGAAGCGCAGCGGAGGGGGCCGCGCCGAGCGTCCGAAGGAATCTGGGCATGTCCACGCAGTGCGGAGGTAGTCAAGCAGAGAAGTACACGGTAACTTTGAAATATTTTGAACTTACTGATCCTGAACCTTCCTTAGAAAATAAATGAGTATCACGGATTCGTCCCAGACCCCGACGGACATGTACAAATTAAAAACCTGTGTCAACTTGCGGCCAGCACAGTTAAAACATCTCTCTGACTGCGGACACAGAAGGGAGCTCACACTTTTGAAAAGACTCCGGGCACAGGCATGGTGCCTTTGATAGTCTCTATTTTTTTCTTTCTTGTTAAAAGTTTTTTTAAAAAGTTATTTCATTTTTCCATGGCACCCTCTGTTAACTTTTGATCTACCCTGGTAAGATATATCCATAGAATGGCCTCAGAATGTGAAGCAACACAAACTAGGGTGGACTCCAGAGCAAGACGATGAACGTCAGTGCCCCAACTCCAGGGGAAAAGAGACTTTGTAAGATTTATTTTAATATATGGCACGCAGGAACTAGGTGAGGAATATTTAGATTTCTCTTTAAATGTATAAAATGAGCCTGATATATTCACTATCATCTGACAGATCTCAACAACCTAGTTCTCCCACCTTAAATGCATAGTACGTGTATCCCTCCTAACTGAATCTTACAGTCCTCCGAAGCTTCCTAAAAATATGCTCAGTATGAATGCAAACTGATACTACTCATCCCAGTTTCACCACTTGCAAGGAAATCCCCTCAGGAGACGACTCCACAGCCTGCTGCTGCTCACACAGAAGGGCTGATGCCTTTTCTCTCCCTTGTCGCTCCCTAAGCTCTCATCACAAGGACATGAGAAAAAAAGGCTTAGGACACGGTCAGGTGGCAGGTCCAAAGGTCAAGGATCAATATAGTGATGTGCTTTAGGATATTTGCTTGATTAAATGAGCTTCATAAAGTATTTAAGGAGGTTTGTACTTACCACTTATGAAATTGTAATCAAAGTAACAGAACACAGTGAAATAAAAAACCAGATAGATTTGTGCAGAAAAATCAAACTAGACCACCTTTTTACACCACACACAAGAATACATTCAAAATGGATTAAGGACTTACATGTTAGACTCAAAACCATAAAAATTATAGAAGAAAAGATAGGCAGTAAAATTTCAGACATTGCTCTTAGCAATATTGTATCTGATATCTCTCCTTAGCAAGTGGAACAAAAGAAAGGTAAATAAATAAATGGGACTGCATCAAACTAAAATATGTCTTGTTTTAATAGAAGTAAATAGCATGTAAAGGTACTATTTGAGGAACTCCAGAAATACTTATATTTAGCGGGCATTTTCACCCTGCATGTTTAGCTTCTGCTAACCCAAGAGCTACTGTACTTGAACAATAAAAAAAATAGAAAAAAACTATTTGGAATTCTTCCACTGCATCATATTTAGGCAGTGGCAAAAAGGAGCCAGATAACATGCTGGGTGGAAGGAGACACGCATTTGGGTGGACAAAATCCACCACAGTTAATCCTTGAAAGTGAAATTTCTGCATCCTATCATCAAGAGTTACTGAGCATTTGATTAAATACCCCAGGCATTTGGTCCTCAACCTATTTTCGTTTCTCCCCCCAACTGGCAAATAAGAGAAATTAGACCAAGAACCTGAAGAAACGAAGTGTGTACTTTAATACAGAAATGCTTTTACCTGCCACACCTGCTGTGACCAAAATGGACCGGGCTTTCACAATATTAGTCAGCTTAACTCGCGGTGGGTGGCGCTGGAAAATGGAGCCATGCAGCCTTATTGCTCTGTTTCTGTTCTTCAACTGCCAACTGGAATACAACAGAGAGTCAAAGGGAAACAAAAGAGAGGTGGATGCAGAGAGAACCTGGAGGACGACAACAAAGCAAGCCAAGAAAGCGGTAATGGATCCACGACACCGTGCTGGCCCAATGCGGCCTCCCAGACTGTTTTCCCGTGGAGGGTAATTATGTGTCAGTTAGTTGCCACTTTTCCCCACAGAAATTCACGATAGTTTACAGACCACAAATTATCCAGTCGACATTCGTCTCTGCAACATCTTAGGAAAAGTCGTGTGATGGTTTTAACCCAAAGAGAAAATAGCTACTATCCTGTTACTCAGACAATGATCAAATATATTTTATATATTGTTGGAGATTTTGGAATAAACATAAATGATGTAGAAAGCAGCAGTTTTTCTGGAGTACAAAGAGAGCACTGACCAGTTCGATGGCTCATAGTAATATGCACCAGATAAAGAGGGCCAGACGCTTAGTATCCTCAAACTGCATCTACAGGCACCTGGAACTATCCGTAAGTCCAGCTCCTTCATTGTCTCTTCATTGCCTTTGTACATTTTTTCTCGTGCAAATGTTATATTATTACAACAGTAAAAACAAGGCTGTCACTTACCACAAAATCTTTACTTTTCATTTTAACTTTAGAGCATTTTAAAGTATGCCATTGTCTTGGGTTTGTTCACATTTAAGAATTCACACATCAACAGTTAAACCTTATCCAAAGTGAGAGAACAGTCTGCCTTTCCCTCCCATAACAATGATAATGTATGTAATTTATTTTTCATTTAAATAAGTTACATGCTTAATGAGTCATGATTTTCTAAGCTGGTAAGGATGAAAAATAGTATGATTAATACATAAAGAAAATACATTACATAGCTTGGCTTTCAGTGCTTCAAACTGGTCACAGTTTAGACAACGTATATGAAGCTATTACAGGTTTCCATGTTAAATTGATAAATGAAAACTTTCTTGGGGTTGAGATAATGACAAATAAAATCAAATGTAATCTTACTCTACGCGACATGATGAAATCTTACCTCATCAGATGGAACATCCCAAATGTTGCGTTCTCCTGCTATTGTATTACTGATGCAGTAGAAGCATTCAAGTAGCCTTTCTTATAGGACATTGCCTTTCAAGATAATCAGCATTCAAGTATTAACTAGATGATCCAAAATTAGAGTATAAATTGTGAGGTTGTTGTTGGTTCAGCCAATCTGAAAATTTAAAATAAGGAAAAAAAGAGTAAGAACTTTCCACTGACGAGGAATAAGAAAAAATTGACATTAAGGCAATGGTATATATTACCATGAACTTGTTAGCGCTTTATATTTTAATTTTCTCAGAATCAATTTTTGATCCCACAAAACTCTAAAATTCAAATTACATCTACCTCTAGACGTAGCAAACTGGTAATTTGGTAATTTTCTACATTGAGACCTGAATGATCTTTCTTGATCACATACTCTGCTCAAATTCATTACAAAAATGACCAATTTACCACCTCACTTAACATGAGGGAGACAATACTACAGAATGTGGGTCCCAGGGTAGAACAACCAAATGCTACCTGGGGACAGATGAACGTGGTAGAGCGTGTGTGAGTAACTCAAATTGTTCCAATTATTCTTTTACTTATGAAATGATTTTTATACTCCCCATTATGAGTTCCAAACATATACCCTTTGAAGCAAGAGCCATTAGCACACGTCATTTTCTACTGCCAGAAGCCGGTGCACAATAAATCTCTTACCTTGTAAAGATGGAACAGCAGAGGGCTCATAATAGAATGAGTGATGCATAAAATGTTCTTCAGCTTACTTCCCCTGGGATTTATCCTTCCAAACCTAGGAACACCGTCTGCCTGCACGGATGTAATACTAAGCAATGCGGTAAAACAACCAATGCGTTAGGTATAGCTTTTCAACTTTGCCAAATCTAGAAGAAACTGTAAAATAAGTAAACAATTAAGCAAGTATGTGTCTAAATGTTCTGGTACAAATTAGCTGGCAAAACATACAGTTTAAATAAGGAAGCTTAGAGAGGAGCTCATATTTTTAAACATGATTGTGTATGTAATTCGCTTTTTCTTAGAAGCTGAAGGACTGTTGCACTCTTGGTTATAGATTTAAGAGAGAGACTGTTTTGATTGTTTAACACAAGTATTCCCCAAGAAAATCACTGGATCTGAATTACAGATAAAATGTCAGTCAAATAGTTCATTTTTTTCCTTCCAAAATACTCAAAGTAATAAAGAAAAGAAGTAAATTGAAGAGAAAAATATGACAAAAATGTATATGTTCAAATTTTCACTCATTTCCTCATTTAATTTTTTGAAAAAATTGTCACTAATTTTTTGAAGGCATAGTTTCAAGTCAGACTTGTTTCCAAGTCTAAATTTAGCTTCTATTCCATGTGTCATATTTCTTCAAGCATGAGAAGGAAAATCAATGCCCCTACTCACCTTTGGAAGAATTTCAGCGCCAAGTCTCCATGGTTCTATGGGAGCCAATAATCCGCAGCTCAGGATTGATTCTTTCTGACACCTGTAGAAACAGCCTCTCCTTCCTTTCTAACAAAATATAGCAACAAAAACTTTGTAGCTTCTGAATGAATTAAAAAGCGGCTATTAAGTACAATTTCATCCTTAAAGAAAAGTGATTTACGTGTTCTGGAAAAAAGATACCTTAGCTTGATTTTTCTGAGCCATTTAACAACTTCTTAACGATAAAGCGAGCCTATGTTTTTAAAGATAACTTGAAAGTAGTTTTCTTCATTACTTTGCAGCTAAATCATATATTACCTATAGCATTTACTTTTCTAAGGAAATTGACAAATGGTAAAGTAAGCCTATCAAATTTCAATTTTCAATGTTAAGATCCCTCCAAAACTGTTTTTGACTATGAAAAACCACAGTCATGCCTTTCAAGGCAGTGAAGTAAAGTGTATCAATCCTAGGAGAGAGAGAAGGTTAACATTTTGTGGGTATTTTATAGTATTAAAAGAGTTGGGAGAACAGACAAAGCCACATATCTGTTCACTTCCCTTGACAACTATAAATGCAAAAAAGAACAAAAACAAAAATCAACAATAAAACAAATAAAAATTCTGTCACCAGCCCTCTTCACACACCTGATTTAAACCTCAAAGGCATCTGTTGCACCCTGAGCAGACTTCACTGGGCATGTCTGACTTTGTTCCCCGCAGCCATTCTGCCGGAGCGGAGGAACTACAGTTGCCAACCCACTCTGCCACTCACTGCGTCAGCCTGAGAATCTGGAAAGCAAAATTGTAGTGTTAAAAAAAAAAAAAACCTTTACACAGGCTTTCCTAGTAAAATCTTAGAGAAGAAAACACAAAGCAGGTTGTTTCCCACAATAGATGTGACATCTTGGTTTCAAGTGACAAGGCCATGTTGCACTCTGACAGGTGTAGTGGTAAGACCTGACAGATATAAACCTGCAGGAACAACCTCCCTGTCACAGATATTTAAGCTCAGGTTAAAACTTTGATTTGATAGTCCCTTGATTAGTTTGTGCAACTGTGAGCGTTACTGCCTTTGAAGTTCATTATAAATTATGCTATTCTTCACATTACTGTCAATTTAAGGTCACATTTTACTAAAAGGAAGGCATTTTAACTGCTCATCAAACCTGTGCACATTTTTTTTTTTTTGCATGAAAACATTTAGATCAATCCAACCGTCAGCTCTCAAAGGAGAAGTTCCATTGTTTATCAGGCCATGTCTACACTGGCTGAGCAAAGCGCTCTGTTCAGATGGAGAAGCGCCTTTGGCAGCTAGAGTCCACATAGCTGACCCATGGATGCTGGGTGGAGCGTCTTCACCTAAGTACACAAGTGCAATGCAATTACTAAGCATTGGATGAAAATGACCCATGATGATAAAAAAGCATGGCATGATTGTTGTTCTAATGTGTTGACATGGTAGTCATTTCGAATGTAATTTAAAGAACCTATACATTTAAGAATAATGCTTACACTTTATAGGCAGGATGAATATGAATATTGAAATAGTTGATAACTCAAAATTTGCTTTAAGCCCAGTTATATTTGTTCTAAACAAAGCAGTGCTGACACAATTTTTAAGTGCAGTATTTTTTCCTAACTGGTCTAAGTTAAGCTTCTGATTCTGACTTAGTATTTATGGGAGAAAAACTCTCAGAGTTCAAATAATTGAAAAGAGGATTTCGATCTCACACAAAAAAATGGGTCTAAATGATAATCGATATTTTGGAGGAAATATTTATACTCTTCCCACTTGCACCATTAAGATTTAGTAACAACTGCGGGTGCATTCTGTTCTGTACAATGCCCTCAAATCATCTTGAGTGCTGAGATCCTTTCAGAATTCTAGAATAAAAAGAGGTCTAGCAGAAATGTTCTAACAGCTCTGAAATTATAGGGTTCCCCCTTCTTCCACCCAAACACACTCAACCCTGTGAAATAATAGATACAACAGTAATCACCTCTGGAATTCCGCCAGGCTTCCCCCTCTCTGAGCAGGCAGAGATGTACCAAACTGCCTGGAAGGAAGAAGAAAGCCTCTCTCACCCCCGTGGATGTCATCAGAGGGGGTCAGACAGCACCCATTCCAACGATTTGAAGAAAGCAGGGGTGAAAACTTAAATGTGTGGGAATCGATCAGAACTGTGCTTTATGAGCCTCACTTCACCAATATCACCCCAAAATAAATTTGCTATGTCAAACTCCAAGTCCCAGTTTCCCTAATCACTTGGACTTTGCAGGCAGGATTTAGCTCCCATTTTTGCCACTTCCATCTTCAGATTTTCAGGATACTGGTCAGTCTGTTTCTGCTTTATAATCACTCAATTAAGATGCTAAATCTTCTTTTGCTGGAAGCAAAATTCCTCCTTCAGACTGAGTCATGGCAACACATTAGTTGAATAACTTACAAATAACCACTCAAACTCTAAAACCAAAATAAATCTAGGTGATCTGAAAACTGCTTTATTTAGCAAAGCATAAGATAAATCTAATCTATTATTTTCTTTTTCTATATAAAAGCCCTAACAACATCTAAATATAAAACCACTGTTGCTATCTTTGCCACCCAGTGTTCAAGGACCTCACGATGAAGATGATGATGATACAGCAAACACCCTTAGGGTCTTTATTATGTGCCAGGAGCTGTTCTAAATGTTGTATTTGCATGAACACTAAGTCCTATTATTTCTCTATTTTACAGAACAGGAAACAGAGCCACAGAGGCAACAAGGAACTTGCCCCAGATCACATGGTTAGGGAGCGGTGGGGCCAGGACTGGAATCCAGGCAGTTAGCTCCAGAGTCTACCCTCTCATGTTGCTTATTTTCCCCTTTCCCCGCCACGGTGACCACACCAATGTTGTAATGAATGGAGATCCACATCAGAAAGCATGTTCCTTGACACAGCCTCTTTCCTTCGTATATGAGTGAAATTAGTAGGCAAGAGACTAAATTTTACTGTCGAAACTGTTCTGGGCCCTTGGCTCATTTTTCTACTACCTACTGGCATTTTCTTCCACAATGAACCAGCATCTCCTTCTTTTAGAATAAGTTAGATGCACTCAGAAGCAAAATTTATTTTCACTGATTATCATTTTAAGATACCATTTACTCCTCTAGCCCTGGCCCATGTGACTCAGTTGGTTAAGCATCATCCCGCAAAGCAAAAAGTCGCCGGTTTGATTCCCAGCCAGGGCACATGCCTAGGTTGCAGATTCCATTCCAGGTTGGTGCGTGTCCATGTAAGAGGCAACCAGTTGATGTTCCTCTCTCACATCGATATTTCTCTTCCTCTCTTTCTTCTTCCCTCCCCCTCTCTCCCTTAAAAAACAAAACACAGTTACTCCTCTAAAACTTAAATTCTGGAAGATGCTCACTGAATGTGGAAAATATCAAATAAGAAACTGCAACATAAAAAGGATTAAATAGGACTTCTGAGTACAGCATGCACCTGATTGTTGCCTCATGGAGTCAGGCCTCCTGAGGTCAAATCCTGACTCTGCCTTTCACAAGCTGGACCCGTTTTTTTCTCTCTCTCTGACTTAGGTTCCTCACCTATACAATGGGAATAAAAATAGCACTACCTGCTGAGGGTTGTAAGGATGAATAAACAAATCCATGTCAAACGCTTTCCCCAGTGCATGGCACACAGGGAGCACTCAATAAATATGCGCTGTCACTATGATACTTGGTTTGCGTAGGACTAGCCTCCAGCTACAACTAAGCACTAACAATCAAAAGTTGTGCCATTTGGGAAGAAAAATATTAATACAGATTTTAGGAAAATCAGTTGTGATCATAAGAAATCCTTTCAGCCCAGGGATAATTTAGCTTTGAAAATTCACTGTGACATATATTCACATAAAATTCCATTTCTTTGTATTTTGTGAGTGTACAGGCAAATTGCAGAATATGTCAGAACTACCTAAAAAGTCATCAGATCTTATGATGTCGTCAGACACTTCAAGGACCAGTAGATTTTTCTATAAGATTAGGCTTTAAATAATATAAAAGGATTATTTGCTTAATTTCTTAAATATCATTACCCACATTTTGCACATTCACTGGAATGAATATGACCTGGACAACAAAGATGCAATTTTAACAATTGTGCAATTCCACTCCAGTAAAACTGTCCATCCATTCAGCTTGTCTTCCTTCTTCCTTCCTTCCTTCCTTCCTTCCTTCCTTCCCCTCTCTATTTTCTAAAACTTTAGGCTTATGCTTAAGTCCCAACTCTTTGAGGTCACATGGGCCACTTAGAAATGGCTGCCTAGGAACCTGAAATAGAAATTTCCATTGCAAAGAGAAAATAATACAAGTACTAGAAGAAAACGATCACTGAATGCCCACTTGTACTTAGCTACTACTCAGTGTTATACAAAGACTGAAACCTTTTTTCCTTTCAGTTCTAAAATGGACATGCTATCAGTTAAGAGAACGAGGAGGCTGTAGGCCCAGCAGGAGAACCAGGGGGAAGCCATTCGAGGTAGAGTTCATTCTTTTGCCTGGATATTCCCAGGATGCACTGAACTGCCTTTTTGTGGTCCAGCTGCCACAGGACTTAAGAACCACTTGCTGGTCCCCAAGTAGCTGGCAGTGAGTGAGGAGAGGAACATTTGCCTCACCTCCCAATACCTTGGAGGTGGTGTACTCTTTGGCAATCCTGAGGGGAAGGAAGTGTTGATGTATAAATTGCACCCTAATGAAGAATTAGAATTTTGAATAAAAAGATCAGTGTGCAGCCTCATCTAGTGCAAAGAGAATAAACAGAATATAGAACAGTAAGACAAAGCAGATGAAATTTTGAGTTTAATCCTGCATCTGCACCCGTGAAAGCTTACCACTGTCAATGTTCAGAGAGCACAAACTTATAAACTCACAGACCAGCAGACTTTCATTCTGAAGTGAGGTCTTAGTGATAATCAGGCTCCAGTTTCTAGACAACCATGTGAGCTCATAAAGGTCAGAAATACTGATCTGCCCAAAGCATCACCCAGTGAGGGGCAGTTCTAGGATTAGAACTCATAGAAGTAGAAGAAGGTGTTTGAAGAGCTAGAGAAGAAACAAACTTCCTCCTAGCAATTCAGTTATTAAAAGGAAGAAGGAGGGCCAGGAAACACACAAGACTTCTACCAGCAACTAATGTCAGCATCCTCCACTGGGAATTATCTACACAGATGACAGAGGCATGAAGAGATTCTGTCTTAGGTGCTCTGCAGCCAAGAAGATGTTAAGAACAGGGGTGATCAAGAGCCAGAGTATCTCATCTCTAATTTGAGATGATGATTCATCGGAACACAAGAAATGGACTGTTTCAGCAACTTTGTGGGAAAGTTACCCTATGTGCAGGCTTTCTATCTGAGAGCATCATTAAGTCAATTGGGCACAGTGCTAGGCACAAAATTATCCTCAACAAGCACCATTCTTATTTCCTTGTGGAAGTCTTATTTTTTCATATTGCCACATGTATTCTTTTAAAAAAAATTTTATTTATTTATTTTTAGAGAGGGGAAGGGGAAGAGAAAGACAGAGAGAGAAACATCAATATGCATTTGCCTCTCGCATGCCCCCCACTGGGGATCTGGCCCACTACCCACGCATGTGCCCTGACAGGAAATCGAACCTGTGACCATTCGGTTCCCAGCCCACACTCAATCCATTCAGCTACACCAGCCAGGGCCACATGTATTAATTCTTTAACCTGAGTGATTTTTAAAAGGATTCTACTTATTTCATACCACACCCACATGGCAGCGAATGACCTTGAATCCCCAAATACCAAATAATCTCCAAACACCAAATGGAAAGTTAAAAGAGGGAAAAGAAAAAGATCAGAACTGTGAATAGTCCTCACTGGCCACTCTGCAGAACTGCTGTCATTTCTCATTATTATTTTTTCTATGATTCCCCCACACAGTTCAACCCAAGCGACTTGGTCCTTGGTGAAATAAATGTGCATTAATTCTGATCATAAATTTTAATGAGACAACACTTCAGATACACTCTCAGACGTTCCAAATGCCACACTTATCTTTTTCTGGGGTAAAACTGAAAATTCTTAGCAAATCTTGATGGCTTCACCTCTGTTATTTTGACACGATGAAACCATTTGCACATCAGTAACGTCATAGGGGTCAGAACTCGAAGGTTCAGCTTCCCACATACCTACCTCCTTTCCATTATTACATATTTCTCATTCCCCATCATTCACAAGTTTTATAACTTCACATTAGTACAAGTCCTACAGCATGACATCAAGCTTGATCTTGCCATTATGCCTGATTGTTCAAAATTACACTAGTCCCAGAATGTTGACAGAATTCCTTTCAATATTTTCTCTGTTGGTTTATTAAATGGCAATGCCATACTTAAAGCATGGTTATTTCTGGGGCCGCTTGTTCAGTTCTTTGAAGACTTGACATCACATTAAAAAATGCGCCCCCCCCCCCAAATCTTCTACTATTGTCTCTATCCCCAGTGTATCTGACATGTCAGCAATAATTATAAGGGGCTTAATAAACACAAAAACATTTCTCTTTAGTATTCCAGAACGGATGAGGGCAGGATGGCTTTGTTACAGCATTATTCTAGTTGCAAATTAGTATTCAGCATCGGCAATATTTCATTAAAAAGCAGAGGCCTGCCCTAATGTTTTGGGTTTCTATTTCTGTGACTCCAGCCCGACTTCCCGGGCACGGTCTGTTCCTTACAGATAATTATTACTGGCAAAGGTCCTTCTTCCTTAGAGGTGTCTCTCACCTTCTTGTGCCCTTTTTCATATGAGCATATTCAAGGCAATGACTTTTCTGCATTACTTATTAATCGCAGGGCAGCTTGTTTAATAACAGGTTTCTGATTAGAATGGAATAAAAAGAAATGAGAGGTGATGATAAAAACCTTGCATCCAGAGCTCTCTCTTATTTCACACCCTCTCCTTAGAATAGGCACGGCCTGTTCTTTTCATCACAGGCAGAAAATCTGTTTCGTCGCCATGGTGAATGGAGAATGCCCATACCTATATTTCTTTTCAAAGCATACTCTCTCATATATAGTAAAGAACTGTCACAAAGGGTCCTGCTCTATCACAGCCTTGGTCATATTGTAGGAAAAATAAAGTCGTCTCTCTACAAAATGATGTATTCGATGTACCTCTTCGGGTGGATGGAACACAATCTAATACTGGGGACATTATCCCTTTTCATCGATAATCAGGCTTACAACACATTTTCTGAATCTCCGAATTGGAGGTTGATGCTAGCGCCTCCGACTGGCACTAGAAAGAAACTCGGCCAGATGGGCTTCCAAGTGGAGAGGCCCACGGCAGCTGATGCCTCCTGCCATGAGGTCTGGGGAAGGAGTTTCTGAGATGGCTGTGGTTTGACAGAATAAGTTCTTGACTTGGACAGATGGGATTGGGTCTCTTCTCCACCACGTATTAGCCATGTAGCTTCGAGCAAATCACTTAGGCTCCCTGAGGTTTATTTTACAAAATGCTGGTAATAATACCATTGGAGGCTGATATAGCAATTTGGATAATGTGTATGACAATGAAAGTGTTGGTTCACAATAAAGCATGATTCAAATGCTCAGCATTATTATTTCTCCAAATGATGACCTGTGACTAATGAACAAATAAGTCAAGACCATGGATACCAAACAGAAATGTAGGGGAAAAAATCTGTATAAAATATAATCATGTTTATTCAGCACTTGGAATAGGAGCATTCTTCTAAAGAAATATTACCACTACTAAAATTTAATCTTATGTGTATATGATTAACATACAGAGTAGATATAAATGAACCCTTCTTGAAAATTGGTCACCTGTATATATAATTAACATACAGAGTAGACATAAATGAACACGTCGTAATAATTCAGGAGGCATTTCATTGTCTTATCGCACCTAAGGGTTATAATTATGATTATCAGTGGCTAATTTACCAGGGAAATGAATGGAATCCAAATGACTCTGTGATATAATTAAGAATAAATTTAAGGAATTAATCCATGCTATCCGTTTTTAATACTGTCACATGACTCTATTTCAAGAAAGTAGTATCACCTCAGTAATTCTAAGTTATCTGACCTGCTCTTTCCAGTGATTCGCATTCTCCTGAGGGGATGTTAGCCACAGCAGAAATCCCCTCATTCTAACATATCACCAGGTATGATGCCCAAACATAATGACTTGTGGGAGATATTCAAGGCTGGGAGTTTGACTTCTCCGAATCTGATCACCAGGTTTGGACAGACCAGCAGGAAGTACCTGCAGAGGTGGGAAGTAAGGAGGAAATAATAGGCTCTGTCCTGACTAATTGATGGAACTGTCATAAAGATGAAATGAATTAAAATTTGAGGAACACTAGACACTAGACAAATGTAAGGTGTTATTATAATTATTACTATTAATAGTCTTACTCAATTTGCAATGGATAAGTTATATATAGCTTGAAAGAGAAGAGTTCTTTTTCAAATGATGGTACATTTTTTCCTCCATCTTCCAGTTCTTGCTTTCTCAGCTTATCTCTCCGCCAACCTGAGTGACATGTAGAGTCTATTCTTGTTTTCTCCTGTTTTGTCAGTTTGACATACTTGGAATAGATGGGTAGATATGGCAGAGAATAGAGCTGCAAGTGAATTTGAAAATTTTTAAAATAGCTGTCTCTGAATAGTAAGGTTTCTGCACATAGAAGGTTAAAGATGCTCTTTTTATAATATGGCTAAAAGCGTGTGGCAATTATTGTAGAATGGAAGGATATTCTGAAAGCTCAGCATCTGAAAATTGTATCTGTTAGGATGCCATTGCCACAAAAGGCAGATATGTGTCATAATGCTCTCCGCTCTGAGCTGGGCATCTGAACGTTCTCCCTGAAATGAATCTGTATATGTGTATTTCTAGGCATGGGCCCTCATGGTTTTATAGTTATCAACACACAATAATACCAAAAATGTGCAGAGTAAGAACCAAGGATACATTTGGCAGAGTGCTGGCAAAACTCTACAAGGCTATCAACAATCATTTGTGAACCAACTAACAGTAAAACTGATTAATGAAAGTAAATATTCCTTTCCCCACCAGGAGAAGAGCTGTTTTCGTCTTGTTCATTAACGACTACAAACATTTTTTGACTGTGTTGCTATAAGCGCAGCACAGTGCACAAAGGAGGAGGGAAGAAAAGTACAAAGTGGTTGATAGAACAGGAAGTACTTTAAATGAATGAGGGAGAGCTACATCTCCAGCATGGAATGATCTCTATATCTACATCTATATCAATATCACTGATATCTACATCTATATCTGTACTTATATCTATAGATATTTTCCCAGTTAGGTATCACACACATAGATAAGTATATGTATAGAAAAAGTGTAAAAAGACAAAGATTAATCTGTTAATAGATGTTGTGTATGGAAAGGGAAGTAGCATTGGGGAGGGAGGAGCAGAAAGAGGAAAGGGAGTTGTTTAAATGTTCATTGTTAACATTTTAAATCTGAAGTCTTTAAATTTCAGTATGATTACTACTACTCTCATAATTAATTTTTAAAGAAACAAGAAGTACAAATTATGGTACCTTGCTTGAGGATGGTTGAACGTAATTACAAGTCTTTCATCATCGAGTCTGTGATTATCTACGCTGGTCACAGAGACTGCAGCGTATTTGGCAGCGACGTAGAGAGCACCTTTTCTGGCATGTGGCCACCTACCCACCACAAGGACTTCCAAAGCTTCACACAGGACATGATGCCCATGATAGCCTCAGATCTGAGGCGCTGAAAATATTAGTAAATCCATCCTGCTCCTCAGCCCACACTCACAGCTAAAAGGGTTATTCTTCTTGGTTTTAACAGAACAGATCTAAACCACTGGAGAAAAAAAAAACACCCTACATATTAAAAACCTACCTGTGTGTACTTATCATATAAAACCCCCACAAACATCCATTTCAGAACATGCGCTCAGGTGGGAGCACACACCAGATCCCTAGTATCTATCGACAGTGCCCATCTTTATCCCAACATTAGTGTGGCTAACCTGGAATCCTTTGAAATAACAGAACACAGAGAACTTCCAAAGTCTTAAGAACTGGGTCTGATATTTTGTATACAATGTGATCAACTTAACTTTATCTGTCAGCATACGGGGTCCTAATCACACATTCATTGATTCACAACTATGCCTCCACCATGAACCAGGCACTTTGGTCATGGTGAGATCATAAGATAAATGATGATCTACTCACTCCCCCCAAGACACTTACAATTGTACAAGCAATAACTTCAAAACTGGAAAAGATCTTAAAAATTATTAGTCTTTCCTAACCCTGAAGACTTCATTGTCTTTTATATAATCTAAAATTTTCCTCATTATAGAAGAATTGACCTATATGTTGACAACTTTAGAAATCAAAATAGAAGAGTTAAATGGAGAAGCGGCATACTATGACCAGTGGACCAAACCCAGCCTGCCACCTATTTGTGTAAATAAAGTCTCCCTGGAACACAGTCATGCTTTTGAGCTACAATAGAAGAGGTTACTAGACACAATAGGGAACATATTAACTCATATTGGACAGTATACTTAAAAAATGGGATGAACCTATCTGTGTAAGACTGATTTCTTGGGGAATGTGTGTTTGTTTCATCTCTGACTCAAAGAAGACCAAAAAAGTGATAGTGAACAAATAAAACAGTTAATAGGAATATAAATTAGAAATGGAGTAACTCTATGAGCAGGGTTTTAAATCTGAAGTTTGCCACTACATTCACACACACTTGGGCCAAGTGCTAAAATTTCAGTTAGTATGGTGGGAATAGAAAGACCTGTGATGATTGATTAGAATAATAGTGGAGCTTATTTAACCAGTCTTTGGAAATGTTTATAGTGTTGTGAGAATTGCCTCAATTTCTCAAATCCCAGCTTTATCCTGAAAAGAATCTGGCCCCCCAAAATTGCTTAAGCCAAACTTTTGGAAAATGTTTGCACATTTGGAGATATTACATAGCTTACTGCCAAAGATGGTCAAATTTAAAGATTTTATTTAGTTATTTTTAGAAAGAAGGGAAGGGAAGGAAAAAGAGAGGGAGATAAACATTGGCATGAGAGAGAAACATTGATCAGTTGCCTCTTGCACGTGCCCCATCCAGGGACTAAACGCGCAACCCGGGCATGTGTCCTGGCCAGAAATCAAGTCAGTGACCTTTCACTTTGTAGGACAATGTCCAGCCAGCTGAGCCACTCTGGTCCAGGCAAAGATGCTCCAATTTAAATATGCCTGGCAAGTTGGCTGGGCTTGTTTGGCATTTCATTAACAAAAGATAAAGTTCACTTTTCTTCCTGAGAGAATAGTATTTGTAGTAGTTTTGCTACTTTTTTGCATGAAAGCTATATACAGGGTGTGGAAAAGTAGGTCTCCAGTTGCTACTATGGAAGATAATATAATAATTAATAAGCAATAATATAACAATACACTGGCATATTCATGATTGTAAACCTACTTCTGCCACCCCCATATATGAAATGTAGATAAATAAAATTTAAAATCTTTTCTCTGGCATGGTAACTGGCCACCCTGGAAAATCCATGTTTTAGCATTTGTTTGAATACCTGTCACATAAAATATACATTAAAATGTTTATAAAATCACAGAGAAGCAATGTCATAAAATAGTAAGAGGACTGAAAAAAGAGATTCTTATGAAACTTCTAAACTAATTGTGATGTTCTATGCAATAACTTAGTCTTTCGTGAATCTGAGCTTCTTTTACGGGTAAAATATAAAGTATGAATGTTGGGGGAGTGACTCAGCTACTTTTGAGAAATGAGAGGTAAATTAAAGTCAAAGGCAAAATATATACACGTCAGATCTATTATCTATCTATCTATCTATCTATCTATCTATCTATCCATCCATCCGTCCACCCATCCGTTTATTTGTTCATTTATCTACATCCTTAAATGAGCAATTTCCTGATTCCATTGTCAGCAGTGGAACTGACCAAGATTTTTTTCTGTTCTGTAGCAAATTCCCATCTAAAGACATCTAAATTTAATTGAAGGAAATAAGTTGCTAACAAGTTTCTAACAGCTGTCAATGGACTGCATGGCTCACAAAAATACAAATTAGAAAGTGATATAGTTAATACAATGACTGAAATATGCAAAGGGCTTGATAAAGATGCCAATGTAGCTGGAATGGAGGGGGATATGACATACAAAGGAAGGGATTTTGGAGGAGGTGACACACTTATGTTGACTGAGAAGAGGAAGACTGGCACCAGGCCAGGTGAGAGAAGCAAGAAGTGACTTAGAGGAAAAGATGTAAAAGTAAATAAATGATAGTTTACATGTGGAATTCCCAGCTGTCGTGTGTTGCTGGAAAGCACAGTTTAAAACAGGAAATTGTGAGAGATAAGATCAGAGAGAAGCAGGAAGTAGCATATTTAAGGCTAGAATTTAAGTTGGGCGCCTTTGAAACTTTATCCAGCAGGATGGGGAAACATGAGGAGGTTTTAAGCTCGCAAGGCAGGTTTACCTTGCATTGGATGGACAGTGACGTTTAACGGGGACACAGCTGGTAGAAGCACTTTGATGGTGCAGACGCTCAAGTAAGAAATAAATGACAGCAGTGGCAGCAGCTCTGAACTGTAACAGTGGTAGTAATGATGGTCATTACAGATGGTTTCAAGAAGCATTTAGGATGGAATGTTTAGCAGGTATGGTAATAGGTGTGATAGAGAAAACAACAAAAATGGGAAAAGAGAAACCAAATATGACCTTTGGGTTTCTCGTTTGGGTGAATGAGTGGACAGCAGCTTCACAAGTCAATATACGGGTAGAGGGCACAGATGAAGAACCCCGGTGAAGGAGAACAATGCGGAGGTCAGTTACACATGCTGGGTTGACAGGTGCTCAATGGACACGGCAGGCAGTTGGATAGTTGAGTCTGAATTGCAGGAAGGGGGGTTGTTCTACCTATAAAATGTATGAGTAATTGTAATCATGACAATAGGGGAAAGTGTGGAAGGAGAGTGTAAAGGCGAGGAGACCAATGGGCTGAGAATGAACCTAGGGAGTAGGAAGAAGAGAAGGCAATGAAAGGAACAGAGAAAGAAGGATTAGAGGATGGTCTGGTGAACGTGGGGCCATGGAAATCAGGAGCACAGAACCTGAACAAAGAAGGAGGGATCACTGGGCCAAATGTGCACAGAGATCCAGGGAAGGCTCAAAAACTCCACTGGATTTAGCAATTCAAGAACCATAGGTCAGCTGTGAAGTGCAAACAAGTGCCAGGTGCTAGGAATTGTAAACTGGGGACAAGGAAATGCGCAAAGTGCACATGGATCAAACTTTGGGGATGTACCACGACAGATGGCCATCTGTGCCTGAGCATCAACGCAGGCCACAGCAAAGCCAGCTATGGCTCCACCAGTGTCTGTTCCACTCCCCTTCCCTCTCCTCTTCTGTTCATCCTTTCCGTTCTCCTACCACATTTACACCTGGGCAACTTTCTGGGCACTTTGCCCTTGTCCTAGGATGGTGGGATCTTTAGCAAGCACACCTGGAACAAAATAGAGTTGGATTCATAATTTTCTTGTTATATATATCTCCTGTGGAAATCAGGGAAAAAAGATTTTTTTCCTTAAATAATTACTATCTTTTAAAAATCCTTTCAACTCCTATTTAAGCCCTGTCTGTCATTACCAGAGTGCTTATACTTTATTTTACAATAATGCTTTTATGATAGATGCACAGGTACATTATGAGGCATCGAACATGAGATCTGATTTATTGGTGGATAGCAATTAGATGTGCAGTTAGTTTTCTACAGTGTATAATCTCCTACACCAGGAAGAAACAGCACAGCATAGTTAAAAGAGGCTCATTCTGTAAATGAATAAATTTAAGATTTTCCTGGTTCTGTTACTACCTAGATATGTGACCTTAAACTAAGTCCCTTCTCCAAGATCAGCCTTGATTTTAACTAAAAAATTAGGTGCTTCCTCTTGATGGTTTCCTCTTTCAGGACTTCCAGCTGAAAGTCCTGTTGAATTTCTAAGATTTAGAAAATTATTTTAAACTATGTTTTGTAGATGTTGAGCAGTTCCAAGGTCATAAAATTATGGCATTTATCTTGAGAGAAAAATGCCCACTGGTAATAATTAAAAAAGATAGCTGTACACAGTCTTTTGTCGTTTCAAATGAAAAGCTCGTTTGAATCACAAAATGTTTTTCTTCCCTTTCAAAGCCCAATACCAAGTGTTTGATGACATAAATCAAAGCGAGATTGTTATAGCCTCAGTGCATATGCCCGTGTCTCCAAAAGCAAAGTCAGATGGTCACTTTCTGGAGACCAATGATTCTTTTCTGTTTCTGTTCTATTCACTCGAACATAACCACAGTCGAGATTCAGTCTGAGGTTCAGTAATACAAAGTCTGTGCCTTTGGTTACCACACAGACAGTCATTCTCCCTGTCATGTCTCCCGACAGCACCAGATGGGATGACCTCAAAGAACCCTGGTGTGTGGGAGCAAGGACACCAACAAGTGCTCTAGACAGCATATAACTTCAGCATATATTTTGTGATCCCACAGAGAAATGAAGTAAGTCAAAGTGCAAAGAAATAGCCCTACTCTCTTTCCTCTTCAGTCCAGAGGCAGAAGAACAAATAAACATGCCATAAGCATGTTTGTTTCTCTCTCTAGGATTTTCTATATATCCTCACTCAGTCTTGTTTCATCTGTGATTTCTCTCTCAAAGGAGCAAAACCTTAGACTGATGTGTAATTCCTTTCTGTCTTTTACTGTTTCTGAACCCTCTTTCTATGGTGGTAGATTTCATTGATGTTATCTTATTTGATTATTTCCTTCACAACTACTAAATGTACCCCCTCTTTTTTTAACATCACATCTAATACCTCAGTTCAGGATCTAGCAAATTGCTCACCTGGATTATTGTGGCCCCTTTTATCTTGGTCCTCTGATTTCTGAAAACTTGAGACTCTTTAACTGCCTTCATATGGCTTCCAGACTTCATAAATAAGCCTATTGCCAATACCCAGCAGAACTATCAGGGGTGTTTCCCTGCTTTTCTATGGACCTCATTACTTCCACTTTTTCCTTAGGTCTCTATGGTGATGTTTTATATTGTAGACCCTCCTAGCTTCACAGTCCATGGGGAACAACACCTCACCCTGCCCTGTCTACTTTGTCTCTTAACCTTCTCCAGTCTTCCATATTCTTTTCTGCTGAGTCATCTCAATGTCCACATCATCCAGCGACTCTGCTTTCATTACTAGGCTTTCTCTCAAAGTCCAATCTAAGTCTGCGCTGATGTTTTTAACTCAGCCAGTCTCATTTCCTTCCCTCTGCAATGCCAGACTCTCGCTTCTGTGAGAAGTCTACCTTTGCTATCAAGATCAGGAAAGCAAAGACACCTAACTGCTACGTCCCAAGCACACAGTTTCTTTAAGCCATCCTTTTTTTAACACATAAAATTATCTTATGACTTGCATGTTTTATGCCTTCATGATTTTTGTGGTATTTCTCACTCCAAATCCATATATCTATATCTTCTTTATTAGACTTTAAACTCCCCAAGTGCAGCTATAAGGCAACCTTTCACAGCACTGTTTAGCATATTTTTTAAATGATTTTAATAGTGACAATAAAGTAGAAGAAATTATGCAAATTTACCTGTTCTTCCATGAGGATATAAATGAGCAAGTCGTCTTGGTAACCACAGAGCTTGGCTCTCTCTGCTCCCCATTGGGCCTTGAATATACTAAGCCTGTCTCTTACCTTGCCCCCTGTCCTGTGGAGCTAATCCGACCATAGACTTGCCTTTGAAGTCAACTGGAACATCATGCATGGGTGAGCTCCAGAGAGCACACAAAAGCAAGAAAAGAAAACTGACATGTTATTCTTAACCAAAGGGACTGTGCTATTTTGGTGTTTCTGTACCTGCTTTGGGCATCCGACAGACTTCAAGAGCCTGAGGATGAAGCGGGAGAAGACACTGAAATCAGCAAATGGAAATAGGCAATGGGTGCATCTGGACTAGAATAAAAGTTTTAAATTTCTAGTCAATCTCATTTTTTTCCCCTCTATTGAGAGACACACTAATCACAAATATAAAATTCTTTAAGGCTATAAAACTCCTCCCTGAGAATGTCAACCTCTTCTGGAAATGGTGTCCACTTTTCATCTAAAGCATAACAATTGCCTTAGAGACTAGCATTGAACTTCATGCAACAGCCATTTATCCAGAACCTTTACTGAAAAGGAGTTGTGCTCATCAAGATGAGAGTACCATCACCATCTTCAAGAAGAAAAGCATAAAGCAGCTCTCATAGCATATGGCTCTCCAAGCCCACTTACAAACTCTCAGACAGCATCAGTTTGTGATGCAGTAACATGGTGAACTATAAATTATAGCTTTACTACTTCTCATAGTCAAGGGCTCAAAACTGAATGACCTTTTGGAAACTAACTGAATGCATTATAGACATATCTTTTGATCCTAAATTTTTTTTTCTAAAAATAAATTCTATGGAAAGAAAAGACCCAACAAGAAGCTCACTACTTAACAATTACTTGTGTTTTGGGTGTTTTTTTTTTTTTAACCTCTCCAAGTCTCAGTGTGATAATTTGTAAACCGTGGATAATAATAGTACTTGCCTTATAGCCCATGTGGGCACAGTGCCTGATGGGGGAAATAGCCAGAAATCTCAATAATGTGAGTATTATAATCCTTATTTTACAGAAGAAGAAACTGTGTTTCAAAGAGTCTACAGAATTGGTCCAAGGTAATAGAAGGTCTGGGATTTGAATCTAATTTAGTTTGATTCCAAGGACTGTGCTCTTCTGGGCTCAAAGGCTGCTGCTTAACCTAGGGCCCCAAAGTGGCTAAGAAAAGGAGACATCAGCTGAGAAGATTCTCCAAACACCTTCTCAGTGCTTATTTAAGGATGTCTGTATTTTATAAACGTTCTGCAAAGTGTGTGCTGGAATATTAAGCTTTCAAAAATCATTCAAGACCCGCAAATACCAGGGCATTAAACTCAAATGTAAAAGTAACTGAAACCATGACCAGTTAATCTAATCTAAAAATAATGAACATAAACCTGAAAAGCTGACACTCGTTGGTGACGAGATATGAATTTACCATAGGAGAACAAAACCCAGCTCTCTGCTCCTGGACACTGATATAGCGTATAACTTCTATTTCATGTTTAAATATTTTAAGACAAAACATTAAGAAATTGTATTTGCCTTTAGAAGCACCATTAATCAAGTTACATTGGCTACTTTATTGGGGGAAAGAGCTGAATGACAATGAGCAAGTTATACCAAAGTTAACTTACTATGAATGAGCATGCTAGAGATGTACCAAAGAAGTGTGTCAAGCCCTGAAAGAAGGCATGAGGTATGGATGCCCATGCTGAAAACATATTTACCCTCAGAGGAGTGGCACCGAAATTAAATTTGAAGACAATGGGCATCATGACCTAGCAAGCAACAGTGAAACTGAGAATAGGTGAAGCTGTCATTCAACAAAAACTTGATTTCTTTTCTTCTAAACATTTTCTTTTATCTTTTCTGAGTCATAAATTTGACCAGTTGCCATATTCTCCAATGTAGAATACTTGGGCCATCTCCAGCTATTTTTTTCCATTTTGCTTCAAGTGATGTGAGCCTAAATGTGTAGTTTTAGAGATAGGCTAGATCCAATGTCTCTAAGTCTCTAGTCTTCATGTTCCAAATCCCCCGCCATGGGGAGGTGGGGTAGGGAGAAATCCCATTGAAGAATTTCTCAACCATACCTTTTACACTGCATGGAGTTCAAAAGTGCCTACAGAGAATGGCTATCAAAATGAAATACAGCTCAGAGTAGGCAGCAGTGAGAGGGGTTCTTTATTGGGGGCCACCAACAGCCTTCACAAGTCACAGGTAGAAGGTGTATAGTGTCTCCGCTCTCATCTGGTTAGACAGGTGTATGGCGGTGAGCCCTGCTTCCCAAAGACACCAAGAATGAAGAGCTGCCAGATTCTAGAGAAAATGCTCCTAACTATTCTCCAAGCGGGACTCATCACGTATCTTTCCATCTGATTCTCCCCATGATGTATCTAGTATCAACCCATTCACCTAATAGGATACATCAGAGAATTCGTTATTTGCTACTCCCTCCCTCTGGCCCCTTAATAACAGAATATCTGTCCTTTCTTGCTTAGTGGATGACATATACTGTCCATAGGAGAAGTCCATAGGTAAGAATGGAGTGTGCATTTTTCTATCCAGTTCTTCCCTTCCCTGAGGACAGAAGGCGGAAGGTGGCCAAGAAATGGCCAACACTCTTCTTTCTATGTCTACAAAATATGAACTCCACAAGAAAAAAGAAGAGAATAATTAAATGATTACTGGGCCTTTCAGCACACAAACCTCAATGTAACTAAAGGCAAAAACTTTAAGTGAAGTTTTAAATTTTTTGTATGGCAAATCTTTGGCTTTAAAAATGGCAATGTGTGCCCTGGCTAGTGTACCTCAGTGGATTGAGTGCAGGCTGCAAACCAAAGGGTCGCCGGTTCGATTCCCAGTCAGGGCACATGCCTGGGTTGCGGGCCAGGTCCCCATTGAGGGCCAAGTGAGAGGCAACCACACATTGATGTTTCCCTCCCTTTCTTTTTCCCTGCCCCCCTCTCTAAAAATAAATTAAAAAAAAAATCTTTAAAAAAATGGCAATGTGCATTCAAAGTTGTTGTTTTTCCTTAGAATCCTAAAACTTTACATTTGAGATAGAGACTAAAACTTGAACCAATTCCAAAGCTCTTTGCTTAATGTTAGGTTTTATTTGGAACAGTGTTTTCATCAATGTGGGTGATTGGTGGAATATTTCTGTCCGAGAGTGAAACCACGGGCAGGGCTCCACACATCCTGGGATGCTGTTAAAGACAGCTTTGAAAGTTTTCCACTGCATAGAACGTGTTCACTGGGCCTCTCAAGATAGAGAGGAAGTTGAAGGATTTCAAAAAGCATTTAAATTTACATTTGTCTCCAAATTTTGGAAGAAAAATCATGAAATACAATAAAGGCAATGGTAAACTCCAGCCCCAACAAGCACATATTTGATTATAAACTATCAATAAAGTATTTGTAAATTTCACTGAATTAATCACTAATCATGTGACACCAGTTATTTTTAAGTCCCCGTGAAATGAAAATCTTTGTTTTGCTGATGAAATCAATTGAAAACTGTAAAATCCATTTTCAAGAATTGGTCTTTATTCTGAATGTTCTCATTATCGTTATCACAACGAATAATCTGAAACAATATTCTGAGCCAAAAAGCTCTATTTGATTGTTAATACTGCTTTCTACCTGTGAGGAAATAGCTTCTCCTTTCACAACACTGAAGTATGATTGCTAAGAGTAATTTTATTATATTATCCAATATGTTCTTTAGCGTTGCTTTTCTCTCCAATTATCCCATAGTTAATATGGGAAAGATCCTATTTTCTCCTTTTATAAAATCTGCCACAATGACTTGCGCATCACTGGTCAGACAAGACGATGAAGGGAGAAAAGCCAATTGAATAATTGAGTAAATAAATGATTTGACGTCTTCTCAAATTTATGATAATAATCATGGTTTTTTAGTAAAAGAGATATCATTTTAGTTAAAAAGGTCATAGTCTATACAAATTTTTACCCAGCTTGGAATGCCCCAAACCACATAGAAACTCTGAACTCTTTAAGTTTTTTGTTTTGTGGTAAAGAGCTAGACATTCTTTGCCATATGTTTCCAAATTTCCTATTATGTTTACCCACCCAAAAATAAAACAATACCATCAAAGAGATAATTGACTTGGGGAGGTTAAAATGATCGTAAATCTTAGAAATCCAATGAGTAACTGGGTGAATTGAAGTGGATTGTACTGCACTGAATTATCAAGATTAAAGTTACATGAACACAAAACCCTGAATTCAAATCTTTCTAGCACTTTAAAAGCAGCAGGCTTTAAAAAAATAGATCTCAGTCTTCAAGATGATATGTTGCTTGTTTATACAGATTATCCTATTCTTATACCATGTTCATACTTTTTAAAACTATCTCCCTGAACTGAATAGAAGCACATCCGATGGGAGGTGATGTACATTTCATGTTCCCATTATGTACAATGAGTTTACACCCCTTTGGTGACGTGCTTGTCACTTGAAAGATATACCATTCTTGTTATTTTTTTTTAATTAAAAGCTGCTCACGTGAAACTATTTTTGTAAATGGCACCACATGGAATTTCTTCTAAAGATCAACGGCATCATCATACAACATACCCAAAAATGGGATGATGCTATTCCTGTTATCACTTGTAGCCATTTATATACTAAGTCCACAGCCAACCAGCAAAACAGACGACTTAAGGAACTTAAAAAGAGAGAAAAAAAAAACCCTTTTGACTGAAATGGGTTATTACCTTAGCATATTTCCAAATATCTTTTGTGTTTGTGCATGCAAACTGATATGCAGTACCCCAAAATTTGCTGATGTGAATTCGAGAGGGGGCCAAAGGTTTTATCTTCCCAGTGACAAAACAACCAGTTAATCCAGAGAAAATAAAATCTTCAACCGACCCAACTGATTGGAACTGTGTGGAGAAACTGGCTGATTAAACATTTCCCTTTACAACTGCATGTGGTGTGTTCTTATGGCAAATCACAGGGGCTAAATATCATGCTCCATTGTGCACCCAGGTGGCAGTGAGATACCAACAATTACACACTGTGGCTAAGTGCCAAGGTTCATGCCTGAAATTAGTGTCAAAGTGAAAGGACCATAGAAAGTTAGGGTTAAAGGGGAGACGAGCTCATCCTCTGTGTTTTACTGACATCAACACAGCATGCAATAAGCATTTGGGGCACAGTTTCCGTTTTGGAACTCTCATGGATTTTCAACTGCTACTATTACAATACAGACTGCAGAAATATTGCTTGTTTCTTAAAAGCAGAAGATAGCTCCAAGCCTCAGAGTCAAAGCTTCACCCCCACTTATCTCAACTAGCAGGTAGAAATTCCCACAGGATGGGGCTACTTCTGCAGAATACTCCCATATAAATGAGTGCACACAGGCTACATTCCCTGCTTTAGGGTGTGAACTTTCTAGCTCACTTCACCCAGGAAAATTAGTGCCTGTTGCATATATATTATGTATTGGTAGTATTTCCTTGATGTAAGTCCTATATTTAAATCCATATGTATAAGTCATGGTCCTCACAGCCAATGAAATAGCTCCGTAGCAGAGGTCAGATGTAGTAGTTGCTTCAAGAAATATTCACCAAGATTTTCCTATGAAGTAAAATTTCCACCTTAATTTTACCTTAAGCACTGGGTTTAAGAACATATACAAATATAACATAACTGCACTTAGAAAAACCAGAAAGTGTATTCTACGTACAATATATTAATATTGTTGAATGACAATTTATTCCCAGAAGAAGCAAAACTATGTTTGAGAGCAAAGATTATGGTGTTTAACTATTCCTTAATAGAATCTCCAATTCTAAATAAATATTTAAAGATCCGTGAAAGTCCTGGGCTATTAATTTAGGCGCATTACTTTTTTTCCCTGCGAAGCTTCCTCCTGTTGTCTGCCTCTCCCCTCCTTCCCACTTGTCTTCCCCTCTTCCCAGCCTCAAATATATATTAACTGCATACTCTATGCAACATTGTGATAGGCAGTGGGCTCTTGCTTCCAAACCCTCCAGTCTCAGTTTTGTTTCTTTCTTCTTTTATTATACTGCCAGTTCCCTGAACGCTTTGCCAACACGTGAGTCGGGCACATCTACAGACACTGAAGCAGTCAGGACACAGGAACTGGGTGAAACATTACGTAGCCCGACATCACATTTCATTGCTGCAAATGTCATGGGGCAACTGATCAATGCAGATAAAAGAATTTTAGGATTTCATTTCTGAAATGGGTCTTGTAGGAGCCACACGCATGGACCCAGATACTGAAGGATGGGAAGCCTTGAGAAAGCAGCAGCAAAGGTTTTCAAGTGCAGCAGTGATCAGAGAAGCCCATCCTCAGCGTTTTGGGAGAAAGTAGGAGAAAACATAAGGCAATCTTCATGAGGGCAACGAACAGATCGGCCTTCCAGCATAGAAAATTCCTATATAGAAATCAGCGATAATGCAGTTGAAAAGATGAAAGCCAAATGGTGAGGAGTCCAATGAAGTTCTCAAATTTAAAACGTTTATACTATTGGCTCTGGGGAATACATAGATGCAAAGGGGAAGAACATACTGAAAGTATCAAGGTGTGGCAGTGAGCTCATAGTCTAAGGGCAAAGACTTCCTGTTACAGCCACTGCTTCATTCTGAACACCTTGAATGGGCCTAGGACAGTACAGAGGCTCAGTAATATTTGTTGAATGACTAGAAGGATGAATAGGACCTGAAAGGCCTGGAAATTAAGTCATGTTAGATGCTTAGTAGCTCAGATGCTTAACTCCCCTCAAAGGAGTTACTTAACTTCTTAAAGCCTCAGTTTCCTCATCTGCAAGTAAGGATAATGATATTATCTTTCTTATAATGTAATTGAAAGGACTAAATTAGAAAATGAAGGTACAGTGCTTAGCCCATTGCCTGGCATATAGAAAAAAAATGTTAGACATTAATGATTAGAATTAGAGGTCCCTTGAGTATAAGAAGTGTAAGAAGCATTGGAAGGAAGCATAAAAATAGTAAAACCAACTTAGTGTCTGCTGCATTGTGGGCCTGAATAGTGAGGGAAAATGTGCGATAAATTTAGACATTCCTAAATACACATCAATAAAATAACGTCTTAAAACGCACTCTGACTGTTTTACCAGTGTATTCTTTTAAATCGCTATTTATGCCTAGAATATGTTTAGAGCCATTTAAACAATAAACAAGAGAAATACAAGTTCCAAAAATATATGGATTGTGATATGATTAGTTGATGATGTATGAATAACTGGTGAGAATCCTATAATCTGCAAAATCAGGCAATGATGAATATTGAATTAATGGTGACTATTAAATTAAGAGCCACAAGAATAATGTCTAGCATAGGGTAGGCACTGAATATAAATGTTTGTTGAATGAATGAATGAATTTTTCTAAATCTATATGGCAGTGCATCTTTATAATAATTTATTTGATTTCCATGTTTCAAATTTAGCTAGCAAATTGAATTCTTCAAATATTTCCAGAAAATCTAGAAACTTCAATGATGCGTGCAATAAACTGCATTAAAACCTTTGAGACTGTGATAATTAATAAAACAGCATATGTTCCTGACCATGGTACGCTACCCTGCTTTCCTTTCTCTAAAGAAACTCCCACTTTATGGTATATATTGGTCTTTGCAGTTGGACTGGGAATTCCAGTGTCAGAAAAATAATAGGAAGTTCTAGGATTTATGAATCATAAGTACATGTGCTTCAATAATGCCAAGCAACATTAAGAATATAAATGATGGCTTAGATGTTATTAAGAATGTAAAACGTTTCTGTTTACTATATGGTGTAAGATCATAAAGTCTAGCAACTTTAGAAGGACTCAGGGTCATTACAAGTCTACATAGGCCATCTCTTGATTAAGAGAATAATAAGTCATAAGCCCCAGTAAGCAAACTACAATTTTCACATTTAAAATTATAAACAAAATTTTAACTACTTCAATTAATTAATTATTAGTGAATGTTAGAGCATCTAATTAAGCTCTTTAGCATAACTTTTATTTTCTTAAGTTATTCTGGCATTGTTTAAATGAAAGCATCAGACTGATGGCCATGCAAATTAAAATCTGCTATCTGATCTCAGAGGTGATTAAAACACAAAACAGCAGTAGGTCAAACTTTACCATGTGTCCTGACAACATGCTAGAGTAGTAGTCTGGGGTGACACCTTCACTAGCTATTTAAGAGGGAGGCCCTCACCTGACAGTTCTTTCTCTCTGTTAAATTTTCTAGAGGATGCTAAGTATAAATCCAGAGTTTGCCATTTGGTAAACTATTTTGTGTGAAATAAACGAAGACCACTGCAAGATTTTATTGAATTAGGCAAGTAACTTGCTATTACCGAGAAAATTCTATATCCTAATATCAACCCAAGGCCAATTCAAACTTTTCAGCATTTAATAAACAATTTCTAATGAAACAAGTTTTGGGGTTCCCCACAAACTCAGACAAATAGGTCAGACACACAGCTTCAAAGTCAATACAACTTTCTAGGTGAGAGAGAATGTTGGCACACCGAAAAGACAAAAACCAAAATTATAGTAGGCAGAAAGAAATCGAGAGTAACCAATTGTCCTGCCACACTAGTATTTGGAAAGGAATATTAATTACGAAAAGAAAGAGAACTTGGGGAAACTTAGTAAACATATTAGGAGAGGAAAAGAATCAGATACTAGAGCTTAATTTTACTTCTATAAAAATTTGCTGAATTAACACACTATCAGTGATTAACACACTGGTAGTGTGTTAATTCAGCTATAATATTATATCCTGACTTTAAATATTCACTACAATCAAGTTAAATTGCATAAAATAGTTTCTAATTAGTGAGTTTAGAGCATCGCAGCTAGGGAGTTAATGGCTTTGTATAATTTGCACAGAAAGACTGATTTAAGGATTTCATTTTGACTTACATAAATTGATCTAATGTCACAACTCTAGTTCCCCAAAGATTTGATACTTTAAAAGCTATGTGATTAACTTCTGTGTCTACAGCTCCTGAAAGGAGCTGAGGTGCAAAAATTTTCCTGGTATCATTGGCTGCAATCATGTTACCTTTATATATCTGCACTTACCTATTCCATACAGATGGATATAATAACTAAATATTTACATACCTATGAATTACTTCTCAGTCCATTTTCAAATTTTAAAAGGTAAATGGCATCTGAAAGCACTGTCAATGTTGTAATAGCTCATAGTATTTATTCCTTCTGTTTTCTCAGCCTTCCCTTGATTTGTATGCTTCTTTAGTTTTCCTCATTAAACCACAAACTAGCATATCTAATATTCATCCTTTTAAGACACACCTAATTCTTGTAAGAATGTACTAAATTAAAATAGGAGGACTCAGGAAATACTGTTTTATCTCGAGTTTAATGCAATTGCTTCAGCTGAGATAAATGCATGAAGACTTTTATGAAATAACTTTTACATAAGGATAAAATGACTTCTACGTAAGAAACAATTACAAGCCAACATTACCATCACCAGAAAATCGTAAGCTAGAATGAGCAATAAAAACATTGTATTTGAAATGAGATATTAGAGAATAGCTATTAAAATATTTTACTCAATTTCTATTACACCTTAAAATGAAAGTCATCAAAATGTCATTACAGGCCTTTCCCCCAGATTCTTCAGAGACTGAATTTAATCATTTCAGGAAATTGAGCACTACCCAACCTTCACTTAAATCTTTTGAAATAACAGCGAAGCAAAACACAATGGCAAATGTATATATTTTCTATTAAAATATGTTCATATGCACATATAGATACATACCACAGACCGGGGAATATTTGTCTTCTTCAGATACCTAGAATTAAATATTTCTTTGGACATTAACCACTTAAATGAAGTATTATCTTCAAGAAGACCGGAAGACACCCAAGCAAAGGAGACGCAATTGAGCTTTGCAAAACCCCAGTCTTAATAACACATTAAGAAAGCAGTTTAAAAAAAAAAACCTTCAAAAATCAATTTTTTGGAAATTACTTCCATTCACAATTATTACCGGTACAACAGGGCATAGAACTTTTTACTGCTGCTCAGGTAAAGGGCCAAAGATTAGTTGAATACGTGTGGTTACATTAATAAAAGCATCATTATGCGTTTTTCCGAAAACTGGTACTCTATCAAGAATTTTCAGGGTGGAAGAGACCTTCCACATCACCTAATCTTGGTTTTTGTTTACCAGTTCTAGGAATAAAATCTACACACAATAGATAAAGATTATTTTATTGATCCCCAAAATGATCATTTTTCTCTGAAATATGAAAATTTGCTTATTTTCACGGCTAAAAGTAAACAAGATACCTGATTGTAATTTGTCAATAAAAGCTTGGCATTTTTAGCAAATCACTAACAATAAAATTCCCAAAGACAGTCTCTTCCTTAAACCTTTAATGTGAAACAGAATAGTTTAAATTTTAAACAGTTTTCTTTAGAAAGCAGTTTTCTAATGCTACTGGCAAGAAGTACATGAAATGGTTTGTAAAACAGCACTTTAAAAAAACGTTTAATTTTTACCTTTCAATTCGAGGAGGATGCCACTTCTTAGGGAACCCATTTTTCCTGAAGATGCTCAGGGCTGGCCAATTCAGAATAAAAACCATTAGCACAGTCCTATTAAAAGGAAAAACTACACCACAAAGCCACAGTCTCTGAAGGAAGCTGATGATGCTCCTAAGCAATAAATGCCTTCCCTGGCACCTCCTCAGCCACCATCATCTTATTAGCAGAGTGTACGCTCCCTGAAGCATCAGATAAGCAGTTTTTAAGGGAATGGAGAAAGGTATGACGGCTCGTCTGCTGAACCCGGCTGCAGCCTCCACAGCTTCTTAATCACCACGATTCCTTTCTATCGAGGTTCTAGAATCCAAGGATGTCCTGGGACGCGTAAGCGTAAGTGGCACCAGCAGAACATTGCTGGGAGTCACCACAATTGGATACAACTTTCCCTCACACCATCAGCCTGAGACGGAAGGCAAGGGAGCCACAGAGCACCTGCCCGTTTGTGCCTTAGCCCTTGGTACTTGGGAACCAAAGACCAGCCCTAACGCAGAAACTCCTCCTGACTTCTCAGCGTCCCGGCAGAATCCGGGCACACGCAGCCCCAGCTAGAGAGAAAGTAAGGGAAGGGAGGCTGCCCTCTCATCCTCCATCCACCGATCCACCGAAAGCGCGTCGGCTGGATCACAAATAAAATGCTAATACACGAGAAAATGAAAGCCAATTTCCTCCACTTTGCTCCAAGTTTCAGAGGCCCCTCCACAATAAAAGATAGCTGTTTGTGGAGGCTGCCTTGTTCCGTACCATTAACTCAGAACAAAACATATTTTTAGTGGGACAGCGGTGTTTACTTGTAAGAACTGTTGAATTGTTCGGCACCATTTATCACTCACAGACAAAGACGTTCAGCCACAATTTTGGACACAAATCAAGGTACATGCTCCTCATAAAAAAACGAAGAAGAAGAAGAAGAAGAAACTGCTTAAGTCCCCAAAACTATAGAGATTGAGGTCAGACTGGCCATAGCAACCAAGAACAGGACTCGGGTCTCCAGAAGGACCTAGCAACCGATAAATGAGTTCAGATCTCTTTTCATCTCCACTGGTGTGAAAGCCAAAATTAAAAAGATTAGATCACCCTGCACCCATTACAAAAGGTGCCACAATGAAAAAGTCATTTCCAGCCTTTGAATCACATCAAATAAATAACATTCATCCCTTCTATAATGAACAACTTTCAAAGTAAATTGAATCTCCATAGGACTGCTTTCCCTGGCTGCACGGTATTTACATGACAATGTATCACAGGAAGCTCGGAATGGGTCTGGTAAATGGGGAACTAGGGATAAAAAGCATCTTTAGCCCCGATGACTGTATACTCAGACCGCTTTTCAATCCCCCTCATTGAAACAATGTGTTGTATCAGGAACATAAACAATGTCTTTAAATTGTGGGAAATGAAAGTTTGGGGCGCATTTTAAAATGTCTGGACTCACCCCTTTTGAGGGGCACTAAGAACGTAGAAATCACTTAACCTCCTAAATCCATGCCCTGGATTCATTTTTGTGACAAAGAATTCCCATCTATGGGCACACTTGTTTCTTTGTTTCTGTCAGCAATTTTTCACCCTAAATATATCCTGAATTTTTATTATCTTACTTATGATGAAAGCACATTGCAGATATTTTTGAGCGTGTAGCTCATTCATTATTTGTGATTTCCTCGAAAGTATAAGGTATTCTCCATTATAGTAAAAATGTCTGTTAAGTTTTAACAATGCCTCTATACAAAATAACCATTTTCTACAGTCTAATTTTGACAAAATTTCTCCACGTCACTAAAAAAAAAAAATTAAGGACTAATGTTCTCAAATACCTAGGCTTCCATAAACTAATATACAACTCATATATTTCAGATGGAGGTGTTCAAAATAATGCAGTTAAGTCTAAGTTTAAAATATATCAGCATAATCTTATCTTTTTGTGGCAGCTCACATAGACATTAGTATTTGAACTCCATAGGGAAGCTCATTAATTTTTAAAACTCTCTGACCTCAGTACAGTTGAGTGTAAAAATAATTACAAATTAAGAATGAAAGAGCATCGCTTGAATTCTACATGGCCATATGCTCTATGCTGCACAAAACATTGCTAACTATCATCAAACAGAATTTTTTCCAGATATGACTTTAAACAGCATGATAAATGTCACCATACAGACATAAAAAGCAGCTCACCCTTTCACCCAGCCCCGCTCACCTCACCTCCAAGGATTCTAGTAACACAAAGCCCCGAGAACACAGGTTTGCAGGCAAGGGGCAGCAGAGACGATACCCTCATGAAAATATTTCCCTTCCGAGACTCGCTCTCAGCCACAGGGAGGCAAAAATACAAGAATCAAGGCAGACAGATTTTCTTACCTAAAACTTGTCAGAAGGGCGGTCCTTTGAGTCCTTGTCATTGTTGTCACCTCCGGTGGCCCCTTTCACCATCGTGGAAATTGGCTCCACTGTGTTTATTGCTCTGTGCCTCAGTTACAGCTGTGCACTCATCTGCCTGCATAGAACCTAGGAGGGGAAATGAGGGAGAGAGAGAGAGAAAGAGAGAATATGTGTATGTGTGTGCCTCTGTGTGTCAGAGAGAGAGAGAGGGAATGTGTGTCTGTGTGTGTGTCAAAGAGAGACAGAGAATGAGAGAGGGAGAGAGAAGGGAGAGAGGGGGAGAGAAAGAGGGAGAGAGAAGGGAGAGAGAGAGAAAGAGAGTAAAAGGGAGAGACTGCTGATTTGAGACTAAGAACCTAAAACCTCCAGCCAAGACAAGCCTGGATAAAAATGATCAAAGCCCTGTCCTTCATCAAGGGAATAGACAGATATTCTTTTCTCCTCCACTGAGAAGTGGGGCTGTCATTGGGGATTCTCACCAGGGAAGCGCAGACAGAGGCAGACCTTCTCCAGAATGTCAGCGCTGCCCAGCAGTCCGTGCAGAATACAGGTACCTATTGTTCCAGAGACAGATATGTAGCCAGCCAGTCAGACTCTGACAGATCTCAGCAAACCAGTGAGCCTGCCTTCAATTTAACTCCTTATTTACTAGGGCTTTTTGGTCAAATGCAAAGGTCTCCTCATCACCCTGGAGAAATAAATGGAGATGATGCAGATGAGCTCAGGGTAGGAACTAATCCTGTATCTTTCACAAAGAGGGACTTTTCACTACTACTAATTGAAATGCTAAATTTAATGCAAATATCTTATTTTTTCTGGGAAGAAATAAAGCATTAGCTTACATGGGGAAGACTGAGCAAGTAAAAGAAAACCTTGACATCCAGGATGAACAGCACAGCCAATTTTAAAAGGATGACAGAAATTGGGTTTTTTCAAAGCATCTTGGTTATAAATATATATACTTCAAGGCGTGAATGGGGTTCCCTAAACCAAACGGGTCCCAGTCTTTTGCATAGGGGTGTGGCACATTGAATACTTTTCACACAAAAAGCTACCCCTCCCCGTTTTCCTAGGGGCTGGTATCATTTTGGTCTCTCTCTTTCTAGACTCCACTGCTTTCTCAAGCACCCCCAAAACATTTCACTTCCCCCAAGCCTCACCAGCGTTTAAGTTACGCCTAGGGCAATAAAAACAAAATTAAGGAAGCTCAGAGAAAACTAACTTGTTCTACATTCTCCTGATGAGTCCTGAGATCCAGAGGGTATATTTTGTTCTTCAAATTCCTGGACCTTTCTAGATTACGATGGGTTGCCAACTTTCATCTTTGCGTATTAATTGAATAATTTTCTTGAAAGGAGTGAAAGAAGGCAAAATGCCTTGCGTTTGATTGTTTAGCACTATTAGATGATGGGGAATAGAAAAACAATAGAAAAGGGAAAAAGAAAAAGTAGCCTCTCCTTGAGTTAAAACATGATGGACTTGTACTCCCCCGAAAGACTTGATATTCAAGCCCCTTGGCCTTTTTTTCTAGATCGAACATCGGTTTCATTCGTTGTTACCATTTTCCCAAGAAATGCTGCATATTCTGCAATAGCAGGTGTGTTGCAGAGTCTGTGAAATGGTTATAAAATTTCTTTGCAAAACCTACACTCAGACATCACTTTACAAAGCCAGAGGGAAAATACTCAACACAGTCGTGGGAGGTTTAACCGTGCACGGCTGTTGATGGTAATGAGAAAGGCAGTACATATCTACTCCCTAACCGACATCTTCTAAAAGTCTAGGGTATGTTTTATTTTTTTGAGAATCTAATGAGAGATTTCATCATGGCTTTTCAAAACTCCATGAAAAAAAAAGGACCTAGAAAATATCGCTCCCTCCTTTCACGCTGTCTCTTGTCCTAAACCCCAGCATTTTGAAGACAGCTCAGGTCAGGCTGATTTAACTAGAACTCTGTGTGTTTAGGTTAGGCTCTAGAAACTCTTTTTGAAATTAAAAGTGCTTGAATTGGTGACTTCCAAAAGTCTACCTAGTGTTTTGTACTCAGGGAGAGCTTCTATTACACCTGGAAGGGAAAGGATGTCAAAAGAGTTTACTGGACAGGGAAAACGTATGCAACGTTTCTCATTAAACTCAACTTATGAGCCAGCAACAAAACAAGGGGATCTCATAGCCTATTTAATCTAAGTGGATAAGCTGATTTTTTTTCAAACCCATTTTAAGGAGCATGCATATCTTTGTAAGCAATAGGGTTAACATAATTTATCATGACCTTTTTAATAGCAAAATAGCGGAAGCCCATTCAATGAAAGAAAGCAGAGGGTGGAGATGCCTCGCAGCAGACGGAACCGTTCCCAGGCAAGGCTCCCCGGACAGCCTCTAGTGCTGCGGTTGGGAAGGGGCATTGACGCCCCCACTCCTGAGCACATGATAAGACTGAGGTGTAAGTACATTTAATTAGAACATTATCGAGGCCCCATCCAGATGTCATTATTTTTTTTACGGTGCTTTAGCTTTCCTTTCTTGTTTTCTCCTTTGATCTTTCTTTCCAACTTCTGTTGTCTTCAAAAAAACCAAGCTTGGTGTGCCAAACAGATTTTAAATATTCAGCTCTTAACACGTTTGAATACAGACAGTTCTCACAGTTGGGGTCCATTATTTTTGGAGGCATGTGCAGAAGGTTATCAACATTAATGAGAGTCACGTGCCCATGTAAATAAAAAACAGGATGCAGTCCTGCAAAGTGTGTGTGTGTGCGTGCGTATAAATGAGTGCTGGCGTTGGTGCAAGGTACACGTTTTTTTGTTGTTGTTTCATGAGCAGCGGAAAAGATTGTTTTTTTCTCAATAAAGTTTTTTGGTGGAATCCCTACTAGGATGTTTTTATCCAAGAACTCCCCTAAAGCCTATATTATGCAGCCTAAAGTTTATCAGTCACACTTTAGTCCCCAATTTGCCAAATAATTCATGTCAAGCATGAGTCCAACCTAAAGTGCCAACTATTTCTTGAAGAAAAAAAAATCCCCACTGTTTCATGGGCTGGGTTTTTAAGGAATAAACACATGAGGTGAGGGGCACCACTCATGAACAGTAGCAAGGGGTAGACTAATTCCCCGGGCACTCCACCGGGTATTTTTCTCTTTTCATCCACTGAGTTTGAACTAAGAGACGTGAAATTAGGTTTCCCAGAAGCACTGTGAATTACAGAATATTACAGAATAGTCCAATGTTTATAATCTCCCCCCAGGACTTGCTGCAGACACAGTCAGTTACTCATTCACACAATAAACCTCACGCTGATAGAACTTCTAAGAGACTCTCCGGGAACATTGCAGGTAACCCGACTCCAGGAAAGTTAAAAATAGTCTCTCCACCAAATTAAACATTATCTAAGTTCTCCACACAGTTATTAAACACAGAGAAGATCACCTCTGTGCATAATCTATAAATGGCTTGGATTACATATTAAAATTCTAATTAAAAGTTTTTGTGTCATCTCAGTTGGGCCATTCGAGATTAGAGACTAAATTCTGGTTCAGAGTGAAAGCCCATGTGGAAGCGAGATTTCTGAGGGCTGCAAGTTAGAAACTCAAGGCAGTATTACAATGTAATTCTAATAGAAAGAAAATAAGGCAAAACCATGAACTACATTCAAGACCCCCGTCAGACCATGCATATTTAGTGCCAACGAAGCGATCCCCCAGTGACTTATTCCATAGAACTTTACTTTCTTGAGAGTTGGAGAGAGAGAGACATGAAGACAAGATTTCTGCTGAGTGTGAGAGGAGAGTATTACCATGATTACATTCAAAACTGAAATCTTATAAATCTGATCATGCAACTTCACTAATATGAACAAAAGTTTTTCCATATTTAAGATCCAAGATGAGGTGTGCTGCTTGGGTTTTTATTTAATCCACTAAGTAAGTGAAAACATTACTTCTGACAGCACTGTTCAGAAAAGTCAGTGAAAATTTAATGGAAAATATTAGAGGCTATTTTACACCATCCAAACACCTGCAATATCTAATAGTTTGGTCATTTTACAATTAATGGAAGAAAAAATATGTATTTTCCCTAACAATCCCCTCATTGCAGTACTATTATATATGTACACATATGTACATCTATATATACACACATACATAGTATATGTATATATAGTGTATATGTGTGTGTGTGTATATATATATATATATGGTTTCAGAAAAACTCAATGAAATATTTTATTTATCAATTAGTAAGCAATCAGATTTTTTAGTTAATGGTATGTTGTCTTTCTTATTCTAGAATGGCTGCTGAAAGTCAATTCTGAGAACATGCATACAGAGAATAGAATGCCAATATTTTGAACAGTAACAAAGGGAAAGTTTTTGCATTGTTGCATGCATAAATGAAACAATATGTTTTCCATGTTTCCATAAATGTCTTCTTAAGTGGTCTCAGACTTACAGAACAATGAAAAAAATTAACATGGAGCTGATTTATGAAAGTTGATATTCAAAGCATTTCATGGACTTTGGGAATCTCCTTGAAGGGAATTAGGCAGAAAAGTTGGTAAAGATTTCCTTACATTTATTTTGTACAGCACTTTGAAAATCACAGAATATTCCAGAATATGAATATTTCCTTCACAAACTACAATTTGAAAGGAAGTTTTGTTAGTAGACATATACAATCCTGTTCCCCATCCTTTGAGTGAATTAGGACCTACCTGTCTTCTCCAGCAGCTGTCTCCAGGGCTCTATGTATCAGACCACTCTCTGGTCTGATACATAGAAAACGCCAGCTGAAAGTGCCTTCTGTTATGGGCAGTCTTCCCCATCCAAATCTTTTGATAAAAGTCAGGATAAAGCATGATTTATTAATATAGCAGAGTCATTACAATCCTGAGCTAAAATGTTATTGGAGCTTTCCCCAGCTACTGCTGTTTAAGAAAGTCTTTAAAAACCAATTTAATTTCCTTCCACCCAGTCAAGTTTTCTCCACAGATAATTGGTTTTTATTATATGCACAAAAGCATCAGTAAAGTCACTATGTACAAGGCATTTCAATATTTTCAAAGGGAAGTATGCTCGTATTTATGTTTATGTGCCCAAACATACACTTCCCTTTGATTCTGTATCACTGACCATTAACACTCTTCTAAAGTGAGAGAGCGCACTGGAACTTGTACAGGCTGCACAAATAGCCAGGTTAGTCTTTAGTAGCAGTAGAAGTTCAATAAAGTTAATATAGCGGTTGTCATGTTCTTTTATCTTAAACAAGTATATTATTGTAAAGCAAAACATCATCCCTGTTAAATGTGCTGAATTTTTGCAAGCTCACTTCCAGAATACCTGTGTTTTTAGTTTCAAAGCCTTAATCATTTCACTGGGAAAAAAAAAAAACCTCATCTTTTTCCAATCATCATTTACACAACAGCCCTTTTAGGATTTATAAAACCTATCTCAGTGTATTATTATCATCAAAAGTGTGTTTGCGATGCTAGAGCAGACTTGTTAATTGTTCATAAGTACCCTGAAACATTAGATTAGCAATGTTTATAATTGTCTAAATACAGCATGACGATATAAATCAATTACCATGCACATCAGTCTTTGACAATTCAATGTATCCAACTGTGGTGAAGTTGCCATAAACTTAAAAAAATAGGAAGCCACAGTTTTTATTGCTTGAAAATCTAACTACTGAAGTTGTATTCAATTGTAAACACTGCAGAAATAGGTGTAGGAGCAGGAGACTGGTCTACTTACTTGAATATTCACGTTCCTCTGAATTAAGGCTGTTCTTCACTTTGCAGAATTTCACGTTTGAGAATTTTTCCGTGTCCTCCTGACCCCGCAGTCCCTCCTCCACAGGTGGACGATTATCAAATAGAAAGCTCCCTATTTCAACAACCATACACTGTCTTTTAAAAGTCACTGAACTTCTGAGAACTGACGATTTATCCCGAAACTTCTTCGGCGACACAGGTGTCTGTGGCTGTCTGATCAGATTCGTCAGAGCTCATGGTCACCTTCATTGTACTCCTCCTGGGGTCCACGGTGCTGAAGTGAGAATGACTTCTCCCTGGTATTTATTTGCTTTTTGATTGAAGGAAGAGGGTTAACATTTTAGTTTTTGTTCATCCCCTCCCCCCGCCCCCACCGCCTCAATTCAAAATCAAAGGCAGACATAATTTTCTAAGTTGAATTTAGGTCTGAGATTTGCTTCATTTCTGAATGAAAAACAAACCAAAATAAAACACAAAGCAGAACAATGCTGTGTGCCTGATTCCATCAAGTCACGGTGATATAAAAGAAAAAGACAATCAAATGAGAAAAGAAAGGAAACATTCTAAGCAAATTAGTTTCTTCGCTCACTCCCGCACTATCCCCCGAAACCCCCGACCTCTCTGCAGACCACGTCTCCCTCCTGTTGAATGCTAACTCTCTCTGAATAGATCGCACTTAATGAAGCTAAGGTCAGGCGGCTTCCAGTTGGCATTTGCCGTGATAACAAATCAGAAATGATAGCATCATACAGATTTATGAATTTTTTACCCCTGCAGACACAAACATCAGACGTTTACTTTATAAAGAGAGCTTTTAGATCCTTCCTGCAGTTTCCATAGTGATTTCATTTTTTTCCCTTTTATCACAGATTGGCTGAAGAGCTGCTCCCCTTTGCACGTTAAAAGGCTTGTGCTACCAACTGTCGATGCAAAAGGTGGCTGAGGCAGGGACGCAATCTATACTGCCAAAAGGAATTCACACAGAGGCATGGTGGTGAAAGGTTCCAGAAGAATTTTGTTTTTCTTCTGTATCAGTGTGATAGTGCAGGAGAAAATAATTTTGCCTGAATTCTTGTAATTACTTTGAGTTAAATGTAGTTGCATTTTACGCTGCGTAGCATACTTATATTAAAACACTCATCATACAAAACATAATCCTTTCATAAAAGGGTTTAATATAGCTTACACTGTTCCAAGTGTCTGGGCTTGTTAAACATAAAAGTTCATTATGAAATCATTTTCACTTCAGTTACTTTAGTTTCGGCTGCAATGTTTATTTCAATGTTTATTCTTCTGTTCTTATGTCTCAGTCGGTTCACTTTTTTTTCCTCTGTTAGGAAAAACTGTACAGCATTTTAAAATGAATCTAGACTGTCCACAGCAAAATAGTAAAACCTCACAGAAGACATCTGTGCATTTCTATCTAGCACTTAATAAAGTTAGGGCTCAGTCCTTAATTTACTTTTGTGCTGTTTTATGTACTTCTCCTTATTAAAATTGAGCATTTGAGTGAATTTTAAATATCATACTGATTTTTCTTTCAACTTTTATATCATTTAATCGTGTTAGCACCTAAATAATCCTAGTCATAGGTTGCTATAATTCTGAAAGAAATGTCTGTTCTCTAATTACTTCTTAAATACAGGTGGGGCAAAAGTAGGTTTAGAGTTGTGAGTACATGAGACAACAGTTTATCCTTGTATTGTTCTTTATTAATTATTGCATTATTTTCCATACAAATAACGGTTAAACTAGTTATGTCCCTGCCCCTGCACCCGTATTTTGAATTCTTGTCTTGATGTCGATGTTTTACAAGTAAACTTTTAGCTCTGGATGTTTTTTTTAAAAACTGTAAGGAAAATAACACCACTGCCAATTAGCACTAAAGTTCATGTTCTATTTATATATTTTAAATTAATGAAATGGCAATTCATATCAAAGTAATTGTCATTTTAGAAAAAAACATTTCCATGAAAGTACTTAAGAAATATTATTACATATTTCATGTTAAAATCTTTAAATTTCTGTAAGATACAGAGATCTATGGGCTCTACCTTATTCTACATGTATTTTATTCTACCTCATACTTTATTTCTTAATTTTCAAAGAATATATAGCCTAAATAGACTAGCTATTTCTTTTTTTTAATTCAGTGAGAAAAAAATTATGTACCATAATAAGGTTTCTTCTTCCCCTTTTCATCACACTTCTGTCAGAGAAAATAAGTTATAAAGTGGCTTTTGAACAAGAAAAATATAAATTGACTTAATATGGTGAGAATTCCAAGAGATGGTGAAATAAAAATACACCATTTTAGTTAAGTTCTTTGGAGGTCAAAGAAGAAGGATTCTTTTGATTAACCTTGGCTAATAGCATAGTTAAGTATAAGACACAAATTAATAATTAACGTGGAAATCTCACACCAATTTACAGAATCATACTTCTAAACTTCACAGAGAGAAAAATGGGATTCAGTGAAGCATGGGAGACATTGTCAGCAGCTAAAATTTATGAATTCAGTCATTGAACAAATTCTTATTGAACATGTCACATACCAGTCACTTTGGTATGAGGCATAGCTCCACTGTGCACCAAAGGCATTACCCTTGTCTTCATGGAGCTTCTAGTCTGGGGAGGAGATGGGGAAAAAATAAGTAGTAAGCAAATAAAATATATCATTGTATTAGAGAAGATAAAAACGCCTCTGAGAAAAACATCTGTAATCTCAGACCTGAAGAACAAAGCTGCCAGACACAGGCTGTGTGGGAGGGGTGCTCCAGACACAGCAAGACCATTCTACATTTGAGGGGTAACAGAAGGCCAGCGTGAGAGCAGCAAGGTGAGCAAGACTGCTGTCGGATCAGGGGTGGGTGAAAGAGGGCATATGTTGTGGCTGGAAGTCCATTTATTTCTAAGCATAAGGGAGTATCATTGTAGGGTTTTAAGCCAAGAAGTGATGTGGTCAAATTTTATTTTTTAAGATCATTCTGGATGCCATGAGTAAAGTAGATTGGACCTCGATAAAGGAAGAGACAAGGAAGTAAGTTAGGAGATTGCTGTAGAGACCTAGCAAAGCTATGCCAACGGCACGGATTGGGAGCAAATGGGGGACTGCTGAGAAGAGAAGAGGAAAACTTGAATACGTAGTGGAAGTAGTATTACCAGCTCGTGGGTGGTGAGTCAGAAGGAGGAGCCTACATTTTCTCGGTTGGAATGGGGAATATGGATGGGCAATACAGAAGAAGGGAAATGCCCAACGGGACGGGAAAAGCAAGAGTTAAATTCTATACATGGCAGATTTTAAACATGTATGGATGTCTCAGAGATGGGGTCTGGATTGGAACAGAAATTAGTGAGTTGTCAGTGTATAAATAGTATTTAAAGACATTTCCTTCTTTTTTGGAAAAAAAAATCACCCAGGAAAAGTCTGTACAAAAAGAAAATGAGTCCTAAGCTAGAGACCCGAGCAATGTCAACATTCATTTAAAGGTATGACAAAAAGAGAAATTGAAAAATAACCGAAGAAGTTGAAAAGAAAAAAGATTATGGTGCCTCAGAACTGAGGAAAGCGTATATTCAATTACGTGTTCACTGGTGACATAATGGGATGTCGGAATTAGAAGTTACACTGGAACGGGCTGAGAGGTGATTGGGAGGTAAAAGTGTGTAGAATTCATGTTTAGATGAATCTTTGAGAAGTTTGGCCATGAAAAAAAGTATATGGTACGGCAGCTTTGGGGATGACATGGAGCCAAGGAGACATTTATTTCTTTATTTATTTATATGGAAAATTCTGGAGCATGTTAACAGTGATGAGATTAATTTACTCATGAAGAAGGGTTTATTGGTTCAAGAGAGAGAGAATGAGGAAGAAGTGAACTTTTTGACAAGGGAACAAGGGATGGGATTTGGAGCATCAGGGGGAGATCTGACTTCTAGGAAAGAGACATTTTTACCCCTGCAACAGGAAAGGAGAAAGAAGATCAGTGAAGAAGCAGGAGGTGCGTACATTGGGTGGTGAGAGGGGGAATGAGTTTTGAGGGACTGAGAGCTTATATAGTCTAAATGAAGTGTGAGTCAAGGTGATCAGCTAAGAACAAGGGGAGAAGAGAGGATGTAGATGTTTGAAAAGGAAGTTTGAAATATGTCACCTTGTGTCAAAAGAAATTTATGACTTGTTAAAACCAGTAAGAAAGGCTTTATTTGAGAGGGACTACTGAAATGGGGATTTTCAGTAGGGAAGAGAGATCTGCTCACCTCAGAATCCAACAAGGGCAAATGAGGATTTATAGCCAAGTATCAGGGCGGTGATCAGAGGATGGAAACTTACTAAGAAGAAACATCAAGCCTGACTGGTGTAGCTCAGTGGATTGAGCATGGGCTGCGAACCAAAGGGTCACCAGTTCAATTCCCAGCCAGGGAACTGGCCTGGGTTGCGGGCTAGGTCCTCAGTGGGGGCCATATAACAGGCAACCACACATTGATGTTTCTCTCCCTCTCTTTCTCCTTCCCTTCCCCTCTCTTTGAAAATAAATAAATAAATAAATCATTAAAAAAAAAAAGAAGAAAAAACAAGTAAGGGGAATTCTGGCTAAATCCATTTGACAGGATCCTTGCTGAAAGCAAGCCAGGGTAGTAAGATATCAAGTATGGAGGGATGAGGGATTTGATCAGATATTGAATGTGATCATATACCAGAGGTGGTGAATTTTCACTAAACTGACTCAGCAAGGTTCTTCCAAAAACTAGACAAAGCGAGACGAAAAGAGAGCATGAGGTTGGAACTTAGTCATGAAAGGGCTCAGAGAAGCCTGTCCTGAGTTTCGTCATGACAGTGTCTTTGTCATTGGTGGAGTAGAAATGTGAGCTTACTGGGTAAGTATTAGAAGGGTTGTCAGGCAGATTTGCTGTTTATGATCTTGAATTTAAAATGAAACAAAATTCTGGATACACATTTGAATTTTTTCCTGATGAACTTTAACTGCTTGATTTGTGAAGGTTCCAGCCTGTGGCTTGACCAAGAAAAACAACAAAGAGAATTTCATAAAATGAATTGGGACCAGTTGGTAGACCATGGTTACATTAATGGATGATGGAATCCTGTCTTGGGAAGAGGGAGGAGAAACCTTCCCTCTCTCCTCAGAAATGAGAATGGTTAGGGTCCATGAATTGTATGTCTTGACAGGGTTGAAGATTGAATGAAGAATCGAGACGGAAGGTGGGAGATGGAGGTCTCAAAATGAGATACTTGGAAATGAGATATTAGAGGTAGTATGGTCTCCATCAAGGGTAAATGTGATGACCGTGAGAGTGCATAACTGAGGCTGAGTATACAAACAGGCATGAGCAACAGGGAAGTTAAGAGCTTTACAGGTATATGAGATCAAGGAACAGGGTTACCTTCCTGGAACATGATAAACATTTCCTGAACAAAGGACTCTTGGTAAAGAATAATGTGTTCTATAAACAATGTTCTTAGCAGACACTTTCTGACTAAGTGATATTAGAAAGAGAGGAAGAAAGCCCTGTCTGGTGTGGCTCAACGGGATTGAGCACCAGCCTGCGAACCAAAGGGTTGCGGTTCAATTCCCGGTCGGGGCACATGCCTGGGTTGTGGGCCAGGTCCCCAGTCGGTGGAGTGTGAGAGGCAACCACATATTGATGTTTCTCTCCCTCTCTTTCTCCCTCCCTTCTCCTCTCTCTACAAATAAATAAATAAAATATTTTTTAAAAAGAAAGAGAGGAACCGCCCCAAAATTGTAAAGAAAAATCTATTTATGCCTAATAGTGAGCAGTAGGAAAGAGGTACGTAAGTTCTCAAGTAACAGGAAATGTATCACAAATAATAAATGTACTTCCCAATAAGTAGATATCAATGAGCGATATTTGGAAAATGAATTGAAATGGAACATTCAACCAAGGAAGAAAGTATTATTCTGAAGTATTCCTGGTGTTTGATGTGTTAGCAATCGTGATTAGACTATGACAATGAAAAGGTGTACTTTGTTCAAAATCAATATATTTAAGGAAAGTGAAAATAAAACACAGTATTGTCGAGAAAGGGGATGCCCATAGAGAACTGCATGCACCTGCAGGTAGGAAAGACTCAGATGAAGATGAGAGAGGAAAGGAAGAAAAGAACCATGCCAGGGATGTCCTGCAGATTTCCTCTCTGGAAAACGTGATTTATGAAATAAAACGACAGAGGGAAGACACGTGATGACAACTAACTCCAATGACCTGGACGTGTTCAGAAAGTCTCCTTCCATTCGCAACAGAACAACCTGAGAATTTTTAGTAAATCCTTACAACATTGTACCTCTCAGAGGATGGAATAAGCAATGACTCGGGCTGATTCCCTGAATTTCCTACTGATCTAAAAGGAAGCGTTGAATTCTTTAAAAATAAACAGTATTGAGATATTATTATGTGTTTTGCTGAAAACCAAAAGTGGACCTTAAGAGCCAAGGGTACTGTTTGGGGGAGGGTTAAAATGATGGTAGCCCAGGAAGAGCATCCCTATTTCCTGTGGTTTGTAGTAGCCACAGAAAGAAAGTGTGTACCCTATGCATGCAGATTTCAGAGTGCTTCAAGGAAATACAGACAGGAGTCTGCATGCTGTACACAGAACAGAAGTGTGAAGATGTCTCAAGGATGATAAGAAATTCTTAGAACCTCAATTCTGGCAAAAAAAAAATGAAGAAGAAAAATCAATACAAAGTTGAAGAAAGCAGTATTGTTTGACTGTACAATTTAAAAGTGCTTAACTGGATAAAAGCATACAGGGATGGGCAAAAGTAGATTTACAGTTGTGAGAATGCAAAACACAGAATTTATTCTTATGTTAGTATTTATTAATAATCATATTTGAATTACAACTAACTATAAGTCTACTTTTTCCCACCCTTGTATATAAAAGAAAAAAAGCATTTATCCTTAACTAAACTGTTCAGTATCACATCATTTATATAGAAGGGCAGGGTTTAAGTCCAAGATGCCAGCATATAAAATTCACAATCTCTTATCAGAAACTCTTAGAGTCAGACAGATTTTAGAATTCAGCAATTTTGGGACTGAGAAATATAAGACAATATATACACTTTTATTTCATAACATCCCCAGTATAATCTGAGGCAGAGATTATGGTAAATTTATTACTAGTTTTGGAGTAAAACATAATAGTTTAATACTAAATGAATAATAAATAAAGATGATACACTCCATAAATCAGTTCAGTTTAAGATTTATGCCCCAATGAGTTTTTAGTATAAGTTTATAAAAAGACAAAGAGAGAAAGAAAGATTAAGAGAGAAAGGTGGGGGGAGGAAGAAAGGAAGGAAGAAAAGAAAAGAAAGAAAGAGAGAAAAGAAAGAAAGAAAGGAAAATCTTGGTTTTCTAGTTTTGGAATCATAAATAAAACATTGTGGATCCATATTCTACATAAACCACAGAAGTATGAAATGGGTGAAATTAAATATATTAAACCACAGTATAGCTGGGGCACACACCAATCGAAATGGTAGAGACTGGAAACTAGCATTGGGGTGGAATCCTAAAGTCAAATCCCTGCCAAATCAAAAATTAATGCTTTAGTTGTTACATTTTAAGAAAAGTCCAAAGAACACTAGAGATGGGATTGGGGTTGCCAAGGAGACAATAAGTGGAAACACTGGGTGGAAAGGTGACCTTGAGACAACAGCTCTTTTAAACAAATCATAAGAAAGATTTCAAATTAGTACCTTGGAGATAGAATATTATATTATATCATTTCCACATTGGCTCTTAATAATATACACATAGAGTGCTATAGCAAAGAGGAGGAACATCTAGCACACGGGAGTGGCTATAGTGGGCAGGAAGGGGGCAGATAGTATTTTGTCTTTGCACATACTTCAATAAAAATGATAGCAAACACTGAGATCTTATACATGCAAATAGTATTCTAAGTACTTTATATGCATTAACACTTTAATCTTCACATAAACTCTGTAAGGGGGAATACTACTATTATCCCCAGTTCACAGATGAGGAAACTGAGGCACAGAGCACTTTAAAAATGTTTTGTGTGCTAAATGGTCCCTGGGTGTTGGGTCAAGGGTTTGAACTTAGGCAGTCTCTGGCTCCTGAGTCCTTGTGCAAAACCACTGTACACATCACACTGTACACACCAAGTGCAGCTTTACATATCACTTCCGCACACGGCCCCGAGGCTGTGAGACTGGGACCAGGTTTCACTCATTTCCATTTCCGCTGCACAGTCAGTGCCTAGGTCATAGTAGGTGACCCATAAACTGTGTTTGTTATTGCTGCTATTATATGAAATAATGTTTGAAAGATTCTGAACAGTTAAGAGAAGCAGAGGAAAGGATTCTAGACCAAGAGCACGGTTGAGCAAAGGTAGGAAATCTTTGGCAGCACCTCCTTTTGTGATTCCTTCTTCCTACTAAGGAAAATAATCTTCAAGTTGAAAGGGATAGAAATAACAGGGATAGTTGCAAACTCAAAACATTTCATGGACCAGCCCAGTAGGGTAACTGTGTAAATGCTAGGTTAAAAATGTAGAAAGCTTAGTGAGGGCCAGGTACACTGGAAAGTGGATGCTCCATCCAAAGGCATTCAAATTCAGGCTTCCTGAAGGACTAGTTTTGCATCCTTTGACTTAAAGAGATTTAGAGATAATTTTAAAAAGAGCATTTAGGGACTTTGAGAAAGACTGAAGTCAGGAAAATGACGAACAGGACCATTTTTGGTCCCCTTCCTATAAATAGATGAGTGGGGAAAAATCTAGAATATAGAGCATGGGCAAACAGTGTACTCATACCCAAGAAAATGGAGGAAAGTTGGATTTCTGAGCTTACAAATCAATGAGTCTGATGTCAATTTCTAGGGAAAATTCTGGTAGAGATGATGGACTACATAAGTTATGAGTAATTAGCAAAGGCAATGAAAATAATTGGAAGCACCCTCAATTCTTTTTAAAAAATGAGTTATCCAGAACAAAAATACATTTTCTCATTTCATAAGAGCTTTCCAGTGTAGCAGATCATTGTCTTAAGATCTCTTGTGGACAAGATAGAGAACCTGAGATAAATTTATGGCTAAGAAATCTTGCCCTCCATCCTCTGCCCTGGGAAAGTTCTATGAAGAGTATTATGCTGTCCTGGCTGGTGTGGCTCGGTGGATTGAGTGCTGGCCTGCGGATCGAAGGGTTGTCGGTTTGATTCTCGGCCAGGGGACGTGCCTGGATTATGGATCAGGCCCCCATCTGGAGGCATGCGAGAGGCAATGGATGGATGTTTGTCTTGCACATTGATGTCTTTCTCCCTCTCTTCCTTATTCCTTTCCCATTGCTCTAAAAATAAATAAATAAATCTTTAAAAAAAAAAAAGAGTATTATGCTGAAGTCAAGGGGTCTCACTGACAAGGGGACCATGAGCAGTGGGAGCTTAATCAGAGGACACAACCGTTTTGGTAAAATAACTTGAGATCATATCAGTATGTAGAGTAATAAGGATATTTGGCCTAGAATAGACGAGAGTATGGACGGGGGACCAAATGGTGTCTTTAAAAGGTTTAAGGTGGTTGTGGGTTTGATCCCCAAGCAGGGCACATTTAAGAATCAACCAATGAATGCATAAATAAGTGGAACAACAAATTCAAGTCTCTCTCTCTCCACCTTCCTCTCTTTCTCTAAAATCAATTAATAAAAAATTAATAAAGAATAAAAGCATTAAGATGAGTTATATGAAAGAAGAGTATAACATGTAAATAAATGTATTATAGATTACCTTATAGGACAATGAGATCCAAACGCTGGACCACCATGGCTTTTGGTGAAATATCTTTCTAGTAAGTAAGGCAGACTCAGAATTTTATTCCTTTAGTGAGAATCTACCTCCAGGTCTATGATTTTATTAATGAGAAAACTGAGAGCTGATGGTGATAGGTGGTTTTATCCAATGTCATATAGTGCTGGGAGAAAACCTATGATTCTGAGTCTTCAGTTCAATGGTTTTTCAACAAAACTCTGGTACCTGGGGTCTAATTCAGTTCCTTCCTTATGGTTCTGGCCACTAGATGAGGACAGTGTTAATTACCCCACTAAATTCTACTGCCTTTCCCCAAGGCTACAGGGTTCTACATAGAAAATGCCAGAATCTACAGGTCTGAAACAATATTTCAGCTTGAAGTGGCATATTCTTCAAGTGTCATGTAGCAATTGCCTTCTTTTGAAGAATTTAATCTGCTTCATAAGGCAGACTGAATTTGACTTGCCAGTTTGTACTAAAAATCTGTGATTTTCTGGTTGATAGTCAAATCTATTAAACTGACAGAACTTTCAACCTAATATGCAAATGCTCTCCATCAATACATTAAAAAAAGTTTGGTGTGCCAGCAAGCATCAATTTTCAATCACAAGAGCATGCGTGTTTTCTTGTCATTTACAGCAGCCATCACCATAGGGGTCATTTTATAAGTACTCAGTGCAAAAAATTTCTCAATACATGTTCCATGTCAGGTAACACTGATATGAAATACAGTGCCTTCCTAAGAGATCTCAAATTGCCTGCCTCTGTAGGATGCAAAGCAAAATTTCACTCAAGCTGACCTGAGTGGCTCCAGTAATTTTAGAAGAAAGGGAAATTAAGATTTATCACAGAGCCTTTATATGCCAGGCACTGTTCTATCATCTATGCCTAATAGCAATTTGTGAAGTATTTTATTTATTAAAAGCATATGTATCTGCATACAGACTTACCAAAATTATTTCCAGTAGCCTAGGAAACGTGTAGTAATATTTTAATTTTTCAAATAAAGACATCAAAGTTCCAAGTGTAAGTAATGTGCCCAAGGTTTCAGCTACTAAGTGGAGGAGCCAAGAATTGAGCATACATTTGTTTATGCCCAAACTCCATGAGCTCTTTCTGCTGTATAGGGACCATATGGATCAAAAGTGGTACCTCCTCTATCATACAGCAAGACAAAAATTGAAATGCTTTTATGTTATTATATGGTGTCTATGTATAAAACATGTATTTTCAAGATGTGATTTTTTTCATTATTTCATTTTCAAGCCAAATCAATGAGAAAACCAGTTCCGATGTACAAGTAAGGTTCAAGTCCTTCTCCATGGCCAAGTGTGGTGGGGAATGACTTTGGGGAACATGGAAACCAGTGTTCTCTCCACTTTTCTAGCCCATATGCTTTCTGGGTAGCCATTTCTTCATCTGTAAAATGAGAGGCATTGAGCAGATCATTTCTACAGCCCTTTCTATCTCTAACTCTGTAATTCTTAATTTCTTCACTTTCTTCTCTTAAAACTCCTAGTAGCTCTGTGTAGGGGCATACCCAGTAGGCACCACAAAGTAGAATAAATATGAGAAATTAAAAATCAAAACCCAAGCAAACTGCTCATTAGGTTCCAAAGACAAAGGCCTAAATTACAATACATTTTAAAAATGTATCTCCCCCTTGCTACCTTGAGCTTTCTGATTTATTATATGATCCAGGGTAGGAGTAAGAAATGTGTAGGAAAATTTGATCTGCTTGTAATTTTAATCCAATTACAAGCAGAAAATGCCAAATATATCTTCTAAAAGCCTATCATTAGAATCCTTGCTCATTTTTATAAGCTTAAGAGTTTAAATCGTTTTGATGCAAATTCTAGACTCCTGGGTACCTTTCATATTCAACCACTGTAAGTAGTAAATATGTAAAGCTTTATAAGATCAAAATTCTTCCTCAAAGACACTTAATTAGATTTCTTTCTTTTCTTTCTCTCTCTCTCTCTCTCTTTTCCCTTTGCTTCACTTCATATTTTCTAAAAGACAGATCTATTCTTGTGATGAGATAACACAGATGTCTGAAAAAAAGTTAGCACTCAATAAATGCTAAGTATAATTATTAATTCTTTCAACAAGTATTTTTTTAAAGATTTTATTTATTTATTTTCAGAGAGAGGGGAATGGAGGGAGAAAGAGAGGGAGAGAAATAGCAATGTATGGTTGCCTCTCAGGTGGCCCTCACTGGGGACCTGGCCCGCAACCCAGGCATGTGCCCTGACTGGAAATCGAACCGGGACCCTTTGGTTCCCAGCCCGCGCTCAATCCACTGAGCTACACCAGCCAGGGCTTTCAACAAGTATTTATAAAGTGTCTACAATGTCTTAGGGACTGTGATAAGTACTGAGAATAAAATATGGTGCAAAAACAGTCATGCTCATGGACCTAAGAGCTTGTGGAGGAGACAAGAAGATTGCAAAGGAAAGGTATAGGTATAGATTCTTGAGAAGATATAATAAGGCATCTGATCAGGGATGCCAGGGAAAGTTTACTGGAAGAGAAGCCACTTAGGCTAAGATCTAAAGGATGAGTATTGGTTAAATGGGCAAAAATGAGTTGCAAGTTTCTGCCGGGAGAGGGAAGAGTGGGTGCAAAGGTCCTGGGATGAGAAAGCACACATCAAGTATGAGGGACAGAAGTAAAGATTTTCTGTTCTAGAAAAAGTAATGTAGAGTCATGATGTGAGAGGAAGCTGGAGAGGTAGGTAAGAGTCAAGCCACAGGGAGGTTTGCTGGCTATGAACTGTTTTGATTTTCATTGTAAGAGGAATGGAAAACCATTCAATCATTTTAAGAACTTGGGTGGGTAGGAGAGGGAAGTGATAGATTGTCTTTTCTGAATTTGTTATTATAATTTGATATTATTTCTGAGAATTCCTTTCAGGTTTCCCCCCTGATTTTCAATTCATATAATTTAGGAGGATTTTTTTTTTTATTAGAACCTCTTCAATTAGACATGACTCTCCAAACAAAATTAATCATTATGGTGGACTTGTTAATTTCATGCATTGATGATGCTGATCTAACCCACTGCTCATACTATATAGCCATAAACACTTTTTGACTAACAGACTCAGAAACCAGGTAGGTTATCAAACACTGTAATTCTAAGGTACTATATTTTTTCTCCATTTACTGAGAGAAGAAAAACACAATTGAAAATTAGGTGTTTAATCCTCTCGATCTTGGGGACCATTAGTTCCAATTTTGTTTTTGAAATATGGGATGAAATATGTGCTTTATAAGGTGAAAGCTTGTTTTACTTATTTAAGCATTACTGAAAAGAATCCCAAAAAATGTTCTGATCATTAAAACTGGTTGAAAAAGGGAATAGAATAACTGTTTAGTAAATGAAAACATTGTTAGTTTGGGTTTTGCGAGATGTGGTTATTTCTGATCAAAATGAAAACACATGGTTGATATACTTTGAACAAGTGTTTGAGTCAAAACAACCAAAGTAGCAGTATTTCTGGTTTTAATATGGTGATATAATTAGTATTTTCCCAGATGGAAATCTCCGTCCCTCAAAAAAATTAGGTGAATAAGAAATTTAAGTTCTATTGCAATTGATGAAATTCAATTACAACTGGAACTTTAAATCAGAAGATGGATGGAGTGCTTGAGAACAGTGATATAGATCATATGCTGTTATATGCAGGAGGATGAAGAAGAGAGGCTCTTCAGCTGCAGAAATCAGAAAGAACTATTAAAGTTTTTTCTCAAGCGCAAGGTAAAAACCTACACACTTGCTCTCCTACCATAAGAGTGATCTGCATCAGTTGGAGACAGGCATTTCTCTGGATCTGATTTGGTCCTGAAAAGCAGAAGAATCCCAAACGAAGAATAGCAGAGAAAAGATCAATTTTGCAAGAAGCAGCCTGTGGCACTGAGGAGAAAAGATAATTTGCATCCTAAACTACCTGACAGTTGGCTGTTGCTGGGAACTGGCGAGACTTAAAGGCTAAACAAAGTCCCATAACATCCACCTGGGTCAAAAAGAAAATTTCAACAAAACTAAAGCATGGTCTTGGATCTACCCTACCCATACATAGAAACTACCTGCAAATGGTGGGTTCAGGAAAAAAAAATTCTAGTTCACAATGAAGAATCAAAAAGGAACAGGTAAGAAAATTTTATAGACATACCACAATAAAGAAAGTAAGAAAAGGAATCACAAATATAAGGATAGAGGAAGAACACTCACCAGAAAAAACTTTTATATGTTTCAATGCAGCAAATGAAAACTTTGGTAAATATTTACTGTGAAATACTACTACTAAGAATACTATGGTAATTGCCTCTCTGAAGCAAGAAAACAACCTAGAATATAGGATCCGAGGGAAGAGATGGATAGGAAACAGGAGACGAAACGGGAGATCCCAGAGGGCTGCAGAAAATGTGAATGAAAAATAAAACCAAAAAATGATGGGAGATTAGCAGGAGCATAATAGAGTATAGGCACTGCTGGAACACACTAAGAGATAGAAAGAACAGAAACAAGTGAGCAAAATCAAAGAGAAGGGCATGAAGGAAGAATGGCAGAGAGTTAGGGAGGAAGGAAGAGAGGGAAGGGAGAACCCAGGGAAGGGGAAGGATAGAAAAGAAGAAAGTCAAGAGTAGTTAGAGAGAGGCAAAAAATATACAACATACACATAATTGGAGTCTCAGGAAAAGGAAACCAAAGTAAGCAAATAGAACAAATGGTAAAATATATAAAGAAAAATCTCTAAAGTAAAAGAACTTAATCTTCCTACGAGAAAGTTACAATTTTCCCAGAAAAAAAAATGACATAATACTAAGAAGTTATTAGAATACAAAGGATGCTTTGGATCTCAAGGCAAAATGGTAATTTGTAGTAATTAAAATTTAAAAATCAGTTTGTCCTAAACTTCTCCAAAGTAATAAACAAACTACAAAATCCTAATGAAAGGATAGTGTTACCTTGCAGGGGCATCCGACCTGCAGCCCATGGGCCACATGCGGCTCAGGATGGCTCTGAATGCGGCCCAACACAAAACTGTAAATTTACTTAAAACATTATGAGATTATTTTTGTGACCATGTGTCACAATGTATTTAATATGTGGCCCAAGGCAACTCTTCTTCTTCTTCCAGTGTGGTCCAGAGATGCCAAAAGGTTGGACACCCATTCTACATCTAGCCAAAATACTATTCAAGTATAAATAAAATCAACAGTTTAAAATGTTAAAGAATTCAGAGAATTTTCCAGATAAGAACTTCATGAAGAATCTACTAGAAAATACACTTAAGCAAACTCAGAGATAATTGGGAAAAAATTATAGCAAAAGACCACTAATGAACATTGACTGTACTTAACTGTAGGATTAGGATTGAAACAATATGAGAATTGTGTTTACAGAAGAGAATATAATGATATAAATGTTGGAGATCAGAAATGCTATAACTAACAAAAGTTTGGAGAAGATAGGATAAAAGGTGAAAAGTTTAAGCATGCTGTTTTTCTCATATTTAATAGGTGAGGTTAAAAATCAGTTAAAACTGACATATCATGAAAAAAGAAATAAAAGTTTAATCTTACAAAGATAATAATAAAGAGATAAGATAATTATCTACAACTGGGTAGTCAGAGAGAAGGGGAGAAGAGGGGGATGAAAAGCATTAAAATTTTTATTGTTACTCATGGTAGAAATAACAGATAATGCCAAAGGAAATGGAGAATAAAAAAAATATGGCCCTGGCTGGTGTGACTCAGTGGATTGGGTGCCAGATTGTGAACCAAAGGGTCACAGGTTTGATTATTGGTCATGGCACATGCCTGTGTTGTGGGCCAGGTACCCAGTAGGGGGTACATGAGAGGCAACCATGTATTGATGTTTCTCTCCTTCTATTTCTCCCTCCCTTCCCCTCTCTCTAAAAATAAATAAATAAAATCTTTGGAAAAAGTTTTAAAAATTATTCAAAGTTGTTATAATGATAAACAAGTATAAATATATATATATCTTCAAATTTATCAGAAAATATAGCAATAAAAAGAAGCTACATGGTGAAAGAATTTAAAAGTGATAAAAACAGAAGCTAAACAAATAAAGTAACAAACCTAATTAAAATCAAACCTATCTATCATATCATTAAATGCATGGTCTAATCTCATCTATTGAAAGAAGTGTAGGTTGTATCACACAGAGAACTCTATGTATGCTATAGAGAAGGCAGAGGTAAAGCAAAGAGATGCAAATGGTTGAGAATAAAAAGATGGAAAAATGTATAGCAAGTATGTATAAACAAAAACCAATCAGGGCTGTGGTCTTAATCTCAGAAACAGGTTTGTTCAGCACATAAAATATTAACTAAAACATATAACAGCACATTATAATACTAAAGGGTACAATCCACAAAGAAGTCTTCAAATCAACATCTATTTTCCAAATAATATATTAACACTCCGGAAGCAAAAACTACAAGTGACACAATAAGAAATAGAGCCACATTACCAGTTGCAGACTTACTTTAATCCATAACATATCAAAAGTACAAAAAACAAGTAAGTATGGTAGTTCTAAGGGACACATATCAAGCCCTATAACCGGAAAGCAGAGAATATCTTTATTGTCAGGTATCAAATAAAAAGTCATTAAAAGTCATTAAAAGTCAAATAAAAAGTCATATATTTCAAATGACAAATAAAACATAAAAATATTCCAACAAACTCAAAGTAGCACAGAAAATATTACTTGATCCCAATGCAGCATGACAAAACCAGAAAACAAAAATCGCCCACCACCTGGAAACTTAAAAGTTCTCCCTCATACAACTCTCATGTCAAAGAGAATATTAATAAATCAGAACTGCAAAATGTCTAAAAACTAACAATGCAAACTATATGTATAAGAACTGTATGATTCAGGTAAAAACAGCAATCATCACTGACATCATAACTTAAAGACTCATATTAATAAACAAAAATAAATTAAAATAAGTTATGTGAGTAGCCAACACATGAAAGTAGAAACAGTTAATAAAATAAAGAATCAGAAGATGAGTAAGTATTAAAGCAAAATATAGTAAATTAGAATACAAAATACTATATAGAGATCTAACAAATCAATCCAAACAATGGTCTTTAAAAACAATGCAACATACACACTTACAGTAAAATAGATAAATGTAATATAGTCTAGGAAGGAAGGGACATAAACACAGAAAATGAGAAATAATTACAGATACAGAGGACATTTAAGTAATCACAGATGACTTTGATCAACAATTTTGCAAATTACTTGGAAAATCTGGTTGTATGGGTAATTTTCTAGGAAAGTGCAACTTATTAAAAACTGACTTCAAAAGAGAGAGAATCTAAAGTGGTCAATGACTATAGATGAAATTTGTTAAATAACTTTATCTCTCCCCTCCCTGCAAAGATAGGTCCAAGGTTTACTTAGTTCAAAGGAGAAATTCTAACAAACCTTTAAAAAATAGCTAATTCTCATGCTATTTGAAATTGCTCCAGACCATTGAAAAATGAAGAAAGTTTCCAGTTTTTAAGATGAAGCGATAAAAACCCTGATTCAAAATGCCAAAAAAGAGATTGCACAGAAAGAAAACGACAAAGTACAATCAGATTTATGAACATATATAAACAAACCCCATATATAATATTATTTTGGAGAACCAGCAAGCTTATTAAAAACAATGCACTATGAGCAAATATGGTTAATTTTAGGAACATAAGATTGGTTCTGTATTTGGAAACCTATTATTATAATCCATCATATTAGTAAAATCTAAGAAGAAAAATCATAATTATTATCAAACATGCTAAAATCAGTGTATGATTAAATTAAACATACATTCTTCAGAGGCATTCTTCATAAAATAGAAATATGTGAAAAATATATTAATACAGTCTCCTAGTTCCATCTCTGCCCTCTCTCCTAATAGTCTATTCTTCACATGTTGTCCATAGAGATGGTTTTTAAATGGAAGCAAAATCACATTATTCCTCTGCTGAAGACCCTCTAAAGGTTCTTCATCTCATGCAGAGTAAAAGCCGAGTCAGCAGGGTTGCCAGGGGCCATCCTGGATCTGCCACACTGCCTCTGAGTCACCATCTCCTGCCCTCTTCGGTCTTGCTCACAGCTCAGTCTGTGCTGGCCTCGTTGGCTTTTCTTGGATGTACCAGCTACACTTTGGTTCCAGGCCCTCACTTCTTTCCTTTCCTCTGCCTGGGAAATTCTTAGCTCACATAGCTCTAGGGGCACTCCCTCGCTGGCTTCAATTTTTGTTCAAATGTCTTTAGTGAGGCCATTCCTGATCTAAACATTTGTACTCTCACACTCTACCCTCCTTGTTAGCTTTGTTTTTCTCCATAGCATTTATTGTCATCTTTATTCTGTACAATTTTATTTTTTTTAAATTGTCTGCTCCCATTTGAATATAAGTTTCATGAGGTCAGATAATTTTTCCCAATTCAATTTTTGTTTTGTTCACTGATGGCATGGCATACAAAAAACACCAACTGTTAATTTGTTGAACAAGTAAACTGATGGAATATTATGAAAAAGTCCCATATAGATACTTTTGTGTGAATTTCTAAGATGTATTTTAAGTGAAAAATGTAAGATGTGGCAATATAAAATATGCTATTATTTTGTGTAAAAGAAGAAAAAGTGAGGGAGGAGAAAGAAGAGGAAGACAATGATGAAGGCAGGAGGTGATAAAATCCCTCTTTTTATAGGCATAAACTATTTCTAGAAGTCTATACAAGAAACTATAAGACTTGATGCCTTCGGGGAGGACAACTAGGTGGGTGAGGAACAGAGATAGGAGTGAGACTGTTCACAATATAACCTTTTGTATCTTTCAGGTGTGATATATGAAAATAATTCAAAAATAGACTTCCAGCCAAGATGGAGGTGTAGGTAGACACACTGTGCCTCCTCGCACAACCAAAAGAAGGACAACAACAATTTAAAAAAGAAAAAAAACAATCAGAACTGACAGAAAATCGAACTGTATAGAAGTCTGACAACCAAGGAGTTAAAGAAGAAACACTCAGCCAGACCAGTAGGAAAGGCAGAGAAAAGCAGCCGGGTGGAGAGGACTCGTGGCAAGACAGTGGCTGGAGGACCCAGCAAAGTGGCGGATTGCAGACCAGGCAGTCCCATATTTGTGTGCAGATAAACTGGGAGGAACAACAGGGGAGCAGGACAGACAGACCAACCCAGGGCTCCAGCTCAGGGAAATAAAGCCTCAAACTACCAATTGAAATCACCTGTGGGGGTTGAGGCGGCAGCGGGAGAAAATCTCAGCCTCACAGGAGAGTTTATGGGAGAGACCCACAGGGTTCTAGAACATACACAAGCCACCCAACTGGGACAGCACAGAAGGGCCCAATTTGCTTGTGGGTAGCAGGGAAAGTGACTGAAAACCAGCAGAGAGTGGAGCAAGCACCATTGTTCTCTCTCAGACCCCTCCCCTACTTAGTGTCACAACGCAGTGACGTGGGTTACCCCTCCCTGGTGAACACGTAAAGCTGCCTCTTACTACGTAACAAGGGTGCTGAGAAAAAAAAAAAAATGGACCAAGTGAAAGAACAGATCAAAGCTCCAGAAAAAATACACCTAAACGACGAAGAGATAGCCAATCTATCAGATGCACAGTTCAAAACTGGTAATCAGGATGCTCACAGAATTGGTTGAATATGGTCGTAAATTAGACCAAAAAATGAAGGTTACACTAAGTGAAATAAGGGAAAAAGTACAAAGAACCAATAGTGATAGGAAGGAAACTGGGATGCAAATCAATGGTGTGGTCCAGAAGGAAGAAAGAAACATCCAACTAGAAAAAAATGAGAAACAAGAATTCATAAAAATGAAGAGAGGCTTAGGAACCTCTAGGACATCTTTAAACGTTCCAATATCTGAATTATAGGGGTGCCAGGAGGAGAAGAGGAAGAGCAACAAATTGAAAACTTATTTGAACAAATAATGAAGGAAAACTTCCCCAATCTGGAGAAGGAAATAGACTTCCAGGAAGCTCAGAGAGTCCCAAAGCAGTTGTACCCAAAGAGGAACACACCAAAGCACATCATAATTACATTACCCAGAATTAAAAATAAGGAGAGAATCTTAGAGGCAGCAAGAGAAAAGGAGACAGTTATGTACAAAGGAATTCCCATCAGACTATCAGCTTATTTTTCAAAAGAAACCTTGCAGGCAAGAAGGGGCTGGAAAGAAGTATTCGAAGTCACGAAAGGCAAGGACCTACATCCAAGATTACTCTATTCAGCAAAGCTCTCATTTAGAATGGAAGAGCAGATAAAGTGCTTCTCAGATAAGGTCAAGTTGAAGGACTTTATCATCACCCAGCCATTATTATATGAGATGTTAAAGGGACTTATCTAAGAAAAAGAAGATCAAAACTATGAACAGCAGCCTGGCTGGTGTAGCTCAGTGGATTGAGTGTGGGCTGGGAACCAAGCGGTCCTGGTTCGATTCCCAGTTGGGGCACATGCCTGGGTGGCAGGCCGGGTCCCCAGTGAGGGCCATGTGAGAGGCAACCACACATTGCTGTTTCTCTCCCTCTCTTTCTCCCTCCCTTCCCCTCTGTCTAAAAATAAATAAATAAAATCTTAAAAAGAAAAAACCAAAAACTGTGAACAGCAAAATGACAACAAACTCACAGTTATTAACAACCACACCTAAAACAAAAACAAAAGCAAACAACTAGAACAGGAACATAACCACAGAAATGGAGATCACATGGAGGGTTATCAACAGGGGAATGGGAGGGGCAAGACGGGGAAAAGGTACAGAGAATAAGTAGCATAAATGGTAGGTAGAAAATAGACAGGGGGAAGTTAAGAATAGTATAGGAAACGTAGAAGCCAAAGAACTTATATGTATGACCCATGGACATGAACTAAAGGGGGGAATGTGGGTGGGAGGGGGTATGCGGGGTGGAGGGGAGTGAAGGGGGGGAAATTGGACAACTGTAATAGCATAATCAATAAAATATATTAAGTAAAATAAAAACAAAAACAAAGAACCTAAAAAATTTTCAAAAATAGATACATGAATAATGTAAATGACCAAACCAACATTATAGAGATAGTTTAATGCCAACTCAACACACAGACACACACGTGACATACCAATACATATTAGAATGAGTGACATGACACCTTGGTTTTCCAGATTCTGAAGTAGGAGAAAACTACTTCAAAAGATATTCATATATTACATAATTTAATACATATTTCAGTATTTCACGGTAGCTTTAATGGACACACAAGTTTTGGATAATTTTGTTTTAATTTTTGTTTTGTTTTGTTTTATCTTATTTCTCAGCTCAGCATCAGTCCCCTTCTTATGGTATACCCCCCCGATTTTAACGTTGAGAAGCCATCCTTCCCAACTCTTTCACTGTGTGCTTCAGGCTGAGAGACAAAGTGGATGGCACAAACTAGAACAATGAGTCCATCCCAACATCCTCACCATAGTCACTGGCTCAGGTCTGGAATCCACCAGCTGGGACAAATCAATGAGAAGTCAGAACTTTGGGCTGATCTATTGAGGAAGCAGATTCTTTAACTAGTCAGGTGTTAACGTGGAAGTAAACAGGGGTCCCTATGTGGACCTCAGAACACACTCAAGCATAGCGGAAAATGAATCCTTAGGAAAACATTTGAAACTTAGATCAGACTCCACCTGAAGGCACACAGATTTACTCATGGACTTTTTAGCTCGTATTAGGTAATGAATTACCTTTTTCCTTGTGTCAGCTTGAGTAAGGTTATATGTCACTCATAACTGAGAAGTCGTGACAGATAATGTAGCCATTATTCTCCTGATCCATAAGCTCTAGAATACTAAATTATTGGGAAACTAGGATCTTGCCCAATGTTACAATGATAGAGTTGTTGAAACCAAGATTTGAATCAGGATTATCTGGCTCCAAAGTCATTGTTCTTCCTATAATATCTTGATGCTGAGGTCTCAGATACAACTGAGGAAAGCCCAAGAGTGAGAAAGAAAAAGACAGAAGAGAGAGAGAGAGACAGAGGGTGAAGAGATTATATTGTTGGACAACAACATCACACCTGAGAAAAAAATCAACAACTGGGACAACTTCTCTGAACAAAGCTGATGCAACCATTAAATGAAAGGTCACACAATGTTCAAACACCTAAAGGCTATTTCGTGCACCCACTAGAACTCTCTCTGCTGAATGAATTTAAACCACCTTTTACGTTTTCTCTTACAGAATGTGACTAAAGGCTTTAGTATCAAGAAGAGTGAGATTTCATTGACTATTTCTTTCACGCTCTTCCCCAGACCCCTGAAGAACAGGAACATAAGAGTCAAACTAATAAGATATAGTCAAAAATTTAAGTTGTGACTTATTCTTTACAGCCAGTATTCCTTTTGACATTTTCTAAAGGGGAAAGAAAGTGAACAAAAAACTTGCCCCAGGATTCCAAACTGCAGGTGGCATCAAAGGAACTAAAACCAAGAGGAAAGTTCCATTCATCAGCTTCCTGCTGGCCAGCAATTCCTTCTACAAGAGTTTGTGGAAGATCACTGTATGACATGATCATCCACTTTGTCATACTGTTTTCCCTGGTGGCAAGAAAATTGATTTTATGAAACATATTCCTAGGGCTTTGCACGCTATGAAGAGCTAGACAAATGAAGGTCTAATAGTAACTACTCTCGTTATTAGAGAAATGTGGGTTAGAGCAATGATCCTCAACCAGGGGGCTGATTTTGCCCTTCAGGAGACATTTGGCAATGTCTGGAGTCATTTTTGGCTGTCACAATGGGGAGTGAGGGTAGTGGCACCAGCAGCTAGTGGAGAGAGGCTAAGGATGCTGCCAACCATCCTACAAATGCACAGGACAATCTCCTACAACAAAGAATTTCCAGCCCCAAAAGTCAGCAGTGCTAAGGTTGAGAATACCAGATTTAGAGGGAGTGCAGTATTTATTAATATTTTTTGCAACCACAGTGATGCATTTATGTGTGTATGTGTGCATTGTGTATGTGGAAGGGTAAAACATGGGGGCACTCTTTATAGAGTGAATATTTCTCTTCCATCACCCATGAACCTATGAGGCATCCGGGCTTCTGTGGCTAAACTTTGTCCTCACCGATGTGTCTGAGGTAGCATTTTGCCAGTGAAGTCATCATCACCCAATGACAAGTTCAGGCTGCCCTTGGGGAAGGAACAGCAGTGTTTATGTGGAAAAGGTAGTTTCAATATCACATATAAAATTAGCTTCAACTCTGAGTCATGCAAACATCTCCAGGTGGGCATTTTGGTTGCTACAGTTTGGGCTAGCCTCTTGTCTTCATTTCGGGAATGTCAATTAAACTTTTGTTCGATCTCCAATTTCAGCACCTATTTATCTGACAAAGATGGAAATGACTCTCTCTGTAAGCCAACATTGCTGTGGACCAATTTCCTAACCCTTTCTGTCTCCCCGTGCATGTCGTCATTCATCACCATTAATAGGTAATTAATCTTTCAACCATCTGTGGCCATACTTCAACACACCTTGAGAGACTCTTAGAACATATATTTTAAATGAATTCATTAGTGTAATACATACAATCAAATAACATGCTTAAAGGAAACAGAGATCCTACATAAAGAGTGAGGCCCCTAGCAAAAATTTCACTTTCTTTCACAACCTGAAAGGTCCTTCCTATGGAAGTGGAGAGCAATGGCGTGAAAACTTGTCACTCCTGCTGTCCCCTACTCGAACTTCTCTAAGGGAGATGGTCATAGCAAAGATAAATTAGTGAATAGTAATTGCTTCCTAATCAAATCTGAATGTTTTGGCATTGTTCTATATTTTAGTGGTAAACATAATTCAGACCTACTATTTTAAAAAATCAGCTATGTAGAAGATAGAGTAAAAATAAAAATTCCTTTTACCTAATTGTTGTAGTTATTTCCTCTATAGAAAAGACCAGTGTAAAGAGTTTATTGTGGATCCTTTAATATCAAGTTTATATTCCTTTATTCAGCAGGTATTTATTGAGTAGCTACTAAATATTAGGCAGCTGGGGTTATAATGGTGAACAGAAGAGATACGATTCCTGCTTTAGGTACCTTACATTTTAGTGAAAGAAGGGAATGGAGAAAAGCAACAACTTCAGAGTAACATATAAATAAGAAATTATAAACTATGATGAGCTCAAGGAATGAAACAAACCCACGGTGGGAAGAGAGAATACTAAAAGGGCCTGCCCTAGAGAAAGGGATTGGAAAACACTCTCAGAAGAAATTAAAACCAGAAGGATAAGAAAAGGCAGATGAAGAAGAGGAAGAAAGATTTTTTTCACTTAATATACAATAGATATTTATCCATGTTATTTAATAAATATTTATTACCTTTAAATGTATTTTCCATTACCAATTAACTCCCATATATCCCCCTCCTCCCTACAATTACCACACTGTTGTCCATGTCCATGAGTCTTTTTTCCTTTTTGCTCAATCCCTCCATCCCAAATTCCCCCACCCAATAGCTGTCAGCCTGCTCTCTATCTATGAGTCTGTTTCTATTTTGCTTATTCATTCAGTTTGTTCATTAGATTCCATATGAGTGAAATCATATGGTATTTGTCTTTCTCTGACTGGCTTATTTTACTTAGCATAATGTGCTCTAGGTCCATCTATGCTGTCTCAAAGGGTAAAATTTTCTTTTTTTCATGTCCAAGTAGTATTCCATTGTGTCAATGCCCTATAGTTGTTCTATGCACTCATCTACTGATGGAAATGGGCTGCTTCTATATCTTGGCGGTTGTAAATAATGCTGCAATGAACATAGGGGTGCTTGTGTTCTTTTGCATTAGTGTTTTGGGTCCCTTCGGATATATTCCCAGAAGTGGGATCGCTGGGTCAAAAGGCAGATGCATTTTTAATTTTTTGAAGTATCTCCATACTGCTTTCCACAGTGGTTGCACCAGTTTTGCATTCCCACCAGTAGTGCAAAAGGGTTCACTTTTCTCCACATCCTTGCCAGCACTTGTTGTTTGTTGATGTATAGGTAATAGACATTCTGATGGGTGTGAGGTGATCTCTCATTGTGGTGTTAATTTGCATTTCTCTGATGATTAGCGATGTGGCGCATCTTTTCATATGTATATTGTCCACCTGTATGTTTTCATTGGGCAAGTGTCTATTCAGGCCCTTCGCTCATTTTTCAATAGGGTTGTTTGATTTTTTTGGTGTTGAGTTGGTGTAAGTTCCTTGTAAATTTTGGATATTAACCCCTTATCAGATGTATTGGTGAATATGTTTTCCCATTCTGTGGGTTGTCTTTTTATGGTGTTGATGATTTCTTTTGCTATGTAAAAACTTTTTACTTTGATGTAGTCCCATTTGTTTTTCTTTTGTTTCCCTTGCCCAAGGAGATGTATCCAATAAAATATTGCTACAAGCAATGTCTGAGATTTTGCTGCCTATGTTTTCTCCTAGGATTTTTATGGTTTAGGATCTAACATTTAAGCCTTTGATCCATTTTGAATTTATTCTTGTGTATGATGTAGGAAGGTGGTCTAGTTTCAGTTTCCTACATACATCTGTCCTATTTTCCTAACACCATTTATTGAATAAACTATGTTTTTATGCCAGTACAGTGCTGTTTTGATCACTATGGCCTTGTAGTATAGTTTGATATTAGGTAGTGTGATTCCTCCAACTTTGTTCTTCTTTCTCAGGATCACTGTTGCTATGTGGGGCCCTTTGTGGTTCCATACAAATTTTTGAAATATTCGTTCTAGTTCTGTGAAATACATCATTGGAATCTTGATAGGAATTGCATTGGATCTATAGATTGCTTTGGGTAGCATGGATATTTTAATTATGTTAATTCTTCCAAACCATGAACATGGTATGTGCTTCCACTTAGTTGTGTCTTCTTCAATTTATTTCTTCAGTGTTTTATAATTTTCCATGCACAGGTCTTTCATATCCTTGGTTAGATTTATTCCTAGGTACTTTATTCTTTTTGAAGCAATTGTAAATAGGTTTGTGTTCTTAATTTCCCTTTCTGTTAGTTCACTGTCGGCATATAAAAATGCAACTGATATCTGGATATTAATTTTGTATCCTGTTACTTTGCTGAATTCATTTATCAGCTCTTGTAGCTTCTTGGTGGAATTTTTAGTGTTCTTTATGTACAGTACCATGTCATCTGCAAATAATGACAGTTTCACTTCTTCCTTTCTAATTTGGATGACTTGTATTTCTTCTTCTTGTCTGATTGCTGTGACTGGGACTTCCAGTACTATGCTGAACATAAGAGGTGAAAGTGGACATCCCTGTCTTGTTCCCCATCTTAAGGGGAACACTTCTAGTTCTTGCCCATTGAGTATGCAGTGGTTTGCCCTTGCAGTGGCTTTGTCATATATGGCCTTTATGTATATTCTCTCTATTCCCACTTTGCTGAGAGTTTTTATCATAAATGTGTGTTCAATTTTATCAAAAGCTTTTTCTGCATCTATTGGTATGATCATGTGATTTTTGTCCTTCATTTTGTTTATGTGGTGAATCACATTTATTGATTTGCAAATGTTGTACCAACCTTGCATACCTGTAATAAATCACACCTGATCATGGTGTATGATCTTTTCAATGTATTACCGTATTCTGTTTGCTAATATTGTACTGAGGATTTTAGCATCTATGTTCATCAGTGATATTGACCTATAATATTTCTTTTTGTAGTGCCTTTATCTGGTTTAAGAATTAGGATAATTCTGGCTTCATAAAATGAGCTTGGGAGGCTTCCAGCCTCTTAAATTTTTTGAAATAATTTGAGAAGGAGAGGTGTGAGTTCTTCCCAGAATGTTTGGTAAAATTCACCTGTGAAGTCATCTGATCCAGGGCTTTTATTTGTTGAAAGATTTTGTATTACTGCTTCAATTTCACTAGGTGTAGTCTGTCTATTCAGATTCTCTCATTCTTCCTGACTTAGTTTTGGAAGATTATAAGTTTCTAGGAATTTATCCATTTTGTCCAGGTTCTCCAGTTTGTTGGTATGTAATTGTTCATAATATTTTCTTACAATCCTTTGTATTTCTTTGCTGTTAGTTGTTATTTCTCCTCTTTCGTTTTTTAAAAATATATTTGGGCACTCTCTCTTTTTTTCTTGATGAGTCTGGTTAAATATTTATCAATCTTGTTTGTCTTTTCAAAGAACCAGCTTTTGGATTCACTGGTCTTTTATATCATTTCTTAGACTCTATTTCATTTATTTCTGCTCTGATCTTTGTTTCCTTCCTTCTACACACTTTAGGCTTTGTTTGTTGTTCTTTTTCAAGTTCCTTTAAGTGTGAAGTTACATTGTTTATTTAGGATTTTTCTTGTTTCTTGAGATAGACCTGTAATGCTATGAATTTCTCTCTTAGGATTGCTTTTCTTGTGACCCAGAGATTTTAGATTGCTGTGTTCTCATTTTCATTTGTTTTAAGGTCACTTTTGATTCTTTCTTTGTCTCATTGTTGACCCATTCATTGTTTAATAACATGTTATTTAACTTCCATGTCTTGGTGTATTTTTCAGTGTTCTTGTGATTGATTTCTAGTTTCATAGCATTGTGGTCAGAGAAAATGCATGATATGATTTTAGTCTTCTTAAATATTGAGACTCATTGTGTCCTAACATTTGGTCTATCTTAGAAAATGTTTCATGTGCACTTGAAAAGTATGTATATTCTGTTACATTGTGGTGAAATGCTCTGAAGATATCAATTAAATCCATTTGATCGAATGTGTCATTAAAGGTCACTGTCTCCTTGCTGATTTCCTTTCTGGAAGATCTATCCATTGAAGTAAATGGAGTGTTAAAATCCCCTACTATGACTGTATTTCTTTCTATCTCTGTTTTTATGTCCATCAAGATTTGCTTTACAACTTTAGGTGCTCCTGTGCTGGGTGCATAAATATTGACTAGGGTTATATCCTCTTGTTGGATTATCCCCTTTATGATTATGCAGTGTCCTTTTTTGTCTCTTACTATAGTCTTGGTTTTAAAGTCTATTCTGACAGATACAAGTATTGCCAGCCCAGCTTTTTTTTTTTTCCTTTCCATTTACATGAAATATCTTTTTCCACCCCTTTACTGTCCGTCTGTGTGTCTTTCTATCTGAGGTGGGTCTTTTGGAAGCAGCGTATATATGGGTCTTGTTTTCTTACTCCTTCAGTCAATCTATGTCTTTTTTGGTTGTAGCATTTAAGCCATTTACATTTAACGTGATTATTGATAGAAACGTATTTATTGCCATTTTATTTTTATAATTATTTTGCTCTGTTTTTCTTCTTCTTCTTCTTCTTAAAGCATTTGGCATTTGACACTTAACATTTGCTGCAGTACTGGTTTGGTATTAACAGACTCCTTTAGCTTTTTCTTCTCTGGGAGTTCTTTATTTCTCTTTCAATTTTAAATGATAGCCTTGCTTGGTAAAGTAGTCTTGGTTGTAGGTTCTTGCTTTTCATCACCTTGAATCTTCCATGCCAATCTCTTCTGGCCTGAAATGTTTCTGTTGAAAAATCAGATTTTCATCTGATTTTCATCTAACTGGTGTTTCTTTGTAGGTAACTGCCTCCTTTTCTCTTGTGGCTTTTAGGAATCTCTCCTTATCTTTAAGCTTTGCCATTTTAATTATGACAAATCTTGGTGTAGGCCTGTTTGAGTCCATGTTCTTTGGGACTCTCTGTACTTCCTGGACTCGTGTGTCTTTTTCTTTCAGCAGACTAGGGAAACTTTCAGTTACTATTTTTTTGAATAAGTTCTTGATCCCTTGCTCACTCTTCTCATTCTAATATTCCCATGATGTAGATGTTGTTACACTTCATATTGTCTCAAAAATTTCTTAAGCTCTCCTCACTCTTTTTAATTCTTTTCTTTTTTTCTGCTCTGCCTGGGTATTTTTTCCCATCTTGTCCTCCAAATCACTGATTCAATACTTTGCCTCATCTAAACCATTGTTTATTCCTTTCAGTATATTATTTATTTCAGATATTGCATTCTAAATTTTTGAATGGTCCTTTTTATTGTTTCTATGTCTTTTTTCATGCTGCTGGTTATCCTTATAAACATTACTCTAAACTCTTTATCTGATTAATTTCTTGCTTTCTTTTCATTTAGTTCTCCTTCTGGAGTATTCTTTTGTTCTTTCATTAGGGCTTGTTTCTTTGTCTTCATATTTTGGGTTGCCTTTCTGTTTGTTTTTATGTAATAGGTAGTTCTGCAAAGAATCTGGTGTGGACCTGTCTCAGATACTGCCTGAGACTGGCCCTGGGCAACCTGTTTGGAGCTATCAATAATCCATAGCTTGTGGCTCCCACTGCTGGACCTGTTTATGTGCAGGGAAAAAAGCCAGGCTGTGTGCCAAGGCCAGCGTTTACCAGCACCAGGTCTGGGATAGGGTCAGCCAAAGTCTCAGAGCTCCCAGAGATCCACCTTAGTTGTTCAATTTAATCATGGATGTAGCCTCAGGCTGTACTCAGCAGTCCGGCTTAAGTTCCCCAGGGTGGGGCTGTTGTTTCCCCTCAGGCTAATGCCTCTGCAATTTGAGGAATGACTCAGCACAGGGATTCTGGCAGCTGTTTCTTCAGTTCTCTCCCCAGAGTCACCATCCCCAGACTCTCCTCATACATCTTTAGTTCACCCTGCCCTCCCTCTGCTGCAGCTCAGGGTAAGTGGCTGCAAATGAAATTTTGTGCACTGGCCCTTTAAGGCACTCTCTATATCTCCAGCTGTCTCTCCCTGGTAGACAGAAATCGTGCTGTTTTTCATGGCTGGATTTTATCTGGATTATTTTTTCAGCTATGGTGCTCTAGGCTCGGGAGTCCAACTTGGGGTTTAGACCCCACACTTATCAAGGACAATCTCCCGGCTACTGAATTATCCCTCTGGAACTTCAGCTGCTACCCATGGGAGCCCAGCCAGCCTTCTCTCTCCTTCTCTGCACTCTCTACCAGTCATGTGGTGAAGCAGTTTCTTCTGTCTGTCCTTGGTTTTAAGGCTTCTTTCCAGCTAGTGTTCAGTTGGTTATTCAGGATGATTTCTCTACAATTCCACTTTAGTCCGGGGAGGAGGTTTGTTGTGCAGCTCCCACCTACTCCACCATTTTGGATCTCTGTCTAATTCATAAATATTCTTTCTTTTAATTAGTAATTACTGAGACCTGCACTGGCTGGTATTCTCAGTAGATTGAGTGCTGGCCTGTGAGCCAAAGTGTCACCTGCTTGATTTCTGGTCAGGGCACATGCTTGGGTTGTGGGCCAGGTCCCCGGTATGGGGTACATGAGAAGCAACCACACATTGATGTTTCTCTCCAACTCTTTCTCCCTCCCTTCCCCTCTCTCTAAAAATAAATAAACTCTTTTAAAAAAGTAGTAATTACTGAGACCTATGTGCCAGTCTTGCTCCTAAAGGATAAAATAATGAGCAACACCTTTGTCTTCACTGACCTTACAATCAAATGAAACGTCTCAATACATCTGATTAATTTTGATGGTTATACAATATTCCATAGAGCAATGCATTAATTTTATTTCATTATGCCGCTATGGATGGAAATATTGGTGGTTTCCAGTTTTTCACTATTATAGTGAGTGTTCCTGGAACATCTTTGCTCAGATATTACTATGCATATTTTTGTAGGACACTTTCTAACATTAAATGTTTACTACATGACAGCACAATTATCAAATCATCATTCATACAATCCTCACAATCATACTTTAATGTATATGAGTTCTTATCCCCACTTTATAAACGTGGAGACCATAGCACAGATAAGCTGAGAAACTTACCGAAGCCTATTGTATGGTACTTGGCAGAGGCTGGATGAAAAGCAAGGCAGTCTGACTTTGGATCTGTATCGCCGCTCCCAAGGGATAGAATAATAGGTTTTATTTTCTGATTATAAATAAATTAATATGTTTTTATTTTTTAGAATTTAAGAACTACAAATAAAATGTTTAAATCATTTTTTAGTTTTTTAACAGTAATTTATAATATAAATATTATTTGTCACTGTATTTACTCAGAAAGTAAAAAGCAACATCTTTGTGAGTCTGATTAGGGAATCCACAAAGAGAAAATCTTAAAATATTTATTCCTTAAAAATATCATATATGTACATATATTCCTTAAAATATGTGTACATATATAATATTGTATATTATATTCCTTAAATATTTCTTAAAAATATTATATATGTACATATGTGTTTATAGTTGTAAATATGTGAATTTATTCTTATTACTTATTAATTATTGCATTATTTTCCATACAAAAATTATAAACCTACTTTTGCTCACCTCTGTGTATATAGATATACACACACAGACATATTTGTGTCCTCCGCCATCTTGATCATTCCCTGGGGACAGGCTGGTAGACCAGTTGAACATGGAAATCCACAAGTTTCTTGGAATGAATGAGTAACCGGGTTCCTGGGATTTTGGCTCTCACTACAACTGTTTTTCCAGCTGCTCCACTTAGAGGCTGCATGTTTGTTTAACACTCCACAAGAAGCAAAACAAGCCAAAAGATGGTCCAAAAGCTGCTTCCAAGACATAGGTCAGTGTCCCAAATTATCAGATTTCAGGGCACCCCGTGGAAGTTCTGGTGCACTGTAGGTCAGAAGTACAAAACAGAGATTAAAAGCACAGCCTCTAGAGCCAGATGGCTGAAGTCCAAAGATATATGACCTGGAACAAATGACTTATTTTTTCTATGTGTTGCTTCCCTCATATGTAAAATGGGGATAATACTAGAACTTACTCCATTAGTTATTAGCAGTAATTGTGAACACTGTGTTTAATATATTTAAAGCACTTAAGATAATGTTATTGAGTTAGCACTTAATAATCGGTATTAGTTATTGTGTTACAGAGTCACCTCTAGGTCTCTCTAAGATTTCTTCCTTCGTTTTGAGAACTTAGTACTACCAAAAGATAAAAAATGTGAGCAGAAGAGAAAAAGTCTTGAGGGGCCAAGTACAATTGGTTTTCTATACCTAGCAGAATTAGGGTAATATTTTCTTCTTTCTTTTGCTTCCGTGTATTCTCTAAGTTGTCTTTGCTGAATATGTGTTACATTTTAAAAAATGGAATAAAAACCCAATAACTTATTTGTAATCATTTATCATCAGTTCAACAGGATGAGAGAAAAATTGAATGAGCAAGCCCAGTTTTTAAAAACAGATACTCCAGATCTTATTCATCGTGACTTAATTCTTATTACTTAGCCTCTCTCAGAAGGCTAAGAGAGGCTTCCTTAGCCTCTCGATGGAAATACTGTGTCACAGTATTGCTGTGCTCATCACCGAAAGCTTTACTAGTGCTGATACCGTAAATAAGCAAAGTAATTCTAGTGTTAGTCATATCCTTTGACACTCCGTTCCCTCCTACATCATAGGAGGTTAATAAAATCTGCTCCACCAATCCAAACACTTCACAAGAGAATAAGATGATACAAAATATGATGATGAAATAATGATATTGACATCAAGGCATATATTAGGAAATTGTTTAATTATGACACTCATAGTTATATTTCTTCTGACAAGGTAGATAGATAAGAACACTTATCCCAGTTAAGAAATAAGCTAAGGAAGATACAGAGAACTGACAATGGTTTTTCAACTCACACTTGGGATAGGGGTAGAGATTACACCAAAAAGTGTCCTCTTGCCCGAACAGTCCTCAGCGGTCTCCTACTTTAGCTTTGGTCAGACTTAATCCAAAGAAGCCCTCTTCCAGCAACTGGTCTCTTCTCTACCTCTGCTGACTGATTCTACCCCACAGCAAGTCTTAGCGCCTCCGGGAGGTTTTAGCACCCTCTAGAGAGGAGAGTAAAGTCTCAATGATCTTTCATTCCAATAATACTTACAGACAAACTGAGAAGATTTAGAAAACATGGCACAAACAAGGCACTGCTGACAACTATTCTTGTCTCCCTCATAACTCTACTTCTCAACTGCCTTTGAAACTAACGTTCTCAGTGTCATAGGGAAAGGCTTCCCATAGGGCTAGGCTAGAATGTGAAATAGAACATAGAACTGAAGACAGATACACAAACTGATACAAAGACTGACAGACATACACAGACACTGTATAGTCTGAATAATGCATCTTTTAAAAAGATTAAAAGAAGATTTGCCAAATGTTCATGGTTAGTTAACATTAGGCTTTTATTAGTCTGGAAGGAACTTTTCAAAATTTTCTATAATGAAGATAAACTACTTTTATGGTTACTAAAAGTAAAAAATGAATAGATGATAGTAGAAGTATTTGTTTGTCCGGTAAATACAGGGCATGGGTGGGGGTTGGGGAGTGACCCTAGGTCTTCCTCCAACTCTAGGTACAGGCCCTGATAGTTTCACTCAGTCAGTGTTACCCACAGTTAAACCCACAGTTTTACCCACCACCCTGGCTGCTTGTCAAATAAACTCAGCCCTAAGCAACAAACTATGTTATAATTCTGGCCAGAGGTGTTGGTCCAGTTTAAACATGAGGGGAGTTTTCTGGGGGCTTCTGAGAAAGAAGGTGACCTATTCATCTGAGGGAGCCAGAATTTTCTTTTCTTATCTGGTTGGTACAATATATAGATATAAAGTCTAAATCTGCCAAGGAATTCTGCCACTATGGAAAAAGTCAGCTTCAGGATGAGGCTCACAAGAAAGAAAGATGGGAAGGAAATAAGGACCTCTGGGCCAGTGGGGAATGGCTAAATCAAACCACCCTCGAAACCTAGTGTGTCTTTGGACCTTCCAAGTACAGGAGCCAACAGATCTTCTTTATCATTAAGGCCAGTTTACATTTTCTATTACTTCTACTATAGAGTCAGACATGTGGGTATATCATGTACATGAATTTATATAAATGTAAAGAGACTCTTCTTCATTATACCCCACATATTTAAATAAATGCTTTATTAAGAGTAACTTCCCAACTGAAATTTTTCTTCAGTATTTTCTTTTGAAAAAATAAATAGCAGATGGATTAGATAATCTTTATATCTACTCTCCAGATCTAAAAACCTATGCTTCTTTGAAAAGTCAAACTATAATTACATACAATTTTTTAATTTTAGGTATTTCAAACTTAAGCGTCAGTTGTTTTGTTTAAGCTATTTGCTTTATGACAAACTCCCCAGATTTAGAGAAAATTCTGCCAGTTGTGGTTTCATGCACATTTATAGTCTTCAAAAGTAGACAGAATAAACTATAATTCTAGTAAGAGGGATGGAAAATGTAGCAAAGCTCATTAGCCTTGTCAGACATTTGATAAATAATTATAAACCAACTGTAGTAAGATGTATGCATAAAGCCAACCTTTGATCTCTTTGAAAACAACTGTTCCTGCAACAATTTAAAATTTTAACCACACGTAATGTATCTTCTAGGAGAGAACAGGGAAATGTTCTTTCAGTTCTGCCTGAATCTGGATATTTTCCACATGATTGTTAGTTAAGAAGCAAATTCTACTCTATACCGCATTTAAATAATGGGCTAAATAGTTAGCATATAATTTGGGGATTAATCAGCAAAATGTTTCTCACACAACTGAATGGAATCTTTCCCACATTAACACTGTTGTTAGACTGCGGAAAGATTAAGCACACTAAAGAAATATACTCATTAGCTTTTAATGATTGTAACAGACAGATACCATAGCTTTAAATTGCTTTCAAAGTCTGGTTTCTATTATAATCAATGCTCCAAATAAACATTCATCATTATGAAGACAAATCCTGTAAGTCATACACATATTTCTGTCTCCCTATGACAGACATTGATTTAGAAAGGAGAGAGAAGATCCAACCTCCGGGAAACAGCTGGTCTCCTTAGATAAGGAAATCACTGAACTGGCTTCTAATATTGTAAGAAAAAAAGGAGAGAGAAAGGAAAAAAGGGAGACTGAAGGAGCCGACAATCAAAATCTGAACCACCATAGATGAGACAACATAATTTATGATTCACAGAACATAACAAGTTTCACATTTCTTGATAGTGACTTTCATCTCTAGGTTATTTTATCACCTACGTCAAAATTGCCAGCTTTGCAATTGATAGCAAAATAAACATTCAGAGAAAACCAGCGGCATGAAAGGGTTAAAAGCGAACAGCTGAAATGCTGGGACATAAGGAAGCTGCAAGACCTGACAAGCCATTCATGAAAGGCACAGATAGCAGTAAAAGCTTGAGCAGAGCTAAATGCCCAGGATAATGCTTTATTTCCCTCTTAAACCAACAGATCCCTGTTGCACAACGACTTAATATAATATGTACAGATTCACGATGTCACCAGAACATAGGCAAATTTCCCAAGGAAATCAATGATGATGCACTATTTGCCCGAATTTCAAAAGTTTTAGAAATGAAATACATTTTATTTTAGTTACCAGGAATGGTCCCCTTTTAAGAAACAGATGTAAATCAGATTTCTTTCCCCTTTTCCTAGCTTCTTCAGCAAAAGTCTCTACTGGAATCTTCATAATGTCAACATTAAAAGAAAAAAATCAGCCCTGGCTCAGTGGATTGAGCGTGGGCTGCGAACCAAAGGGTCGCCGGTTCGATTTCCAGTCAGGGCACATGCCTAGGTTGCAGGCCAGGTTCCTAGTAGGGACCAAGTGAGAGGTAAGCACACATTGATGTTTTCCTCCCTCCCACTCTCTCTCTAAAAATAAATAAATAAAATCTTAAAAAAAAGAAAAAAAATCGTATTATCCCTTCCATTTGGAAATAAACATTGTCTTCAGAAATAAAAATGTGCACTAATGAAAGAGCATTTAATTTCAAGTGGGTTGATCCTGTTTAAAAAGTGATTTCCTTGGTCAACCTCTTTTTGTAGAATTGGAGAACTTGAAAGTGACTTCTCTTTCCTAAATGTATAAAATACCCGGGAACTCTGAGAAGAGAAATGTTCACTGGGTATTAGGCAGAAGATACTGAGAAACTCTCCATTAGCCCATCAATAGCTCCTCACTGTGCACAGACTCCCAGGTATCAGTAGTAAAGACAGCAGCTGCTTGCATTGTGCATCATACTATTCACCCTCAGTATACTCTTTGTTTTCTCACAACAAAAGTGATTTTAGGAAATGTGCTTCTAGGATTACAGGAGCCAATCACTAACTTTAAATTAGCGTAACCCCTGCAAGAAGTTCACCATCATCGGTAGTACAAACCTGCAGGCAATCCACAAATCCTTGTTTTAGGGAATTAAAATGTATACATGATTTAAAAATATATTTGACTTTCTAATTATATTTACCCTTTCATAATATTAAACAAGTTTATTTTTCCAGGCCACATATGGCAACCTCTGAACGGTTCAATGATGAAGGAAACTTGCCTGGGTTAAAAAAAATTATGAATAAACACAAAATGTCTAATTCTGACTTTTAGAGAGAACTGTAATTGTATAATTCATCATTATATTTTATTGAAAAACACATATAACATTAGAATGTGTTATCAGTCATAAAGTAGTAATAAAATCATCCATAATCCTGCTATGCAAACACAATTACTATATTGCTTCCATATGCATTCTTAATTCATGTACTTACTTTTTTTAAAAAAGAGAAATGCATGAAGAGAGCTAGAGTGGATAATAAGGAGAAAGAATGGAAAAGAACTAAAGACAATGAAAAATGGAGGTAGGAAAGGGAGAGGGGAGGAAAAAATTCAAGAGAGTGGATGGAAAGAATAATGGATGGGTAAGTCATTACAGAAAAAATCAGGGGAAAGTTATGGAAACACAGGTCAAGTGAGACCCACATTTTAAAAGGCTACCACAGGCTTCTTTTGGGCATTACAAAAATGTCTTTAAAAAAAGCCTGGAGGTAGACAGACTAAGGCTGCTATGGGGCTTTCATCTTTGTACTCCACCATCCTCATGAAGCACACGGCTTCACCCTCAGGGTCACACTATCATGGGATTAGGCCAACTTTCACATCCAAGTTGCAAGCCTGAAAGAGGACAAGCAGAAGGAAAAGGGGAGATGCCTCTCAATCAAATCAGCTCCCTGTAAACAGTCTTCCTGGGATTCCCAGTCAACACTTCTTGCCCCCCACTGTTCAGAGCATGGTCATTATGGCCAAATGTAGCTGCAAAACAGGCTGGGGGATGTAGTCCAAACTTGGGTGGCAATGTGAACAGCTGACATTGTGGTGATGTAACCAAACAGCAAGGGGATATAGGAAATGCTCTGTTGCACTGCAAATTCTTTAGTTAGCATAGTTTATCATCTGCACTAGGAAACAGCAATCTAGAGCCATATTATCTCTGATGAAATCCTGGCGCAGTACCATACTAAGTGTTGTGCAAGATTCTACTTATGTTCAATTGGTATGAGGAGTAAGTGAATTAATGTATATAAAGCACTTAGAACTGTGCCTGGCACACAGTAAATACTCAAGATATGCTAATTAGGAATAGTTTGTTTTCAAATATTAGTTTATTCTAAAAAAGATGGTTTGGTGCCTCAAATATGTGTGGAGAAATAACTTCAATTTTAGAAAGTTTCTTTAGGATCTTAGCCATATTGGCCTATTTGGTAAAAATCCACTAAAAGTTCCTTGACATTCAAAATGTGTCAGGTTTTCAAATTCCTTCTGGCGGTAACATTTTGTGATTCTGTGATTGCTTTATCTTTGTTATTTAAGAGATTAGGTAGAACTGCATCATTCCTTAATGCATTTATATGTAACATTTGAAAATTACACTTAATGTCAAATGGACTTTTTTGTAATCAAGTTTGGGTCTAGTGGGAATAATGCTCATAAAGGGTGGGGTGGGGGGGAGAGAGAATGCTTAAGAAATAAAAAGAATAACCACTGTTAACAACTCCGGAACTATTCCTAAGAACCTGTGAGTCACTGCCTCAGATAGTCATAGGTGGAGGTTATGACCTTCTTAGACCCTGGTTGGTCACTTCCATCCTTATCTAAGGAAGCAGAGAAAATGCTAGGGATTTGCTGATCGCATTTACATTGTTGCCTTCCTTTATCCACCCTTAGGTTGGTAAGGTCCTACCCATCATTTCATTCAGGCTGTGAAGGGACAGACTAATCTTCCTATTTGCAGAACTGATTGTCCAATCACTTCAGTAGGCATTGATACCATGCGTTGATATGCATGAATTGTCAATCATGGGGCAGACAGAGGTTTGTTTTGTTTTGACTCAAGAAAGGGAATTTTATTGGTGCTTTATGTTTGTGTGTGCATGCATGTGTATGTGTGTTTGGGGTACCCAGGAGTGGGACAAATGAAGCAGGCGTTGGCCAGGTTGTCAGGACAGCTGATGCACACTAGCTGAAGTATGCACTTCTCAGCTTTTCTCCTGGAAAGAATAATCAGGTCCAGAAGCTGAAGAACAGGGCTCCTGCAGGTCTGCAAAACTAAGAGCACAAGCAATGTTGTTTTTGAGACCTAAAATACTGAGCATACTTTCTAATTAAATCTCCAGGGATTAAGACGTAGGAGTGCACAATGGTCTTATACTCAGCAGGGTCATACTGAAGACCTACTACGTGGTATGCCAAGTAGGAAAACAACTGGGCTTGGCATTAGGTTTCAAAAATAATTTGACTTGAGAATATGAGAGGTCTGGGTCTATGACAGGGCAAAGCTCCTAGGCTTCAGTTGCTCATCTAGAAGACATCACCAACACCGATGAATTTTTCTACATAAAAAAGGGATGTCCATAAGTGATATGTAGATGTACTGAAGTTACATTGATCAGTATAACTCATTACAATTGCCCTAAACACATGGGCATATGGGGTAGGGAAGGCTGAAGGGGTGGATAAGGATGATCTGAATTAAATACACTAAATTTATAATAACAATAAGTAAATCCTTTATGTGCATGCACAATTCCAGTCCCTATTCTAAGACCTTTGTGAGCTTTAACCCATTGAGCCTCATAACATCCCTGTGAATGATGAACCAAGAAGTATCCACCACTGTAAACCCCACTGCACAGGCAAGAACACTTTGACATAAAGTTAACTCAAGTTAAGTAACGTGTCCAAGGCCAAACAACTAGTAAGGAAGGGGTTGGGATTTGAACCAACAGCAGGCAGAATAGGTTTAAACCATATTCCTCATGTGATGAGAGAGCCTAGTCCCTTCTGAGGGCTCCAGCCATTGCACAGACAGGATGGCAGCTTGTATTTTCCTCACCACCTCTGGCCTTCATGTCTTTGCCGAGTTTTTTCATAGATTGTCTCATCATCCTCTGCCTATGGTTTCTGTTCTGTACCTCAGCCCTATAGATTTGATTCACGACTCCTTTTTCTTAGCATGCTGTGTATATATATGTGCACATTAGATCTCCACATGAGTCCCCTTGACTGGGCAATTTTTAACGAATTGTAGAACAAAAATTAAATTTGTAAACAAAGTCAGCTTTTTCACTCCGTTATCCTTGAAATTAGGAATCATAACTATAAATTGGCATTCACAAAATGGTAATATAAATGTGTTATACTTGGCTAGCATAACTTCTCAAAATGTGAATTTGAATACCCGTAGATTAGTCAAGCACTTTCCAATTTACCCCAGACTCCACCCATCCCTATTGCTTCAGGCAGATTATCTTCATTTATGTGCAAGTGTTTCCATTTGTCATCTTAATAAAAACTCATGCATTAAGCAAGTTCAATGCCTGGGTTGTCAGCTTTCATAGTCTGGAGTTGAACATCAGGAGTCAGAATGTAGGTATGTGGTACTAATAATCTAGTGTATATTTCATCCATATTTCTAGAGCAGGAAAAATGTCATTGGCAAATAATGTTTATTATTTTATTATTAATCATATGTTAATGATAGTAGAAAAAATCATTGTGCCCTGGCTGGTGTAGCTCAGTGGATTGAGCGCGGGCTGGGAACCAAAGGGTCCCGGTTCGATTCCCAGTCAGGGCACATGCCTGGGTTGCAGGCCGGGTCCCCAGTGAGGGCCATGTGAGAGGCAACCACACATTGCTGTTTCTCTCCCTCTCTGTCTCCCTCCCTTCCCCTCTCTCTAAAAATAAATAAAAAAAAAAATCTTTAAAAAAAAAATCATTGCTAAATGAATTAGCAGAATCAATGAAAACATAACTTTTTTCTGCATAAAACAAAGCAGTATTCAATTTGGAACATGTAGCTGGACTGGGGGAAGGGGACATGAATTTCTTCAAGTAAAAGCTAGGCTACTGGGAAAGAGAAAATTTGGAAAAGGAAGGACTGCTAGAACTGTAAAGTAACTGGAACCTTCAAATGATACCAATCAGTAAATTTAAATAAGGTCACATTAGGCAGGCCATCAAGCCTCCTTTGGGTCCACTAAAATTTTTCTGAAAGCCTTAAGGATAACAGTAGCTCTCATTCAATCACTTATTCATTCATTAAAAATATATATATGAGGCCCTGGCCAGTGTGGCTCAGCTGGTTGGAGCATTGTCCTGTATACCAGAGGGCTGGGGGTTGGATTCTGTCAGGGCACATCCCTAGGTTGCATGTTTGATCCAAGGTCAGGGCGCATGTGGTAGGCAACTGATCTTGCTCTCTCACTCTCTCTCTCTCCATATATGTATGGATTCCCTGTGAGTCAGGACTGCTTAGGTCCTTGGACTATAGCAGGAAACACAGACAAAATCCACTCATGTAGTAGGAAAATCCAGACAAAAAAACAAACACATAGATTATACAGTTATTTGAGAATATCAGAAATGGTCTAAAATAAAACAAAACAACAACCCCCAACCCCCCCAAAAAAACCCAAAACATGGGACTAAGGAGATGAGAGCCCAATAGTAGTTTACTAAAGGTTCTGAGAGAGTGAGGAAAGTTTATATGACAGGCAAACACGCAAAATTCAACACTCAGTTTACCGTTCTTAAAGTGACCGTCATGTCTGCCGCTCGGAAACTTACTCCTCACCAGCTCCCTCTGCCTTCCTTTTCTCCTCCTCATCTGCTCCCTTCCACACGCCCCTATTCCTATGTATTACATATTTAAATTAGTTTAGTTCTTTTGTGTTTTTACTCTTTTGCCAACCTAGGCCCTCAGCTTCTTCCCTTCCACCCCTGTGGTATTTATCAAGTTATTTTTCTTACCCAGCTGAGAAGTGTTTAGCAAATTACCAAACCATCCTGAATCTACAGTTCATTTCCATTTTCTTCCTATTGTTCCCCTTTCCATCTTGGTTCTTAAATGTCTGTGCTGAGCCATTGTGTTCTAACCGGAAAGCAAACTGGAACAAGGCCATTTACTTTCTATGATACTATTTGCACAGGGACTTTTTCACCCAAGCAGCAAGAACTTTGCTTAATGATATTTTATTTGAACAGTGAGAGAGATTTCCGCATTCAATTTTGGCTAAGGACATAATATGTATCCTAGAACACAATATATGTGCCGTTATCCGAGGGAAAAAATGACTTGGACAAGAAAAAAATAACATCTTAATTTTAGGAAGAACTATTAGCCATAGACCTATTCAGTTCAGAACAGGTAATTTTTCAGCTGTGGGTGCTCCAGAGAATGAACTGCTTCCCTTTTGCTTATCACTGGAAATGGCCAGTTCATTATGGATCCTGGTAGTAACTAATGGTCTAAGACAACGGGGTTTGGCAAATGAGTATTTTATAGCTCAGTGACTCTTTGAATGCAGGCTAGACCATTCAGGTATTTAAGCGTTATCCATGGCCTCTTAAATTGAACAAATGGGTCTATAATAATTAAAATACTGTAAACACCGTTGACACAGTCCCTGAGTTTTCAAAGACATTCTTCCTTATTCTGCAAGGAAGGAAATGAGGTGTTACCTTGTTAGGAATGCACTGCTTACATCTGGAAGCATCTTGTCAAGCTGGTGGAAGAGGCTCCTTTGTGAATCCACAGCCGCTCAGCTGCCCTCCCCCTGCGGTTCCCAGGGAGTTTCCAGGAAGGGGGCATCACGGTGACAGCAACCAAGCTCACTCTGATGCCCCTTTCTGGGGCTTTCCATCTCAATGAGCAGCACTTTCACTTCCTGAGTCAGACAGACCTCGCCAACATGTCATACTCTACAAGATCTCAACACATCTGGGAAATAAAATGTAGCTGCTATTTTTAAAATGATTGCAGACACTCTGCATCGAGGGACATCTTCCTCTTTCTCACCATTGGGCAGATATCCCATTTTCACAAGGGAAAATGTTATTACAGTCTCTTCTGGAGAAAGGAAGTTCAAAAGAAACTATCTTGATACATAACTATTTTAAAGTGATGGGCAGAGAATACTGATTGAAGGGAATTTTCTATTGTTTTAAACCATTTAAAGAACAACAGCTATATCATTAATTATAGCCATGGAAAATTTTGTTGACCTTCTGCTAGGGTGTATGAGAACACGGAGCCACAGTAGAAGAAAACAGCCCTGAAAGAAGGCCAGGCAGTGAGGTCAGGTGTTACCTTGTTGAAGTTTAATTAGTTGTACCTCTGAGGTCTGAGAGAAACTACCTGAGTAACCACAATAAATTGGCTTGCAGGAAATAGAAAAAATATCCTTACAGGGACACTTTTACGAAAATCTGACCTAAAAAAGGATGCAGTTGAATTTTGATTGACTGTTTGGGGAATGTCACCTCCTAGAGGAGAGGATTTGTGCCCTTCTCCATTAATTCCAGAGTGCATCTAGCCCAGGGCACTCACAAGATGAAGGTCCAAGCCATTCACTGAATCACAGACTGGAGGGAGTTCAAGAGGTCCTGGCCGAAAGTCCCTCGACTATAGGAAGTACCCAATTAAAAAAATTATATATTTTAAAACATAAATTCTTATCTTTTAAAAAAAATCCAGAATAAGACATTACAAACATTGTCTTAAAGGCAGTAAGGTCGTCCTCATATTTCAACAGAATCCCTCTTAACCTGTCAAATACAGTTGCAGAGAACAGCTGCTTAAGATCATTCAGAGGGTCCTCGTTTCCTTGCCATGAAGATGGCGATTAAGATCCTGCTCTCCCCAGAGTTCTAAGACTGGGGAGATAAACCCAGTTCTTTAAAATTTCTTCATGTGACTGTTTCCCAAATCATTAATAACATTTGAAAAATGATCTCTTAGAGATTTTTTCCATGTTCTCCTGAACCTCCTTCCATGATAAGATTTATGCCTTTGAAAGATTTAGCTTTTAATAGCCTTTCCCTCTTGTTTTAAGCAGAGCCCCTTCTTCTCAAGAACCATTGTTCTGTCCCGTGTACTATGGGGTGACCAGCTGGCCTTGGTGCCAGGGTCTGAGAGAGTTCCTGGGATATGAGACTTACAGTGCTAAAACTAGGAAAGTTCCAAGCAAACCAGGAAGGGCTGGGCATCCTACACACAGCATCTGGCCTGTTCTGACTGCTGTGGGCGAGAGTAGGGGCCCTAGGGCCCTAGCACCCTCCCCCAGCCCTTGCCCCTGAACCACGTGACAGAGGCTCCAAGGAACTCAGACTGAAATCATGCTCTGGAGAGTATTTAGAAAAGTGCTAAGTACAGAGCAGAGTTTCTCAGCAGCAGCATTATTGACATTTGGGGCAGGATACATTTTGTTGTGGGGAGGTACCCTGTGCCATGTAGGATGTTTTGCAATGTCCTTGGCCTCTATCTACTAGATGCCAGAAGTATCCTCTCAACTGAGACAATCTAAAACATCTCTGGAAATGATCAAATACCCTCTCCCTGCTGAGAACCACTGGTATAGCGATAATCTGTCCAACCTTTCCAGATAGCAAGCCCCTAGGTGGAACATAAAATCAGTGTAGTAGATCACACCATCATTAAAATACTAAATAAATAAATAAATAAATAAATAAATAAATAAATAAAATTATTTAAAAGCAAATAGAATAGGGTAAGATAGCATAAAATAGAATAGCCTGGAATGACATGGAATGAGCAAAGTGGAGTAGAGTGGTATGGCAGGAAAGGGAAGGGGGGGATGGGGGAGGAGGGGAGGGAAGCAAAGGGGAGAGGAGAGGAGAGATAGAGTAGACTAAAGTAGCAATAGAGTGTCGCATGTAGTAAAGGTATTAGTTTGTCAAACCTTTGTTCCAGATTTATGCATATGTGTGTGTACATGTGCTGGGTCACAATGTAAAATTATTTTTTACTATGAGTCATGGTCAAAAAGTTTGACCTAGTCTCTTTCTATCATACTTGCACTTATTAGTCCTTCATGCACTACCTTCACCTGCTTTTGATACCTAGTAGTCACTCTTTTGCCAAATCAATCTCATCAATGGCTTATACTTATGTCTGAATTCTTCTACAGCAATTACTTGTGAAACTGCTTCCTGTGTGCATATATCCACTTGCCCAAATTGTCAAGGTCACCTTGAACTTGATTCAAGTTCACTAAAGCAGGTGTTGCTGGCAGACTTAACGTGAATACATTTTATTCCATTATATGAGTCACTCGTGGTAATTGTGTAGGCCCTCAGAAATAGTTGTGGGGCACAAGCTTTTCCTACCTGGTAGCGCAATTCATTTATGTCCACTTGGATTCTGTGAATACAGAAGATACTCAAAGCGGAACCATTTCTTACTCTGGGTTTCACTTCACTCCTTTCTCTGACTCTGCTACTATTTGGGAAAGTTCATCCATCCACAGTGCTTTGCTTTAAATCGGGGTTGTCCAGCATGTAGCTGACTTTCTCAGATTATGCACAGACCACATCTCGTGGATACAGCAATAATAAAGCCAGGACCCAAGGGGCCCTGGAGGAGTGCCTAGTAAAGAAAATCACTGACATTTCATCTTCGTGAAGCTGTGAAGACTGAGGTTGGCCTGATAGATTTGTAGGCCTTGATCAGGGATCAGTGGGGGCAATTTTCTTTCTTAGAAAGAAATTATGGTGGGTTTGATTTTTAGTGGAAATAAACCTTGCCAAAAGTCCATCAAAAATCATCTGTCTTGGTCCCCCATTACTTATGGTCAAGAACTAAAAGTCAGCAAAATGGAAGGATTTTTGTTATTCGAATGATGCTGAGCATAATCAGTCTGGGCTGGTGTGACCTCAAGGCCAGGGAATAGTCATTTTCAGGAACAATTTGTCTACAGCTGTCCCAATCTAATCCCAGGTGGGTGTGGGGATCATAGCAAGGGGAATTCTGGGACCCCCATATCCCTCTTCTCATTTACAGTGTACTTCCACTGTGGATTTATGGTTTGAATTAACCCCTCCCTCCAACTTGCATTTTGAAGCCCTAATCCCCAGTACCTGAGAATGGGACTTTTTTTGGAGACTGGGTCTTTACAGAAGTTAATCAAGTTACAATGAAGTCGTTAGAGTGGGGCTTAATTAATATAACTGGGGTCTTTATAAAAAGGGGATATTTGAAGACAGAAACACACAGAGGGAGAAGACCATGTGAAAACTGGAGTTGGGTTGCCCCAAGGCAAGGAACTACCAGAAACTGGAGACAGGCAGGCACAGAACTTCCCTCACAGCCCTCAGCAGGAACCGATTCTACAGACACCGGTTCGGACTCCAGTCCCCAGAACTGTGAGGCAGTGCATTTCTGGCATTCAGGCCACCCAGTTCACGGCACTGTGCTACATCGGCCCTAGCAAACTCATACAGTGGGGGAGGGAATTTTTGTTTTCCTATCACCAAGAACGAAAACACACACACCACACACATACTACACACACATTGGACACCTATACACACAGCCTGATATTTTCATTTCTCTTATTTTTCTATTCGTCTTTGTTGCTAAAAGACCTCTTTACAATGATTAGAACCCTTTAAGGTATTATTTAAACCAAGTCTCTTTTTCGCTCTCTCTTATTCTATCTTTCTCTCTCTCATAAGGAAGGAGCAGAGAAAGTTGAGAAAGCGCATGTCCTAGGTCGTGGTTTTCTAACAGCAGTTTGAGAGCTCAGTCTAGATTTTCTGCTTCAGGGTCAGAGTTTTTCACAGAACTTCTGAAACATTCATATGCTTATGCATGGAGATCTGGTCAAAATGTCAATTCTAGTTAATATAATAGGTCAAGAGTGAGGCCAGAGACTCTGCATTTCTAACAAGCCCTGAGAGGAGCCCCAAGCTGCTGGTCTGCAGACCACGCTCTGAGTAGCAGGCTTTATAGGACATGGGGTTTCCCCAAATTGGTCAGCCATCAAGTTCGTCTCAGACCTACTAAAATAAAAATTTCCAGAAATGGGACCTACGGACTTTGCTTTTTAAAAAAGAAAGATCCTAGATAATTTCGGTCACCATCAAGGTGATCACACTGCCCTTTGACTGAATTTTGATACTATATGAAGAAGGAGAGAATAAAGTCCTAGAAGTAAGCTGCCAAGACCCAGACATCATGGCGACAAGGCCCCAGGAGGATTCCTGACCTTACTGCGTGTGAGAGTTCATAACCATAACAGCAAAGTTGGGGAAGCATTCAGAGCTCTGTTTGGGGAGGGGGTGGCAGTAGAACTGAGTAAAAGAAGGAAAATCCAATTAGGAATCTATTATGTCACTGACACACTTTGAGTTTCTAGGGGCATAACCAAGATCACGAATAGAGTGAGATTCCATTCAATGTTGGGAATTGAAGAAGTAAAAATAATAATATAATATTCACACCAGAACCAGGAGATAGCACAGATGCAAGCTTCCCAGGATATGGATGCATTTCCATACCAACCTTGTGAGTGTGCCCACAGCAACACAATAGCTAGATATCAGATTCAATGCCAGTTTCTGGATTAAAGATAATTCATGGAAGGTTTGCCAGTATGAAGTTCTTAACCATGCTTAAATCTCCTACCTATACAGCTCAGTTGTGAGAAGTTACAGTTTATGCCTGGGGTGCGGTTCAAAGTTATGCACCCTGTGGAGGATGCTTGATAATACTTGTTGACTCTCTGATTTAACCTCATCATGAAAGCTGAGCTCCTCTGTACTTCCTATAATCATGTCAGATACATTGGAGCCAAAGAAGCACCAGGGCGGGAGAATTCTCCCATCTCTACTTCTAGGCAAGAACTCCCTATGCTGATTATAAATATGCTGATCCAAACCTGCATCAAAGTGAAAATGCATTTCCATATTCCCAGTTTCCTTTATGATCAACGAATGCATCAAAGAGAAAATACATCTCCTCATTCCTGTTTTTCTTTTCATTCCCAATTTAGAGGTCAGAAATAATTCACATGCAGAAATAGAACAAACAGTACCAAGTCCAGGTAGGGCAGAACCCCATATGAGTTCAAGATAAAAGTATTTTCAAATTCTTTCCCCAAATGTACTTTCAGGGATAGAAAAATGTCTTATTTCTTTAATTTAATATATTCTATTTTATTAAAAGGCAATAATGACCATTTTTACATTTTGGTACTTTAAATAAAAAGAAAAAGCATTGCAGATCTTAATAGAGTACATGATTGCCTATTAAATTTTAGTCATACTGCCTAATACAAAAATAATATTTTAGGATTTCAATTGCACCTTAAATGTAACTAAGAAATGAAAATGAATTGCTCCTTTTAATTAAAAATGTTCTAAGATGTAGCTCAAAACTGACTCACTTCTTCGGTTGTTTAATTGACGATGACTAGGTTAAGTTCAAAAATTTTAATTGTTGAATATTCTCAATATTTCCATGTTATTTCTTTTTGTTTTAGTTTTACAGACCCAGAAATAATAACTCATGCTGTGAACATGAATAATTTTCCTAAGAACTTATTGGGAATTAAAGAAATTAAATGTTGCTGCTGTGTTTGTTGGAACAGCTTACCTGGGATTATAATATTAATGTTTCTGCTTTCCTTTTGTGAAGGTGTGATTGACCCGAAAACAGTCTTATTACACATTGTAAAGAAAGTGCCGGAACAGAAAAGAAGTAAGCTTTTACTTCCCAGTTCCCATTAGATAAAGAACTTGGAATAAATTTCAATATGTTAAACAATTTCATTCCAGTTGTTTTATCTTCATTGACTAAGAGTGAACAAAAGTAAATACAATTTCTTAATATCTAAAAAGTAATTATTCATCCTATTGGTAAAGGTATTGCTAGCCATACCTTCCTAATCTGAAAAAGAAAGGAAGAAAGGGGGGAGGAATGAAGACTTGCAAGGAGGGCAGGAAGGATGGAAGTCCTATGAGGCCATTCACTGCTTAGACCGAAGTTCTCTTTAGCTTTAAATAAAGCAAATGTGTCACTACAGCCACATCACACCTTCCTAAGGATGAGCTTCTAGAAAATGAGGCCACTGGATCAGAGAGCATTGAGATCCTTTTCAGCCCTGCCATTCTAAGATTCTATGCAAGCAAGTCAGACTCAGAATGTTCATAAAAGTTTCCTGATAGATATTCAGTACTAATGTATTATACTTCTGAAAGCCAGAATTTCTAGAGCTCTTCCACATCCCTTTGTGGTGTTAAACAATATCTCCAGCTTTCACAAGGAGATTTTACAGCTCTCACTGCGAGGTCAGAGCAGAAATTTTCAGGGTCTGAAGCACTATCAGTTCTTTCTTTAACTTTAACGAGGACTCTTTTCTTGAAGCTTCTCCACAGTTCTCATGGGGAGACTCAGCCCTGAATGAGCCCAGGGAAACTCTTTGAGCCTCCCCTGCTTCTCTCTGCAGCCCAACAAGCATCCATTCCCTCCCTCCTCGGCACCAGCAGCGGCACAACAATCCTTCTGGTCTCTCAAGTCCAAGTTTTCCAGGCCATTCATTACTGCTAAGCTTCTTGCTTGAACCTATCCTTTCTTATGTGATTGCATGGTCATCCACAGCACCAACATGCTGAGCATGTTTCCTTGGGACTTAAACACACACACACAGCGGTACTCTTTTACTGAAGTATAACTTTCATACAGTAAAATACAGAGCTTGATGAATTTTAACCAACATACTGTAAAAGATGCAGCTTCCTGGCTTCAAAAATTAACATATACACTCGCCAACATAATCACCAGTCAGATCAAGACGAAAAACATATTCCAGTTCCCTAGGATGCTTTCTGCCGTCACTTGCCAGCCCCGAGACTTGATTTTCACAACTCCGAACATCCAAACATGCTCGAAGAAAGCATCTTCCCCACACAATATTTGGTCATCGTGACCTCCAAAGATTGTCTCCTTCTTCATCTTGTTACCTTCCATGTGGCTCCGTGACGGTCAGCCTGCTCCAATACTCTCATTTCTGTCTGTGCAGGGCAGGCCCTGCACTGAAACAAGGTGAAAATGGCAAGCATTTCTCCAGCGGGTATCCAGCCCCTGCTACGGGCAAGCTTTGTACTTGCACTTAATATTCTTCTGGTCATTCAGTCCCCACACATAACTTGTTTTCTGTAGACTCTGCTAACGTCTTTTTGGAATCTCTGCTTACTCACAACATACTCCTTCAGAAAGCCTTTGTGATCATGACAATGGCCATCACTGAGCACCTGCTGTATGCTATCCTCCAAGGACACGCTAGTCTCACTTCTATAGTTCAGGAAGGGGTGACACATACAAAAACAATTCTAGACTGTAATAAAGGGGGGTAGTCTTCACTTTACAGATAAGGTCCACAGAGGTTAACTGTTATGCCTAGAATTACCCAGAAAGTGAAAGGTGGAGACAGGTCCTTTGGCTCTAAAGCCTGTGTACTTTCCTCTCTTTGTCTAGGTAGTGCCTTCATTCATCGATTCAACAAGTATCTAATGAGCTCTTTGTATGTATCTGGTGTTCTGTACACTGAAAATGCAGCAGAAAGAAAATACACGCAAATCTCTGCTCTCAAGGAGCTTTCATTCTCGTGGGGGAAAGCAGCAAAACAACATGATAAATAAGTAAAATATGCAGTATCATTAGACCGTGTAAAATGTATCAGAAGAAAATAAAGGGAGAAGGACTGTGGGCAGCGAGAGTGGCTGATGAAACCATTTTGAAAAGAATGGCCAAAGGCAGCCTCACTGAGGAAGTGATAGAGTCGAGTCTTGAAGGATACGAGGAAGCCCGCCATGTGGTTATCTGTGGGAATAGTGTGTCAGGGGGTGGGATCAGCACATGCAAAGGCCCTGAGGTAGAAATGGTAGGTCAACCAGTGTGGAGTGAAAGAAGGAAAGAATCTTAGAAGGTGAAGTCAGAGAAATAAGAAAATTTGGCATCCACGTTGTATAGGGCCTTGTAAATTACTGGGATGATTTGGTCTCGTTCTTATAATTATGGCTACAGGAGGAAGCAGTGTGTGTGTAAGCATGTGTATGTGTCTTACCATGTGGTTAGAAATCCAGGTTGGCTTTATATTTGTACGAATCATTTCCCAAGTAGATTACAAGCTTCTTAAAGAGAGAGTACTTCTCATGTTTCTTTGGGGTTTCTCTGAGATTCCAAAGTGTTATACCATAGAGGGTAAACACACCATTATCACTTCCCACCTCTTAAGCCCACAGGGTCTGGGACATTAATCTTTTCCTGCCAAATATTAACATGGCCTCAGAATCCTAAAAACTAGTAACACTTCAAAATGTTTCTGCCTATCTCTAACCATTTTATTTTAGTTGCATTCTCAGTGGTAATCATTAAGTACATCAAAAACCACTAAAGCCTAACATTCTTCTCCATAGAAATTTCTGGCTCCATTATATCAACTACTGTGTGCATTATGTTATGAATAACACATATCAACAAGCATGGCGATATTATAGCTGTGTGATGCAGTTTATAAAACACACTTTCAGGAATAAGAGAGAAATACAATGTTTCAGTTTTCAACAGCCATTAATGATATCATTATAGATGGGGAAGCCACAGTGCACCAATCACCAACACACCGTGCCAGTTCAGACGTGAAACAGAATGCTTCTTGGATGCAAGCATTTCCAAGTCAAAAATTCCCGCGTGTAATCCAAGGAACACAAGTTACTCATTCGCTTAGTTGATAAGTATTTATTGAGACTATACTATGTGCCAGAATTGGTAACATGGTGGTGAGCAAAAATAGACATAGCTGGTGCCGAGGATAAGGCTTTCATGAATCAAATGTCACGCCGGTGCCACCATGTGTGGCACTTGCTCGTGATGTAACCATGTTCCTCTCATGGAAAATGGGTACAAAGAAGCTGTGGTGAAAAGTACAATACAACTTGAACAATCCAGAAAATGGCTACAGAGATCTGATGAAAACGGGAGCATGGGTATCCTTTGTCATCCTTTTCAGGCTGTTTTTTCTATGCCTACTGCCCAAGAGGCTGAATTGTATTTAACACTTGAAGTGCTAGAGTATTTGCCTCCTTTCTGAAGAAATGGACAAACAGCAAGGTGCGTCTTAGTACTGAGTTATGAAGATGGGGTGAGAGAGAAAAGGTGGAGTGCGAAAGATGGATCCTGTAGCAGCAAGAGAGCTCTAAGAAAAATATCTTCTAAATACCATATTGAAACCAAGATGCTACAGTGTCTAATGTACTCATTGGAGTTAGCAAAATATAATTTCTTTTGAAGAGCATATAAACAGTTCCACTACTATGCTTCTTTCTTTTTTATTTTTAAAAAGATTTTATTTATTTATTTTAGAGAGAGGGGAGGGAGGGAGAAAGAGAGGGAGAGAAACATCAATGTGCAAGAGAAGCATCAACTAGTTGCCTTTCGCATGCCCCCAACTGGGGACCCAGCTAGCAACGCAGGCATGTGCCCCACCCGGGAATCAACCCGTAACTTTTTAGTTCCCAGGCCATCGCTCAGTCCACTGAGCCACACCAGCCAGGGCTACTGTGATGATTTCGTGATGAAGCTAAAATTAATATTTTGAGGAAAATGGCAGTGATTTAAATCAAAGAGCTATATTGAAAGAGTTTTTATGTATCTTCTGGAGTCCTGGATTGTTTCAATGTTACTCCTTTTTTTGCAAACGTTCATTCACTCTTATTCAGCTTATAAAAATATTGAGTAATCAGCATGAGAACTACTTAGTTATCCCAGTCTTGAAGTTTTTCTGTGCGATGAATCTGAGACCCTGATGATATTTATTCATTACATTTTTAATGATATATCAGGTTACCATAGCAATTCTTGTTCCCTGGAAACTTCTTTCTGCAGTACATATTTATTGTACGCTGCATTAACAGCTTGATCCTATTGTTTGAGCTGTCTCATTAGCTTGAGTAATTTAAACCTATTTAAAATGTTAACCAGTAACATAGAAAATATGATTTTTTAGAAATAACATTTATTTAAGAGCACATCTCCAAATCACCCTTTGTCCATGAAGTTTCTCTTGACCCTGCAAATCATCATTTTTATTGAATATTTAAATATTTAAGGATTTATGTCATTTAATGATTAAATATATACTCTTTTATATGGTTCATCAATTATTTTTATATTGATCTTGCATTACCACATATTACAATTTCTATTAAATTAGAAGCTAAGTTGAATTGTGTTTCTGAAAAGGAAGTTGAAGTTCAATCCCCACCATCTGTGACTGTTACCTTATTTGGAGAAAGGGTCTCTGCAGATGGTCAAGTTCAGATGAAGTTATTAGGGTGGGCCCTAGCACACATGGCTATGCCCTTATAAAAATGGGGGATTTGGACAGAAGAGAAAAATATGTACCGTGGGAAGATGACCTGGAGACACAAGAAGTACATCATGTGATGATAAAGGCTGAGATTAGGTGATGCTTGTCTAAGCCAAAGAACACTAAGGATCGCCAGAAAACCACCAGAAGCTACGAAAGAGGCCTAGAGCAGCCCCGTTCTGCACAGCCTTCAGAAAGAACCAGTCCTGGCAATGCCTGAATGTCAGCTTCTGACCTCCGGAACTGGGAGACAACTTTCTGTTGTTTAAGCCTCTCAGTTTGTTCTGTTCTGTTGTGGCAGACCTAACAAGCAAATAATATAGAAGGAAAGACTAATAACTTAAGTTTTTGTTTGTTGGTTTTAATATATTTCATTGATTATGCTATTACAGTTATCTCCATTCTTCCTCTTTGGTCCCTTCCACCCAGTACCCCAATTCCCTCCAGCAGTCTCCTCTTAGTTCATGGCCGTGGGTCATGCATATAAGTTCTTTGGCTTCTCCATTTCCTCTACTGTTTTAACACCCCCCTGTCTATTTTGTACCTACGAATTTGTGCTTCTTTAATCTCTGCCCCTTTCCGCCCATTCTCCCCACTTCCCCCTCCCAACTAATAACCCACCAAATGATCTCCATATCTATGATTCTGTTTCCGTTCTGCTTGTTTGCTTAGTTTGGTTCTTAGATTCAATTGTTGATAATCGTGAATCTATTACATTTTAAGGTTCATAGTTTTGATCTTCTTTTTCTTATATAATTCCATTTAACAGTTCACATAATAATGGCTTAATCATGATGAATTTCTTTAGTTTTACCTTATCTGGGAAGGACTTTTTCTGCCCTTGAATTTTAAATGATAGCTTTGCTGGATAGAGTAATCTAGGTCATAGCTCCTTGCTTTTCATTACTTTGAATACTTCCTGCCAGTACCTTCTAACTTGCAAGATTTCTTTTGAGAAATCAGCTGACAGTCTTATGGGAACTCCTTTATAGGTAACTCTCTGCTTTTCTCCTGCTGCTTTTAAGATTCTCTCTGTATCTTTAACCTTCAGCATTTTAACGATGATGTGTCTTGGTGTGGTCCTCTTTGGGTCCAACTTGTTTAGGACTCTCTGTGCTTCCTGTACTTGTGTCTATTTCCTTCACTAAATTAAGGAAGTTTTCTTTCATTATTTTTTCAAATAAGTTTCCAATTTCTTGTTCTTTCTCTTCTGCTTCTGGCACCCGTATGATTCAGATGTTGATACATTTGGAGATGTCCCGGAGGCTTCTTATACTATCCTTATTTTTTGAATTCTTGTTTCTTCTTGCTGCTCTGGTTGAATTCTTATTTCTTCCTTATGTTCTCAATCATTGATTTGATTCCCAGCTTCATCCCCTCTACTGCTGGTTTCCTGTAGATTTTCCTTTATTTCACTTAATGTAACCTTTATTTCTGCCTGGGTCTTTTTCAAGTTGTTGAAATATCCAGTGAGTTCCTTGAGTATCCTGATAACCAGTGTTTTGAACTCTGCATCTGATAGATTTCTTATCCCCATTTCATTTAGTTCTTTTTCTGGAGGTTTTTTTTTCTTTCATTTGGGCCTTATTTCTTCGTCTCCTCATTTTGGCAGCCTCCCTGTGTTTGTTTCTGTGTATCAGGTAGAGCTGCTTTGACTCCCCGTCTTAGTAGCATGGTCTAATATAGAAAAGTGCACTAGTAAGTTGGATGAGGCAGAGTCTTAGTTAATCACCAGGGCAGGCCAAACTGTGTCGCTGCTCTGTGGCTCTGTGGGGGGAGGTTTGGAGAGAGGCAATGCTGCTGCCTTGCCTCTGGATGTTTACCCAGGAGGAAGCTGCCTCCTGGCACTCACCCTGTTGCCAGTCACTTTAGTTTCTCCCCATATGCCACAGATGCCCTTCCAGCTGTTGCCCTGGTGCTGGAGCCCAGAGAGAGGGAGTCTGCATATGTCCTAAGTCTCTTTTGGGCCCTTTAAGAGGAGACTACTGATAATCCAGCAGTTTCTTCCACTGCCCCAACCCCCACTGGTTTTTAAAACCAGAAGTTATGGGGATTATCTTCTTGGTGCTGGAACTCTGGGCTGGGTAGTCTGGTCTGGGGCTGGGATCCTTTGCTTCTGAGGTATCCCTCCAGATTTTTATCCACCACCGTAGATGTAGGCACACCCACCCATTCTGCTTCTCTGTGCTTCTCTATGCCACTCTGTGTCTTAGCGCCTCTCCATCCCTCTCTGCCATCTCCATGTCTCTGCTCCCCCTACCTGTCTGAATGAATGTGGCTTCTTTAATTCCTTAATTGTCCAACTTCCATACAGCTTGATTTTCTGACAATTCTGGGGTGATATTTGTTTTGTAGTCTAGTTGTAATTTTGTAGTAATTGTGTGAGGAGGCAAGGCATGTTTTCCTATGACTCTATCTTGACCAGAAGTAAGACTAATTACTTAATTTGTATCCTCAATTTCAAATGCAATGTCTTCTATTTTTATTAAGAAGTAAAAGAATGCTTTAACAGGAAGTGTCTTAAGCTATTTACTCATTCATTTGTTCATTTATTTATTCATTAAATATTAACCATCACAGCCATTGGGCAAGGCACTAAGCATGAGGGTGAAAATCAGTAATAGACTCTTTTTTCCAGTTTCAGTAATACTAATTTCCTTGAAGTTTCTGATTGCTGTTTAACAAAAATCTATGTTAAGTGCTTTATGTGCATTTTCCTAAAACCAACATATAAAAGGAGATATTATTACCCCTAATTTTCAGGAAAAGACTGAAATCACTAAGGCTCAAAAAAAAAAAAAAAAAATCAGGTTAGTTACCAGAGACAACAAGGCCAGAAAGCAGCAGAATTATTGGCACTGGAAGTCAAGCCAATCTGACTTTTCTACACATTGTTCTTCTATTTCACTTTGCTTTTGATAAAGTACTGGGAACAGAGGAACATGAGTGACTCTAACATAAGGCACACACATAATAAGAGTCAGAAAGAAGAGACTAGCAATGCACTATGTGTGTTAGGAGAAGGAGGACATGACAACTGTTTGGATTAACCAGAAAATTGCTTAATGGAAACTAAGAAAGTCTAGGTGATTTGAAAAAGAGAGGCAGTGACAGCTGACAGAGCAAAAAGGGGCCCAAATTAAGGCAGGTCATCAGAGATAATGACAAGCAAAGCCAGGATGCTAGAGGCCATCCACGTGGATGTTGTTACCAAGGAGGCTCTTGTATGTGATAGGGTAAAGAAGAATCACTGGTACTCATGTCTCTGGGTAAGATTTGCGGAGCCCAGGTGGATGGTATCTCTCCAAAACACTGTATCCATTTTCAAGAGGAAGTGTATTGTTGAGTGATGGTGGCAAGACAAAGATCTGGGAATACTGGTGAGGAATAATAGCTGACTGATCCTTCTTCCCAAACAACTGACTCAAGATGGACAAAAGGGTACCCTTCAATGCAGGCAGCTTCTAAGGAAATGGTATTGTCACCAAAAATACACATTTTAATTAGGGGAAGGTAGAAGAAGCATTTGACACAAAGGTAAGGTTAGAATTTATCCCTAAATGAATAAGAATTCCACAGGTTATAGTGGAAGAGGGTAACTGAGGGGCCGAAGATTCAGAGTGAACTTGGGAAGGACCTCTATCGCATCCCTAGGGAAGACCTTCTACAGAACGGTCCAAATTATAAATCTAACAGCAAAATCTTCTGTCCTGAGTCTTAATCTATGGTTACTGGACAGTGATGAGTGCCACATGCTGAGCCTTGATAACTCATGATAACATAAGAATATTTTTTCTCTACAGTTCCAAACTTGTGGTCTTCTTCATAAAATCTCACATTCCATTTTTCTTTTTACTGCTGAGGCCCTAATGATGATCTTCATAGTTCCTAATGAATCTGACTGAATGGAACATAGCTTTGATTAATATGATTAGGATCTACATTAAATGATGCACTGGCCTCCCTTCTCTCTCTTCCTCCCCAAATACACTCATGATGAAAAGATTTGGAAGAAAGCCAATGTTTCTAATATAGATATTTGATAAGAGGAAGAAAAGTATCAGCCCTCCTTTCTGATCTAACATCAACAGAGATAAAGTATGATAACTCAAGCCTATCTACTTACTTGCAGGCAGAAAATAACAAGAAAGCTAACAATTACAAAATAATAAGAGAACACAAAGTCAAGTATGATGCCCAAATAGAAAATATCCTGGAGGGACATTTTAAGAATAAACACTGATTGCAAGCCCTAGTGGCAAAACAGATGTGTCTCCAGCATCCCACTATCTAGGATAGAATCCACTGGCCCATTCTTGGGACATGGGAGAAAGAATAGGACCAGAATCCTGCATATGCTTCCAAGGAAAGCACAGAAAGGTAGATTATTCCTGAACAGATTTAAAATTAGAGTTTATTTAATTTCAAAGAATCTAAAAATTGGTGTCTAAATTGGAATCTAAAAACTGGAGATTAGAAATTATACTGCATTTACTGCTAGAATTTTGAACCAATTTAAGAGACAGAAGAGCCCTGGCTGGTGTAGCTCAGTGGATTGAGCGTGGGCTGAGAACCAAAGAGTTTCCAGTTCGATTCCCAGTCAGGGCATATGCCTGGGTTGCAGGCCAGGTCCCCAGTGGGAGCCATGTGAGAGGCAACCGCACATTGATGTTTCTCTCCCTCTCCTTCTCCCTCCTTTCCCTTCTGTCTAAAATGAATAAATAAATTATTTTAAAAAAAGAGAGAGACAGAAGAGATGGAGATATCTGGCCGATGAGACCAAAATGCCGCTTTCTTGGCCTGTGGAAAACATAGCTTGGGTGTGAAACAACATTGGACTTCTGAATTATAATAAAGATCCACCCACTGGACCACATATGGCCCTGCTACTGCAGACTTCCCACTTGCAACATGGAAAAGCCAAATAGGATGGCACTTCCTGGCTCAAAAAGGAAAAGGAGAGAGAAGACCTTCACTGTGTGTTCTCTTCTTGTTTCCATGTTTCCACTCAGGCAGTTGAGTCTTCCACCTCGGGGAGGAAACAGGTGAAGAAGCAAATAGGAGAGGATGGCACGTGTGATGCCCCTCCCTACAGAAACAGGAAGCTGGGGCAAAAAAAAGGTTCCCACCTGAACACCCTACCACTATGCTCTGAGCACAGTCTAAATGACCCAAGTTGACCGTGTGCCTTCATTTAGCTACTTTAACAAAGTTTCACAGACTGGGTGGCTTAAATAAAAAACGTTTATTTCTCATAGTTCTGGAGGCTGGGAAGCCCAAGATCAAGGCGCCTCAGATTCACTACCTGGTGAGAGCCCTCTGCTTGGTTTGTAGATGGCTACCTTCTTGTGTGTTCATACAGTGGAGAGAGAGTGTGCTCTAATCTTTTCTTCTTATAAGGATACTTACCCAACATGGGGGCTCCACCCTCATGACCTCATCTAAACCTAATCACCCCCCCAAAGGCCCACACCTAATACCATTACACCTGGGGGGGTGGTTACGGTTTCAGCACATGAATTTGGGGAGACATAAGCGTTCGGTCCATAACACCCAAGGAAGACCTAAACGTTTATTGTTTTGTGATCCTCCTTATAGGTGGTGACCTGAACTCAAGCAACAATGAGAGCCAACCTCCTGGGTTAGAGGGGCAGATATGAACAGAAAAGGCAGCATCATTTCTATAAAAGGCATTGTAGCTGATTTTCCACCCACTATTCTATTTTTCTTTTCTTTCACAATGTTTGACAAAATAATTAAATTAGATACCAACATTTAAAAACCAGGGTGTCTCACTTCAAATGTAGGATCCCTGTAGTCTGTTGAAACCCTGGGTGGTCTGGCACCCCTGAGCTTATATTCTAGGAAGACACCATCCAGGAGGGCAAATCGTTATTGACCCTTCACCTCAGTCACCGACCTGCTTGCTTGAGTTGTTACTGTGTTCATCTGGCCTTTGGAGTACTTCAGGTTAATAACCTTTCTCTAGGTAATAAACTGATTGTTTGTTTTGTCTTTGGACTCCTGCAGAAAGGTATTAAACAGAAAATTCAAGAAGAAATGAAAATTCAAGAAGAAATGATGGGAAGAGAGGTGAAAGAGTTTCCATATACAAATTGAAACCGGTCCACTTAGAAGAACCAGGAAAAGCAATGGAAAGGAACAGACAAGTGGTAGCTGAAAAGTCAAGGACTTGATAGGGCAAGAGTATCAGGGGTGTGGGACCACTAGACAATTGACAAAAGGTAACAATGGAGAGTAAAGCTGAGAAAACCAAAATGTCCAGCCAACAAAAATATTAAAACCTTCTTGCCAGTAAGTCTTCACAAAAAATACAATGTTCTCTATAATCAATCGAAGTTTAAAAGTATTACTGTGGTTCAAGTCAATTCGGGAAAAGTGCAAGGTGGGGAGAGAAGCAGGATAGACTGACAGAAATTCACTTCAAATTTGAGATGGATGTGTGTGGCTATGTGCTCTTGCTAACTCCATTTTTTGCTATTAGTGAGAAACTGAACCAACGTGAATAGGTTAAAAACATATAATCTCCCCAAATCTAGCTCTCTGATTTAAGCACTTCCTCCATATTTGGAATGCAGAAGTGTCACTGAATGGCTTCTATGTCTCTGACGCCTGGTCACAGGGCCAATCGCATCGTTCAAAATGTTGTGTGCCCAAGCCCTTGGATCTGTATTTCAGTTAACTTCCACCAGCCGGTGATGCACTGGTCAACAGCACTCACGTTTGGCCCCACATCCTGGAGGCTGGGAATGGGAGCAAGAGTTTAACAGTAAATATTCCGGGCCCCACCTGCAAGCATAGTGATCCTGTAGGTCTGCGTAAGTCCGAGTTGCAATTCCATTTTCTTACGGTTTTAAAAAACTTCCCTACCCTTATCCCCAGAGGCTCTGACCTCTGGGAATAGCTGGTGCTGGCTGCAGCTTCATAAATGTGATTTTCTCAGAAACTATGAATAATTTCAATGTTACAAATAAACACAAGAAGTCATTTTAAACAGAACCAACGAAATAAAACTATTATTGTACCTCCAATGCTAATCCAGACTAGAGTTTTACTGAGTAGTAAGCCACACAAAGCAAAACCATAAAAAAAAAAAAACAGCTTCTCAGGCCCTTTTAGTTGCTTTCAAACTAACTTCTTTAAATGAATCTCTCACATAAGTACTTGGAACAAATCCCTCTCTCGACCTATCAAGGATTTGTGTGGATTTCATACGCAGCTCAGGACCTTTTATATAGTACGGTCAATCTTGTATGAAATCAATAGTTGAATTTAGTAAGATAAAAATCTCAAGGCACTAGCATCTTGTTCTCCATGAGTTTATCTACTAATTAGATGCCTCCCAGCTCTGATATGTCAAATGAGATGAGAAGAATATTTAAAGAAAGTGTAAAATTACCAATGAGAACAATTTTATGTTTAATAATAAAAGCAAATATGTATATTGGGCCAAATATTTATATATGCCAGGCACTGTTCTAAATAATATAAAGACAAATATGGGTGTATATAAAATACATGTTTAGTATATACCAGCATTAATATATATCAACAAATATAGTTAGACAATTAACAAGCATAGTCATTGCTTGGAATTGTGGGGCATTGGTTCCAGGACACCCTGAGCACACAAAAACCCACTGGTACAAGTCACTTGTATAAAAGAGTGTAGTGTTTGCATAGAACCTACACACTCCCTCTCATATACTTGAAATCATCTCTAGATTACTATAATATCTATACAATGTAAATGCTATGTACATCGTCATTATACTGTATAGTTAAGAAAAAAAGACAGGAAAAAAGTCTGTAATGTTCAGTACAGATTCAAACATTGCAGGCCTAGCCACATAATACCCATCAGCAACAATGTAGCTTTTTTGCCCAATATTTTTGATTCCCAGTTGGTTGAATCCTCAGATGCAGAATCCATAGATACAGAGGGCCGACTGTATAATATAGTTTAAGGGTTACCATTAACAGTCAAAAGCTTTATGAACCTAGATGAAAAATGTTCAATTGTCAGTAAGAAAGATGTGAAGAATCCAGGGCAGAAAATACAGATTTGGGCGTCAGCATATAAGAAAAAAGTAGAGGTGGAAGGGATTGCCATTGAAGAAAATGTACATTGAGAAAATATTTGGGACAGAGCGCTGTTTTCCTCTCTCTTTTATCAGAATTCATAGCCTTGGCCTCATGGCTGTGTTGGCTTTGTGAGAGCTGGAATTTAAGCTTAATGATAAATGTACACGCTAGAACAATCAATCAAACCAATGGACAACCGCGGAACTCCTGCGGGGGTCACTGAGGCCCTGGTGAAGGCCCCGTGACACGAAGGGACTCAGAGAAAGGAGGGCTTTCGTCTTGAGACGTTGTGACATGACAATTTGAAACATTCATATGAAAAAGTCAATTAGTGCAGGGGAATCAGCAAAATAATACCTATTTATATCCAAAGTTTTATTTCAATCAGATTTGTATGGAAAGCCAAAACTTCTTCTTCAAGCGTGGGTCCGCTGAATAGAGTTTCTTTTATTACTTTTTCCTAAATCTTTTACCTTTTCCATCTGCTCCTAACTTAACAGCAATTTTTAATGACTTGCCTTTATTTAGCCTTTCAAAGCAATTTAATTTTTATAGAAGAAACAACTCCTGTCTTCTCTCTCTCTCATATTTCATCAGTTTTACATAATATTTAATTAAATTACACCCAGCGTGGGAACAAATACAACTAACTCTTGGTAGGGGTACAAAGCAGCCGAGAGTAGTGGAAGTAGCCAGGCAAACTGGGGAGCCAGGTAAGGGGCTTTCTTTTGGACAGCACTACTAAATGACATCAAGTATTTTAAATACATTTAAATAGAAAAAAAGGTGCTCATTTCCAAAAGAGAAATATGAAGTGATTTTCACTTTGCAAGTCAATAGTTACAGTACACCCGATACTTAGTTGAAAAGTCCGAGCCACTGTAAAAGTCTGCCTGATGTGTCAGCCTCTCCTGACGCTCTTACCTGGCCATGCTCTCGCCTTGGAATCCCTTTAGGGAAGTTTTTAGATCTTATTTATGGTGCGCACCTTGTTTTACTTAGCAGGGCAGACATTTATGAGCCTACTCTATCTCCCTTAAGAGGGCATACACTACTTGATAAAGTGGACTGTATTTCTCTCACTTACATACTTCGCAAAGTCAAAGTATGTTGTACACAGAGTGTCTTTGTGCCTGTTAGCTTACATTGCACGTGTGTGCATTTGTGTGTTTGTGTGTGGGAGGCAGAAGGCAAGGGAAATGGAGGCCAAAAAATCTACATCTTGTTCATCACTGCCCATCCTCTCATAAGACAAGGGCATATTCCCAAAGTCCACTCACTGATTTTCCTGTTTCTCTATATATTGTTATAGTACAGTGTTTCAGGGCTACCTCTTCCAGTGGATTTATCAGCAATAGAGATAATTTTTTAAATTTATCGATTGATTTTAGAGATAGAGAGGAAGGAGGGGAGAGAGAAAGAAAGAGAGAGAAAAATGGATGGGGGGAACTGATTTATTATTCCACTTATTTATACATTCATTGGTCGCTTCTTATATGTGCCCTGACCAGGGATTGAACCAACAACCTTGGCATATTAGGATGAAGCTCTAACCAATGAGATATCTGGCCAGGACCAAGATAATATTTTATTTATCTTTATAACTCTGTGTCTGTTATAGAGACTGCTACATGGGTTTGTTGAGTAAATGTTTGTTGAATGAATAAATGCACAAAAGACTGAATTGTAAAGTCTCCTAAAGATTTAAGGAGGGTAAGACACAGAACCACCTCTAAGGAAAGTGAGTCTGACTATATCTTGACCATGTAAGGTATATTTAAACATCTATTATTTTTTCCCAAAACATATATACAATGTTATTGAATTTTAGAGCCAGAGAGGTCTTTAGAGATGATCTAGGCCACTCCACTTTAAAGATGAGTTAACAGACTGGCCCAGCTAGTCATTAGAATAAAACCAAAGCAACATCTTTGGCAATGGCGTTTTTGCAAAGTAACAGGTTATTTTCGCTACACTGAATCCAATTCACTTCTAAAGAGAGTGGATCCTGTAAGTGAAAAGACTTC